>NW_004624788.1:10122741-10152293 GCF_000247695.1 Heterocephalus glaber | reverse complement strand
AACCAAGATACTCATGTAATGGTACAAGATCCCAATGATGAATGTAACTGTATTTTATACTGAAAATGTACCAATAAACTTAATGGGAAAAAAAAGTTTTTGAATAAATCAAACTATCATATCGTTCTCAAACATAACATATGGGGCTGGGGTTGTAGCTCAGTGGCAGAGATCCTGCTTAGCATTTGCAAGACTCTGGGTTTAATCCCCAACATCAAAAATAAAAAAATAAGTAAATAAATAAAAGTTTAAAAATATAAAAAGATGCATGCTGAAGACTGCCTTTCCTACCAGTACATACCCAACACCATTAGCCTCGGGCAACCACTGTTATTTGTTTTCATTGTATAACAACATACAAGAAAATCCCATTTTGGACATATTTTTCCTGCCTTTTTCTTCTTTATACAAAAGGTATCTTGTATCAGTCACAATAAAGTGGGATGTGTTGCCATAACAAACATTCCAGACATTCCCGTGACTTCTTTCCCACATATGCCATGTGACTTCTCTACACCTTTTCCTCATGCAGGATCCCAGAGGAATCTCTACCATCTGAAGGGTGGTGCTTGTTGTAGCAGGGGACAGGGGATATGAAAGCCACTCACTGACTGGCCCCTACAAGCTTCCTCCCAGGAATGACACAGATCATTTCTGTTCCCATTGCCTCTGCATGTCACATGGATGTGACAGATGAATGGGGAAGGAAGTGCCCAGGAGTCCAGCCACAACAGCAGATGGCACTGATTATCCCCATATATGCTTTTCTGCACCTTGCTCTTTTCAGCTAAGAAAATAAGTAACAGTGCCATTTTGGTGAATAGAGTGAACACACACTATGGGTTGAATATTTGTGTTTCCCCAAATTCAAATTTTGAAACCCCAGACCTCAGTGCTATAGTATTTGGAGATGAGGCTTTGAAGAGGTGCTTAGGTTATTGGAGACCCCTGCAATGGGTTCTGAACTCCTGCTCAGTGCTACTGCACAAAGCGAGAAGAAAAACTCAAAGACAGAATTAAAGAGAGAAATGGGGAGCCAAGATGATCAATGCTGAGCAAGCAGCAAAAGACCCTGGCCAGCCAAAGCCGTTGATATTTATTGGTGACAATATAGTTAGGTTAGGATGAGAGGGCTATGCGTGGTTGCTAGGGGTACACTGCTAATGCAGGCAAGGCTTGCAAGAGAAGAGACAAAGCATTCTTAATTTGGGAATGGAATTTGGGTGTGAGTCACTCTGACCTCGGCTGCCATGTTACCTAGTCACATAGGCTTTGGTCAGATTCACTTCTCAAAGAAAGCCAATTGTGGGGTTAACTCTTTACAGGTTGCACTGCTCACAGGCTGCTTTGGGCATAATCAATGGGGCAGTTCCTCATATTAGGTCATAGGTGTAGCCCTCCTGCTGGCATCAGCGCCCTTTAGGAAGAGACCTGCTCCTCTCTGAGTGCATTCATCATGGGAAACCAAATGGAGACACAAGCAGGAGAGTCCTCACCACAGTCTGACTGCTGTATCCTCATCTCAGACTTCCAGCCTCTGAGCTGCAGGAAACAAACACTTGTTGTTTAAGCCACTTGGCCTAAGGGCTGTTTGTTATAATAATCTGAACTAAGATAGTATATTTATTTTTTTTTAACTAACAGACATTGCATTATTATTTGCATCATTTCTAATATTTTCTTTATTAAAAATGCTACAGTTTCTGGGTGTACTGGTGCACACCTGTAATTCCAGCTCTCATAGAGGCTGAAGCAGAAGGATAGAGAGTTCAAGCTCAGCCTGGGCAGTTTAGTACTTTAGCAAGACCTATTCTCAAAATTAAACAAAACAAAACAAAACTTGGTCTGGGGATATAGCTCAGTGAGAAGGCCTTGGGTTTGATCCTAGTACCTGCCCTCCAAAGCTGCAGTGTACAGATATTATTTTGCACATATCTCTGAGATAAGTGCCTAGCATTTCTGAGTCAAATGATACAAACATTGTACACACACGTATATTGTTGACAGTGTTATGGTTTGCTCCCTCTGAGACTCATGTTGGCCTTTACTCCTCACTGTGGGATAAGAGGGACCATGACTATGGTATTTAGAGGTGGGGCCTTTGGAAAATGTTTAGGATTAGATGAGATCCTCAAGTTAGGATCCCCTGATTGAATCCTAGTAGCTTTATAAGAAAAGGGAGAGAAATTAGATGCAGAAGTAGAAATGGCAAATAAACATATACAAAAATGTTCCATATCACTGGGTCATTCAAGAGATGCAAATTAAAACAATGCTGAGATTCCATCTCACTCTAGAAAGAATGGTTATTATCAAGAAATCAACCAATAACAAATGCTAGAGGGGCTGTAGGGAAAAAGGAACACTTCTCCACTGTTAATGGAAGTATAGACTGGAGCAACCATTATGGAAATCAATGTGGAGATTCCTCAAAAAACTAAAATTAGAGGTTCCATTTGACCTAGATATTCCCCTTCTTGGGATCTTCATGAAAGAATTAAAAGCATCATACCATAGCGCTATATACACACCTATGTTTATATTGGCACAGTTTGTAATAGCTGGATCTTGGAAACAGCCCAAATGTCCATCAACCAATGAATGGGTAAAGAAGATGTGGGTTTTTTATATAATGCAATACTGCTCTGTCATAAAGAAAGATAAGCTTGAGACATTGCTAGATAAATGGGTGCACTTTGAGATCATATGCTTAAGTGAAATAAATCACACACACGTTTAAAAAAAAAGGGAGAGAAACCAGAGGATACACTCAATGCCTCTCATGAGACCCTCTTCACCACCTCAGAACTCAGCCATCAAGATCATCACAAGAGTCAAGGCCTCAGCCTTGAACCTCCAGAATCATGAGCCAAAATACAGTGGACCCTCAAGTTATGACTGGCCTCACATATGAACAACTTGGGTTATGACCGGAATTTTAGTTTTAACTTACAACCAAAGTCTTGAGTTACAATCCAAATGCCAGTCTTTCCTGAGTGGGGTTAATTGAGAAATCCTGGGCCAATGTCTCTCTAAGGACACAGATCTGCCTGGAAGAAAGTGTGGCCTAAAATTATAGAGGAGAGAGACTTTGGGGCCTTCAGTTGAGATGACATTGTCACTATAGCAGAGTCCAGTACCCTGCTGTTGACAGGGGAAAGTTTTAGATAACTTAATAGATTGAATATTAAGGTAGTTGTAGAAGCAAAATAAGTGATGTGTTCTTTTAAGATTTTGCTTTTCCCATAACTCCTTGTTTAAGGCGATGGTTATCTGCCTCTTTAAGCAGTAACTTCATTAACCTAACAAAGTTACCATGCCAGGGTGAATTTACAATGTATATGTGCCTATCTTATGTCCGTGACTTGTAAATAGTAACTGGAATTGTATTTACACATCAAAGACTACTAGGGATGAGATAATGGCTAAAACACATATAAAAAGGGAAACGCTGAACAAAGGGCACAAGGATAGTAACCAGACCTGTTTTTGGCATTCCCGCCCTCTCTCGAGAAGAAATTTTATTATTTCATCTGAATTCTGTGTCTCCGAGTATTTCTTTCCAAGATTTCTGCAACACTGTAAAACTATGACTGGCTTGTTGGGATTAATCCACATGGATCTGGGCTTCGTCTGCCTAATTTATCTGCCAGTGACAGCAGAGACACACCTTGAAGTGGACATTTAAAAAATTTTTTTTTCCTTTTCTTGTTTCTGTTTTGTTTTGGTTTAGGCTGGGGATGTAGCTCAGTGGAGCCGGTGCCCGAATGTTTCTTTTTTCTTGATTGTTTGTTTTTGTTTTTATATAAGTGTGAACATTGTTTCTAGTTTTGTTGTTGTTCTGTTCTGTTCCCATTTTTGTTTATTCCTTCTCTTTCCCTCCTGTCTTCTCCACCAGTTCCCCAAAGTTTGTATAATCTCCTTTTGCCCTCCAGCTTTGCTTCTAATCTCTTCTTCTATTTCTCTCTCTTTTTTTCCCCCCTCTAACCCCTTTTAAATTTTCTCCCATGAGGGTAAAATCACCATACTGAGGACATATTTGCAGTATACAATTTTCTTGTTTGTTTTAGATTTTGTTATATAATCGCAAATCTAGTTCCTATAGGTAAAGGTGGCAAATCAGTAGTTACCAGTTTGCAATTTCTAGACTGTGTTTGATGCTATTGTTATTGGAGATTATATTACTTTAGCCAATGTGACATAATTGTTCTAATCAGTTGTTCTTCTGGTACACCAGGACTGAGATTGCCTAAGGGTCATAAACAGTACTATAGTCCAGTGCCAAAGAACCAGGGGCTAGGTCAAATAGGCAGCAACTTCTCATCCCCAATAAATTGAAGAGGTAGGATTGCAACAGACTCAAAACCCAAAAGCCAGCTATACCTGGAAGACATCTCTGAAAGGTAGACATTTCCTAAGGGTTCTGAATACTAGCAATAAAGCTACTTGCCAAATGCAATTCACAAGCATCAACGCAGAAATTAAACTAAAAAAAAAAAAAAAGAAAGAAAATGAGAAGGCATTTAAGCAAGATGCAACCCCAAACTTCCAGCTCACCAAAGGCAGAGTTCCTATAACCGTAAAGGGCTTGGGCATGATGGGGCACACTTGTAATCTTAGCACTCAGGAGGCTGAGGCAGGAGGATAGAAGTTCAAAGGCAGCTTGGGCAATTTAGGGAGACCTTTTTCAAAATAAAAATTAAAAAGATGTTGGTGATATAGCTCACTGTGAAGGCCCTGAATTCAATCCCCAGCAACACACATGCACACACACGCATGTACACACACATACACACAATAGTAAATAAAACTCCCCCCCTCCCCCCACACACACACAGCGCCTCTCCCCAACATCCTCTCCATTGCATGCAGTTTTATCACATTTTAGGGCTAACTCAGTGATCTGCTCACATTATAATGTCATGAAAATATATTTAGCCATAGTGCAGGGAATGTTCTATATATGCAATTTCTTTCTCTGTACTCTTTCCCAACATCCCACCCACACTTGATCATTGCCTTTTTAAAAAAATTCATGTATTTTTCTTTTTTCCATTTGTAAAGGGATTTTCCCCCTATTTCTTCCATTGGACAGAGTATATTCCTACTTACAGCTTTCTTCAAATAATCTAATGTGTTATGAAACATTGGTTCCCCTGAACATTGATTCCCTTGAATACTCCTTCCCAGAGCCATCTTATCACCCTCCAGTATACCAGTCCTGCTGCTTGAATCCCATGCACATCTTTACTCCTTTTTCTCAGATTATCCTATGCTTAATCAGAGAATATTGCTCAATAACTTCCAGAAAATTTTGTTAATATTTCTTTGCTTTTTTTTTTTTTTTTTTTTTTTTTTTTTTTAGACAAGGTCTCATTATGTAGCCCAGGGTGGTCTTGAACTCAAGGTGATCCTCCTGTCTTAGTCTCCTCCTAAGTGCTGAGATTATAGGCCTCTGCCACCACACCTGACTCTGTTTATTTCATTTTGTTCAATTTTATTTTATTCTATTTTTGTTTACTTAGGGTTGAACTGAGGCCTTCACACTGAACTACATTCCTAGCCCTCTTTATTTTTATTTTTTTAAATTTTGAGACAGGGTCTCACTAATCCACTAGGTTGCCTGGGTTGGGCTTGGACAGTATTCCTGCCTCAGCCTCACAGAGGGCTAGGAGGTTTGTGTGAATGCAGGTTTGTGACACCAAGCCCAACTCTCTACTCAATTCCTAGTATTGCAAAAAAAAAAAAAAAAAAAAAGTTAAAAGTATACACTGATGAGGATTGGGGAGGCCATCTTGCTTTGCAGATGGGGGATATAAAAGTTGCACAGTTTTCTAAGAAAATATGTTGGCTTTATTCTACACCTACTAAAATATCTTCAGTGTGTGCCAAGAGGAATAGCAGTATGTTAGACACATATTTTAAGTGCACAACTATGTAATAAAGCTTGCTGTTGGGGTTCATACTTATAATTCTAGTACTTGGGAGATTGAGTCATGAGGGTCACAAGTTCACATCCCACTTATTTCAAAGTTTTCCTAGTATCACAATCAATCCCTAGTGTAATCTGTAGTTCCACAATCAATCAATAAAATTTATAATATCATATTTTAAAATAGGGAACAAATAACCCGAATGTCCAACAATAGAAAGAATAAGTCCATGTCCTCCGTCAGGGTCTTGGGAAGAGGTCACAGGTGCCATGGAGGTGGCAAGAAGAAGCCCTGGAAACCACCCAGGACTCTGACAAGGAGGTGGGTTAGGAAGACCAGGCTTTCTCCAGAAACACAGAGTGAAGCAGAAGGAACTGGAAGCAAAGTGTCCCTGCTCCTTCAAGGTGGAAGTAAGAAATCTTGCAGGAAATAAGCTGTTCCCTCTGCCTGAGTCAATGGGGACACTTGATTCTATTCCTATTTGACCATCTGACCTTTTTGGGGGGCACAGAAACTCAACCCCCTATTTAAATGTCTAGATTTGCTGACATCTTTCACCACTTATAGCTAGCAGGAAGTATTGTCTTGGAGCCTGTTGAACATTTAAGAATAAACTTTTGGAGGGATTGAGGATGCAACTCTGTGGTAAAGCATATGCTTAACATCGTCCTGGGTTTGATCCCCAGCACACACACAGAAAATAAATGAAAAAATGTGTTAGGAAATGAATACTATATAATTTCACTCTACAACTATTAAAATGATATTATTATAGATGGTTAAGTTAGGTAGAAACATTATAGGCAGTCAGACAAGGTTAGGCCTTTGTGGGAGTCAGTGGAGCAGATGAGAACACATTACAACTATGGCTGGAGGTGCATCTGTTGAAGGCCAGGCCTCAAGATAAAGAAGGAATGGGCCCGGGACTTAGCTCAGTGGTTTCACTGCCTGCTGCGCAAGCAAGCACAAGGACCTGAGTTCGATCCCCAATACCAAAAAAAAAAAAAAAAAAGAAGGAATGACCAGGCCTAATACCTCTCCAAAGGATAAGATAAGTGGTATCACCTGGTCCAATAAAGTCTAAATAGACATTAGTTACCCAGGTGGGTGACCAGGACCTTCTGATTCATCCCTTCCTAAAAAGATCTTTGTTCTTTTCATGTACACTTTCTATGTGACCTGCTTCCCCATTGGATTATTATAGGCATCTGTTAGAGACCAGGCCTCAAGATAAAGATAAAATGACCAAGCCTGCATACTTCCTCAAAAGATAATGATGTCTAGATAGACATTAGTCATGCCAGTGGGTTACCAAGACCTCTGGACCTATCATTTCCTAGAAAGAGTCTTTGTTCTTGCCATGCACACTTGTTATGTGACTTGTTTCCTCACTGGATCACTATTACCTAAGCACTATACTTGTAATTTTATTGGTTGATCATAGCTGTAACCCACATTGTATCCATGTGGGTTTTGCCCTATAAAACTTTCCTATAAAGTGGGGTTCCTGGCTACCCAATTGGGACCCCTCCTGCCTCTTAGAAACTGTCCTCTCAATAAATATTTTCCTACTGTTAACCTCCGTTGTTTCTAGAATTTGTTCTTTGATTTTAGAGAACACAAACTCAGTGTATCAGACATCTAACAGTTTGGGAGATACAATATTTTCATACGTCATCTCCTGTTTCAAGATCAATATTACCTAAGTGGCTATACTTGTATCTTATTGGTTGATCATATTTTTGACCTATATTATATCCACCTCATGATTTTGCTCTATAAAACTTCCTCTGCAAAGTGGGGTCCCCTCCTGTCTCTTGGGAGCTATCTCTCTTAATAAATTTTTCCCACTCTTAACCTCCTTGGTTTCTTAAAATTCATTCTTTGATTTTGGGGAAAACAAACTCGGCATATCTGACATCTAACAGGTTGAGAATTATATTATTTCCCCTATATCAATATTTTTTCCATTCATCCCCTGTATCAATATTAAGGAGAATAATTACCAAGATCTATTAAGTGAGCAGAGTTTACAAAATGTTGTGACTTATATACACAGAGACACAGACGCACACACACATGTACCCATTAGTGGAGAAACAACTAAAAGACTGAGCATCAAAGGCTGAGCATGGTGGTCCACACTTATAATCCCACCAATCTGGAGTCTGAGGCAGGAAGATCAATGTGAGTTGAGGCCACCTTGGGCTACAAAGCAAGACCCTTTCTCAAAAAAGAAACAACATAAAAAGATCGAACCTCAAAATTATAAAAAATGTGGTAGGCCTGAAGCAGGAGGGTCACAAGTTTGAGCCCCACTTCAGCCACTTAGTGAAACTCTATCTCAAAATAAAAAACAATAAAAAAGTGCAGGGATGTAGCTTAGTGAGAAGGTCCTGGGCTCAATATCCTATACCAGAAAAAAAAAGTGGTTGGAGTACTTTTCTTTTTTTAAATATACTTCTTCTAAATCTACTTCTTCCAAATCTTCTATAGTGAACATATGTAGGTTCTATAACAAAAGAACAACAAAATATTTCCACACTAACTGGGATTTTAGTCCTGCTTGGTTCACCGTGAGTTGAGAGTTGAGACACATGTTGAAGGCAATGATTTGTAAAGGGTTGAACAGGAATTATATACAGTATTCCCCATCCAAAAAAATCATTTGCATTGCAAGGCAGGCACCTAGGCCTTCCCACAATAAGATCAAGTATATTATCATTTTTCCTGGTTTCCTAAGATACAATATCACTGTTGTTAGGGTAAACAGAGGCATGACCGAGACTATCAGAGCAGGCAAAAAATGAAGCAACAAGTGAAGTTTTATTTCTAGCCTGGGTAAAGGCTAGTCAAGGGTGACAAAGCCATTGACCCTGGGGGCTTAAGCTTGGGAAACTTTATAAGGGATTTTAGGTAGGAGAGAAGTAGTGCCAGGAGGAGTGGAAAATGTTGTCCTAGAGTGGAGGAAGTCTTTTGTTCTGGGGCAGAGGTGGTCTCCAGGGCCATCTGGACCTGAAGATGTTGCTGACTGCCCCAGGCCTTGGCTTGGGGCCTTGGCTTCCTGTTATCCTTTGTGCCTTGCAGGATGTGTAACTGCACTGCCTGGGATGTTTTTCTCTTTTGCCCGGGCTGGGGTCTGGCAATTGTTCCTAAAGGATAGAAGATACCATGTCACCTTAACACAAAGGAGCAACAAATGTATTATCCATGTTCTGGTTTTACAAGAAACAGAATCTCTAGTTGCAAGTGGTTGGGGAAATGGTAGAAATTCCTGACTGAGGATGGTGGGAGGCAGGGCTTTCATAGCAGGCATGCAGAGCAGACTTAGTGGGGAGCAAGACAGAGCCCCTCTACACACCCACCTACACCAGTTTGTCAGGGGACCTGCTGCATTTTGGCTGTTGGTGGACCAGCTGCCTTAGGTTATGGTTGTGTCTAGATATCCCCCTGAAGCCTCATGTGGTCATAGGGCTTTTTCAGATGTGGCTGAATCTAGAGTGTGTAATGCTGGGATTAAGGGTGTGTGATTACTAAATCAGTCCACTGATTGGTTAGGCATCGCCCTAATCCCGGAAGTCTGAATAAGATAAAAGGGCAGAAAGATGCTGTTAAAGTCCCTTGTTTTTTGTTACTGTGTGAGCACCATGAGCTGTTTCTCCTTTGTGATGTCCCTCTGCCGTGTGCCACCCTGCCTTGGAGCCAGACAATTATAGACTGAAACCCCTACAAACTGTGAGCTAAATAAACCCTTTCCTCTTTAACTTTGAGTGTCAGGTATTTTGTCTCAGCAATGAGAGAAAAGTAACTAAGACAGCCATCTTTGTTGTTCTTAGGTTCTATTTATCAATTCAAGCTCCAAGAATACCATAACACCAAAAAGAACAGTTGAAAAGACAAAAGTGAATTTATTGCTCCCAAAATGTCAAAGGACCTTTGCCACAGAGGCATAGCAGGAAGGCAAGAAAGAAATTGATTTAAAATTGGGGTATCAAAAGACTAAATTACAACCAATTTTGTTTAAAGATCTAATTGGCAGTTACTTGTAATTAATTTTTTTTAGACAGGGTCTCACTAAATTGCCCAGGCTAGCCTTGAAATCAAAATCCTCCTGCCTCAGCCTCCTGAAAGATGGATAACAGGCATGTATGACCACAGATTACTTTCCTTGTAAGGGTTAGAACAGAGGGACCTTCTTATCATGCTGACTAAAACTGGCCTGATTTGGGACTTGGCCATCATCTCTCTTCTGACCTCTTGAAGGTCAGATAACTTGATTCTGGTTTGAATATATGGTACTTTAGCAGGAGGGACTCCATCTTGGTTGGGTCTGGTGGGGTCTAGTCATTGGTCTAATCAATGGTCTCCTACATACTTCATCTGGTAGAAGTATTGCTTCTGGTGGGTCTTTCTTGTGGAGGACAAGGCTGGGTAAGGATAAGGATGCAGCTAATGAAGGTTTGTGAGGACTTTGAAGGAGGGAGTCAGAGTCTCAGGCTGCCAACTGTTGATGGTTTTTACAGAATAGCTGACAGGTCTTGGGCAGCACAGGCACCTAGGCAGCAGACTTGCTGGCCAGGCAATACCACTCCTGCCATTGAGTCTGCAGGTCGAGAAGGGGTGGAGCGAGGTGGTACAGGTTAATCCTGTTAAATAAAAGGTTATTCCTGACATCTGTTAAAGATGGTAAAGCAGACTTTATTTGAAGGATGCATGGAACTGTGTGTAGTGGACCATGTACAGTATTCCCCATCCAAAAAATCATTTGCATTGGAAAACAGGCCCCTAGACCTTCCCACAATAAGATCGAGTATATTATCATTTTTCCTGGTTTCCTAAGATACAATATCACTATTGTTAGGGTAAACCAAGGCATGGCCAAGACCATCAGAGCAGGCAAAAATGAAGCAACAAGCAAAGTTTTATTTCCAGCCTGGGAATTCTAGCACTAATCCTAGCACTCTGGGAGGCTAAGGTAGGAGGATCACAAGTTCAACCCTAGCCTGGGCCACTCAAGTGACTTGTGAGACCTTGTCTCAAAATACAAAGATAAAAAAGGGCTGGGGATGTAGCTCAGTGCAAAGGCCCTCAGTATTCCAGTACCCAAAGCGGGGGGGGGGGGGGTCATGGCAATATAGAGGGACTGCCACAATGGGGTGAGAGATTGGACTCAACTCTGACTTCAACAAGGACAGGTGGGGATTTGTAACCAAGAGGCAGAATAGGATGGGAAATGACCAGGAGGAAACAGAAAATATCAGAGGTGCTGGGGAAACTGACCTGATAAGATTGAAAAGCATTGAAGGCAGGCTGGGGCTCTAAGGTGGGTGGTCAGATGGCAAGGGTGGGGAATTTTCCCAGTCTGGGAAAATTGCTCAAAGAGGATTCTACAAGGTCAGGGAGGGAGGCCTAAAGTCAGGCCTAGTCAAACAGAGGACTCAGAAGCCTGGCTGAAGTTTTGGTCAAAAGAGAGAGCCCTTGCTCAGCAACAGAAGGCGACCTTGTTCCTGAGTAATCCCTTTAGGGGACACACACACACACACAAACCCGGTGCCACATGAAACCCCGACCTGAGCAGATTTCTCCTGTCTCAGTATGGACAAGAGATTCAGGCTCTCCAGGAGCAAAAAGACTCTGCTAAGATAGTTGCTAAAATAACAAGCAACCTTTATGGCGAAAGGCATTTTGAAATTCTGAAATAAGGTCTCATTATGTTGCCTAGTAGCTGGGACTAAAAGTGCATACCACCATGCCTATGAAAACTCTATATCATTTTTTACCACCTGAAAAAGCACATGAAGAACTGGCTAGAGTGAATACCTCATCATATCCGGTGAAATGGTATAGTAAAGATTGCATGCTTCTAGAAAAGCTGTGGACAAGCAGGGCACAGTGGTACATGCCTGTAATACCAGCACTCTGGAGGCTCAGGCAGGAGGATTGTAAATTCGAGGCCAGTCTGGGCTAGATAGAGAGACTGTCTCCAAAAACCAAAACAACAACAAAACAACAAAGAAAGAAAAAGAAAGAAAAAGAAAGAAAAAGAAAAGCTGTGAGTGGAAGAGGGATTCAAAAAGAAAAAAAAATTACTCAGAAAAAGGTTAGTCAGGAAAGGAATTGAAAATAAAAACAAAACAAAAAACACGAAAAAGGAATCAATTAGTCTTCCTTCACTGATTTTTTTATTTTAGGAGAAAATAAAACAAAATTTTATAACAAAATAATAAGAGAATAACCATAGTTAATACACTGTGTAGTTAATACACTGTGTATCATAATCTTTAAAGTAGTTACTCAGAATACAAGACATAGACAAAAAAGATTCTTAGGAGAAACAGACAATAGCACAAAACTTTCTTTTCAATTAACTAAGAGAAACTAGTAGTATAAATGAAACAAATTAGCATATATATTAAAATATTTTTGAACCAACAGAAAAGGTAATTTGGGGAATTATTTCAACTTCTCCTTGTGTTCTATTTACCTATCTTCTATTTTGGTGTTTGTGTATATATTGAGTTTCTCATATAAGAGAAATTATGTGATATTTAAACTTGTGTGTCTGACTTACTTCACTTAATATTATGATCTCAAGGTGCATTTATTTTCCTACAAATGCCTCGTTTATCTTTCTTTATGGTGGTGTAGTGCTCCATTGTGTATAAATACCACATTTTCCTTACCCATTCATCTGTTGATGGACATATACGCTATTTCCAAGATCTGGCTATTATGAATTGTGCTGCTATAAGCACGGGTATGCATGGAACCCTACAATATGATGTTTTTAACTCTTTTGGGAAGATATTTAGAAGCGGGAATAGCTGGGTCAAAGAAAAGTTGTTGCCAACACTGATTTTCAGAAATCTGTAGATAATTGGGTTTTACCTGAGAAAACAAAAAAAGTTTTCAGACATTCTTTTTGAAAAAAAATGATAAGTAGCCAGGGTCCCATACTAGTTTGCACACCAATTATGTTTAGAGAGACAAAAATCTGAAGTAACACCAATGAATGATGGTGATAAGGATATTAAAATACTTCTCAAGTGGCTCATTAATAAAAAGACTCAAACATCTACACATTCAGAGAAAGAAAAGATGAAGAAAAAGCAATCAGTGATACTGAATATATCATGTATAATATTTCTTTTACAAAATGTAATGGTTTTGACGTGAGGGGGGTCAATGAAATGTCACCAGTGACGAGATTTCTAGAGGAAACTGTGACTTGGCTCACATCAGTAAGGAAGACAGTTGTGACCTTGGCTTGCCTGTCCTTGCAGACACCCTGGTGCATGCCAGCTTCAGTGGCTGGGCTCACACTGCCTCTGGGCCAGGTCCCCTCTGGCTCTCTTTGCAGGTCTCGTACCTGTCCTCTGTCCCCTGTCGGGATAGAAGGGTCTATTAGCTGCAGAGTTAAGTACTAAGCTGCAACCCTTGTTGACACCACTGAAGAAGACCATCAATCTTGCTTGACCATTGGCAAGGTTCTCTGTGTCAGGCCACACATCTTTAACCCAAACGGTGCTTTAGACTTTGACATCACACACCTGCAACTGGAATTAAATCATATGGATGATGAGAAGGCAGTTCAGGTAGAGAGAATTTGTTCCGACCAATAATATCATTTCTAGTGACCTATCTTGGGTTCATAAATATCACTTACTATCAATACTATCAAAGGGGAATTGTATTTCAAAGTGAAATTGTGTTTGAAAATTCAGGAACAAGAGAGAAAAACAACCCAATACCTTTTTTCCACAATTATTTTGTAGACAGGTGGGACTTGAGAATCTTGGGCAAAATTTTGGTTTTGCCCTCTCAACTAAAAATGTTTTTAAAATTATTTGTTTACTTGTTGAGCCTTATGGGAAGTTCCTTACCATGAACAACTAGACATTTTCTGGGCTGTATCTTCTGGAAGAGTGGAGTCACCCTAATGAGGACAGTGGACTACGAAAGCTGAGTTGTGTGGGGCAGGTAGTTCCAGTCCATCGTGTCTGAGCTTTGACTGGAGAGAGTGTTTTAGTTCTCATGTTTAACCTTGAATATAAGAATATTCTTTTTTGTTTTCTGTTTTTTTGAGACAGGGTCTCACTATGTAGTTCAGGTTGGCCTTGAACTCACTATGTAGCCCAAGATGGGTTCAAACTTGTTGCAGTCCTCCTGCCTCAGCCTCCCAAGTGTTGGGATTACAGGTATGTGCCACGGTGCCAGGCTAAGAATATTCATTTCTTGGTGGGTGTGATGGTACACATTTAAAATCCTAGTGGTAGAAGGATCCTGAGTTCAAGGGTACCCTAAACTATATAGTGAGACCCTTTACAAAACAAAACAAACAGATAAATCAAAATGAACATTTACTTCTTCTTTCCTTGTGTGTGGGGTGCTGGGGTTTGAACCCAAGGCCTTGTGTGAGCTGAGCATGAGCTCATCACAGAGCTCCACCCACAAGCCCAAGAGTGCTCACATCCTTCCTCCTCCAAAGTCTACAGACTTCTAGCCAGGTGTGATGAGACATGCCTGTAATCCCAGCACTAGGAAGGCTGAGGCAGGAGGATCCTTATGAGTTCAAAGCTAGCCTGAACCACATAGTGAGACCTTGTCTCGAAAAACAAAACAACCAAAATAAAATGAAAAACAAAACAAAACACACAAAGTCCAGAGACTTCTGAAAATGTTCTGCATGGATTATCATATTATTTTATATATTAAGCAATAACATTTTTACCCACTAAAAAAAAATAAAAGTGTGCTCATTTCCATACATTGGTGCACATCTTGATCTCCCAGGTTGGTCTCTGTACAGAGAAGAAACTACATTAATTGTCAACCAAGTCATTAGTCATTTAGATTTCTTAAGTAGGCTCCTGTACAAACCAGCCTTGGGTTGTTATTAATATATTCTATTTACTTATTGAGTGCTATCAGTCCCAAATTCTCTTGTAAATGATTCAATTGACAAATTTCCACTAAGAATCTACCATGAGTCAGGCTCTGTGCTGAGTATTCTATGTTCATCATGCATCTTCTCATTCATTTATCAACAGTTGTTCAATGAACTGCTATTTGGTATCAAACACAGAGTGAGGAGCCAGATATACAGCCATGAACAGAACATGGGTCTTGTTCTCGGGTAGTTTATTTGCTGGAATCTAATCCTCAGAACAATCCAAGAGATGCAGTATTTTGATGTTCTTTATGATCAAGGTTGCTGGATGCAGACTACTTCAGGGACTTGCTCATGTCTCCCGGTGGCTTGGAACCCTCCTTAACCTAACTCCAATCTCTGCTTAGCCTGGGCCTTGGACTCTCCCTTAAGTTAAAGCCCAGAGTTCCTGAGACAGGGAGCTGGCAACCTGAACTCTGACCTTACAGCTAGAGGCCTTTCTGGTCTTCAGTTCTGGGCTCTATACCACTCACTTCCTGGTCCCCCACTGTGGTGGATTAACTAATGATCAACTTGAAATGCCCAGCTGAACTGAGTCAATGTGGTTCTGGGCGTGGAAGACCCACCTGAGAAATGTTGCCAATAGCATAAAAGGAGAACAGGAGGGGAAGATTGCATGCTGTTGATTTTCCTGGAGAAGCTTGCCATGGCTGGTTTTCCTGATACAAACACAGCTATTCTCATCATTAGAGGAGCTCAGGTCCTTGATATCACTGAGGATGGCTGCTGTTCTTGTCAGGTGAGATCTCCTCTTCACCTTGAGTGTCACTTCCTGGCTCCAGTGTAGATCCCTCAGCCTGGTGGGACAGATCCTTCGTCCTGCTGGTGCAGACTTTCTAGCTTCCACTGCTGGCCTTTGGCCCCTCCTGGTGCAGATCTTCCACAATGACTTACATGAGACATTGGTGTGGGCTCTAGGCCTCTGGCTAGACTCGTGGAGGACATTGCCTTGGGCTCTAGGCCTTCAGCTAGACTTGTGCGGAAACATTGCTGTGGGATCCAGGTCCTTGGTTGGATTCTTCGGGTCTCTAGCATGTGGACAGATCTCTTGCACTCCTCTGCATTTGGCTTTTTGTGTGAATTTATAAAGCAATCCTATAAATGATGTGTCCTGTATTAAATCTGTTCCCTTGCAAACCCTGACTACAATACCCACTGACCCACCACAGGATTAATGAAAAATGGTCACTTGCTCCCGGGGCCAAAAATAGCCAGCAGCCACTTCTTCCCTGAGAAGTAGGTCAGTATCTTCTTAGCATCATCCAGAGGGAATGCAGCGTTCTGTTATTCTGCTCTCAAAATGTGCCCCAGTTGATCCAGCAACCAAGAGAGAGCTGAACCTAGCGATGACATGGGGATGCAGTTTGAGTTTTATTACATCCCACTGCATGGTTTTGAAAGACTGCTCTCATGCTCTTTGAGACCAAGGAATACATAAATATTTTTAGTATGTAAACTGCTGTGAATTGGCTTAGCAAGATACATGACTAATTCAGGATTTCTACTCTGACAATATATTCAAGGTATGGGCCAGGGATTTAGCTCAGTGGTTTCACCGCCTGCTGCGCAAGCGTAAGGACCTGAGTTTGATCCCCGGTACCAGAAAAAACAAATATATTCAAGGTAAAAAATGCTAAGGAAAATCTTTTCTGTTTGAAAGGATTGATTATCTTGGATGCCTCTGCAACAGCTTGTAAAAATAGAATTGATGGCCTTTATTTAAAAATTTCAAATATTTACCAAAACATACTAGGGAATAGAAGCAGGAGATTAAGGATTTGAGAATTGGCAGATGCTGTAGTCTGTCTGGAAGTCCATAAGACATCTACAAGGCTGTTGGCCCCATCAGCACTACAACCAGATTGGCACAAGAAGCCCACATTCCTAGACCTTGCTCGCTGTCCCTTGGGCTGTGGCCATAGGCGGTTTTCTACAGCATGAAAGTGCTCTCTAAAGCCTGAAGACAGCTTACGTCAGATAAACATCAGCTATTGTGATCAAAAACCTAACTGAAATCTTATAGGAAAATTTGTATCACATAAAAACATAACTTGGATTAGAGAGCTTTATAAGAAACTATTTACCCAAGGTGAGGATTGTTCAATGCTTAGAGATCACTAACATTAAAGAATTTAATTCTTCCAAACTGTTCTTTCCTTTTGTCTTTCGAGCAAAGGATTGTCATCAAACAATAGCACTTAGGAAGATTCTTGAACCAATTAACAGTAACCTTAGTCTACATTAAACCTTTCGTTTCACAATTGGAAAACAGACTAAGTAAGAAAGTGATTTACTAAGGCTACTGAAAGCTGGGCCTGGTGGCACAAGTCTATAATCCCAGAACTCTGGGAAGGTGAGGAAGGAGGATTCCAAGTTGGATCCCAGCCTGGGCAATTTAGTGAGACCTTGTCCCAAAACAAAACATAAAAAAATATTTAAAGGCTGGGGATGTTGCTCAGTGCAAAAAGAAACACAACACAACACAACAAAACAAACCATATGCAAACCTTCCAGCCTAGAGAAGAGTCGCTGCTCCAGAGAAGAAACCAAGGCAGGTTGTCCCAGTCCGTTGGGGGGGGGCGGGGGTTGTAACAGACTCACCCCAAACCATGCCTCTTCCCCTCTGGCCAGCAGAGAAAAGGGGAGAATCAGGTGCTTTTTGTCTCAGTGGCTCCTTGAATTAACCTGTACATGTGCAGAAGGTTGGACAGTGGCACACAAACTGGTACAGGGCAGATCTTGCCTGTAAAGTAATTTGGCCAGCAGCCATTCATTCATTTAGTTTTTTTGAAAAATTAATTTCAGGGCCTGGGGTAGAGAAGTTACCTAGTATGAACAAGGTCCTAGGTCTAAGCCCTAGCACTGAGGCTAAGGCAGGAGAATCATGAGTTTGAGGCCAATCTGGCCTACAGAGTGAGTTCAAGGCCAGCCTGGACTACATAGTGAGAACCTTTTGCAAAAAACAAACCAATAAACAAAAGATTTTAAAAATGATTTGTTGGATGCACATATTTTGAATTTAATTTATTATCAATATATATAAAGCCTTTTTGGATAACTTTTATCAGCTGAAACCACATAAAAGTGTACATAGCTCATTGACTTTTCACAAAGATAAGTTTACATGTGTGTGACAAGCACCCAGATTACAGAGCGCGCTTAGAGTTACCAAAAGCCACCAGCGCACTCTCTGGTCATTACCCCCACTATGCTGGCTTCTAGAACCCTAGATTAGTTTTGCCTGTTTTAAAAATTTACATAAATTCACCGAGTGCTGTGGTGCATGCCTGTCATCCCAGCTACTTGAGAGGCTGAGGCAGGAGGATTGAAAGTTTAAGGCCAGCCTAGGCAACTTAGACCCTGAAGTGAAATAAAATTTAAAAAGCTGAGATATAGCTCAGCAGTAACTCACCCTGGGTTCAATCTCTTGTATACACCTACACACACACACGCAGACAAAATGTAACTTTTTTGAGTTGCCTCATCCTTTTAAATGACTGTCATTCCATTGTACGGACAGATTATGATTCATTTCACCAATCTTCTCTGGATGTTATTTAGGC
Source organism: Heterocephalus glaber (assembly GCF_000247695.1). Next base: position 10,133,847 of record NW_004624788.1, on the reverse strand, counting down.
TGTGTCCTAGCATTTGCTGTCACAGTCTTACAATAAATCCTTCCTAACTTCAAAATCTTACCAGGACTGTATATCAGACAATTTTTAGCTGCAAGTAAAATACCAACTAGAAGATGTTTTTTTTAGTTAAATTAATTTTATTGGTACAATTTAGATATACATAGTGATCACATTCATCACAGGGAATTTATACCTGTATATAACACATCTTGATTCTTCTTTTTTCCCCAATCCCCTCCCTCCCTTTAGAAGCTGTTTAGATAAGGACTTTTATTGTGTCACTTGGTGAAAAGTCCGGAAGTTAGCAGTCCTGGCACTGATTAATGTCACAGCCCAGTGACTTCATGGAGGCCATTTTCTCTCCCCTTTCTCCTCTTCTCTCCACAGGATGCTGGCTTCATCTTCGTGGCTGGCTCCCTTACGGTCTCACAATGCTGCCTTTTGTATCCCCTTTCCTGAAAACTTCCTGTTTGTTGAGTTTGCTCATTTTTCTATTGAGTTGTTAGAGGTCTTTTCCTTGAAACTCAACTCTTAAAGGCAAGTGTGGTTGTACATGCCTATAATCCCAGCACTCTGGGAGGGTGAGGCAGGAGGATTGAAAGTTCGAGCCCAGCCTAGACAGCTTATTGACTTATTGACTTTGTCTCAAAATAAAACAATTTTTAAAATCCTACTGATGTAGCTTAGTGTGAAAGCTGTGAATAATGTAAGTAATGGCCCTCCCAGTAACTCAGTGCAGTCTCATTATTGACTATGTTAATGCATTCATGGGCTATTTCAAGTCATTTCCTTGACATTTGGTCACATGTCCCACCTTAAATTCAGTAGCCACTTGAATTGGATCAGTGTTTTTTATAATGTGTTTTCCTTACCTTTCTTTGTTTCTTTCTTTCTTTTTTTTTTTTTTTTTCCAGTTTTTTGACAGGCTCTTTCCAGGTTGGGTTTGAACTTATGGTCATCCTGCCTCAGCCTCCTACGTGCTGGGATTACAGGTGTGAGCCATTACATCTGGCCTCATCTCTGTCTTTTGTTTGTTTTTTGTTGCTTTAGTGATACTGGAGATTGAACCCAGGGCCTTCATATTGAGTGACATTCCCAGCCCTTTATTTTGAGACACAGTCTCACTAAATTTCCCAGGCTGGGTTTGAATTTACAGTCCTCTTGCCTCAGCCTACCAGAGTGCTAGGGCCACTCATTATCTGTGGGCCACAATATCCCACTCATTTCTTTTTCCTTTTCTCTTTCTTTTTGACACAGAATCTTACTTGGCAGCCCTTGAACTCTTAGTTGCCCAGGCAGACCTCAAATACACTATCTGCCTGCCTCAGCTTCCCAGTTACGGGGATTACAGGCAGGAGGGTAGGAAGTTCAAACTCACTCTGGGCAATTTAGGGACTTAACAAGACCTTCTCTCAAAAAACAAAAGAAAGAAAAAAATCCAAAATAAAGACAGAAAGAAAGGGGCAAAGAGAAAGAAAAGAGAGAGGGGGCTGGGGATGTAGCTCAGTGTGTAGAGAGAACTTGGAGTTTAACAGTTGGAGAACTAAAGCCACTACAGAAGAGGAATAAACACAGGAATAGATTGGGAGCACCCAAGACACATTTGGTGCCAGTGTGAATTTATTTTTTTTTTTTGGTACTGGGGATTGAATTCGGGACCTTGCACTTTTGAGGCAGGCAATGGAACCACTGAGCTAAATCCCCAGCCTGGTGTGAATTTTTTTTTAAGTAAGCATTACTTTTATATATGAAGGATATATATTTTGCAATGCAAAAATACTGTGTAAGGTAAGTAAGAAATAATAATGCACAGAAAATAGGTTCAAAACCAAACAGTAAAGCCCAGATTCTGGTTTTATACAGTGTTGAGCAATCATATATTTACTCTTAGACTTTATTGGCTCATACCTGCTACATACCCAACACACACCTTCCTGGCTTTCTGTTCGGTGGTGCTGAGTGAGCTCCATGGGGTGAGAAGAGGAGGAAGATAAGCCTCATTTTGAGGTTACTGGAAGTCAGCTTTGATGGGAAATCTTGGGCCATTTGCAAGTTAAGAAGCCTGCTTGAGAGGTGCTTGTCGGTGGACTGCACTGCAGGTAAAGGGCCATCAGGTTGACACACCTGGTGAAAAGCAAAGCTTCAGTCATTCATTCTGCTATTGACCTTGTTTCTGTTTCCTGGTGGCTTTCACTGTGTACCCAAAGCTTCACCTTTTACACTCTCCCCAGCTCTTTCCCAATCTGTTAGCATGAACTCAATTGTTAGTTTACTTTTATCATGATCACTTTTAATAGGTGCTGTTGAAACTCATTTGCACAACCGACTTTGGCATAATTTGGCTCCTGGTGTCTACCAAGTGCTTTCTTGCATGTATGAGGCCCCTGCTGAAGCTCCATGCAAAGACACTTAGAACACTTCTTGAAAGCGCATCTTTAGAGAACCAGTCTGTGATCCTTCAGGTCTGCTTCTCATTCATACCCACTCAGGGCCCTGCCCAGGATAGCATCCTCAGGCAAGGCCTCTGCTATTTAGAAAATTTCCAACGAACAAAAGGTGGGGTAAGCAAAATAAAATACTGTAGGTTATCATGTGTTGCAAAATAAATTTATGTATTACTTTATTTTTGTTTTTTTGGAGACAGGGTCTTACTGTGTAGTCCAGGCTAGCCTCAAACTCATGATCCTTTTGCCTCAGACTCCTGTGAGGTTACAGGCATGAGCTACGACATCAGGATCTGCAGATTAATTTTAAAAGAAAGACACAATTGGGTTATTCTGGAACCTTTCAAAATACAGCATTCATTTTTTTTTCTTAAATTCTTTTATTGGTACATTTTAGGTATACAATACATTTACATTTATCTTTGGGTGCTTGTACCTGTACATGATGTATCTTGGTTCTCATTTTTTCCCCATTACCTGTGTGCCCTTCACCCCTCCACCCTTCCCTATTTACATACTTCATTTCCATTTTTTTCTGTTCTCATAATTTTTCCTTTCCATTCTTCCCTTTCCCCTTCCCCTCCCACCACCCCTACTCTTTGGACCTTTTCCTATTTCAAAGTATCAATTATTAGTTATTAATCCTTTTAGTTCTTATTTACACTCTCAGTTTCTCACACTAGAGACCATTCGGTATTTACACATGTGTCTTATTTATTTCACTTAAGTGTATGGCCTCAATATGCATCCATTTAGAATACAGCATTCATTTTGAGGGAGGCCTGGTTTATCCTGTAAAATCAGATTCCATTCCCTATAGAAGTTTAGAGATTTCACTGAATTACGATTTCAAATAAAATTGAGAAATAAGATACTTTGAGCAAATAATGTTTTTTCTGTTTCTTTTTGTTTGTTTTCAGTACTGGGGATTGAACCCAGCACCTCACTCTGAGCTACATCCACAGCCCTTTTTTATTTTTTCTTTTGAGACAGGGTCTCTCTCAGACACTAAGTTGCCCAGCTTGGACTTGAACTTGTGATCATCCTGCCTCAGCCTGTACAACTGCTGCAAAATAAATTGTCCAAAACTCAGTAACAGAAAACAATTATTTTATTCTGTTCCAGAGTTTAGGGGCAAAGAATTCAGGAAGGGTGCAATAGGGATAACTTGTATTAGCTCTTCAATAGCTGGGTCCCCCATAGGTTCCATAGCTCCACTGTGATCCCCACAGCTGGGAGCTGGTGCACAATTGTGCACTCACCCACCTTCTGGTAGACAGACGCGGGCTGTGCAGGTGACTTCAGCCAGGGGTTGTTGGCAGGAATTCCTACCCGTGGTCCCCACTTCCCCCACTGCACGGTGACCTCAGGGTGGTCAGATTCTTGGCTAGATGGCTCAGAGCTCCAAAAGTGTTTTCTGAGAACCAGGCTGAAGCTGCATGGGATTTTCCATAGTTTCAGAAGCTTGGTGGTGTCACTTCTACCACGTCTTATTGGTTACAAGAGAGGCACCAAGTTTAATATCTTGCCCACCCACAATTTAAAGGAGGAGAAGTTTATTTTGGCTCAGTTCCAGACCACAGTAGCCATGAGGCAGAAAGAGAAGGGAAGAGCTAGACACAAGAATATGCCCTTCCAAGTCACACTCCCAGTGACTTGCCTCCAACAAGGCCCCACCTCTTTTAAAAAAAATTAATATTATTGGAACACTTTAGATGTACACAATGATCACATTCATCATGGGAAATTTGTACTTGTAAATAATATATCTTGATTCTTTTGTCCTCAATCACCTCCCCTCAAGGCAGCTACTCAACTCATCAATGGATGAATCCACATAAGAGTATAGGGCTCCCATAAGCCAATTATCTTCCACACATATAAGGCTGGGGTGGGGGGAAACCTTGTAGATCTACACCTTAACAGTTAGCTCAGATCCAAGAGGAAGGAACAAAGACTCACACTTCTTTATGGGAAACATGTGGCCACTTGAAAACCTGTCACAGGCTTGCTGTAACCAAGGGAAAGCGTGCAGCACAGGGGCATTCCCTGCAGGTCTGCTGTTGGTGCAGCTGGAATTGTGGGTGGGTGGCTGGAATTGGGGAGGGAGTGGCAAACAAAGCTGAGGTTGGAAATGTAGATCGAGTCACTATGGGAAAAATCTTTACTGCCTTTGTGCATGTATCATATCTGGACCACAAATATAGAAGAAATAAAACTTTGGGGGTTTTATGAGTCATTGTTTTTCTTTTGAGAAATTTCATCAGGGCATGAGATCTTAATCTACTCAATTCTGAGTAATCTCTACTACTCTGGGTAACCTGAGCTCAGTCTTCCCTTATTCTTTTGTCTTGGCCATTATTGCCAGAGTGGCTTAGTACATATGCCCTGAGGAGGGAACTGGCTCTGGGCTAATTTCTGTCCCAGCTGGTTTCTGCTTACATGAACCTGGACCCACTTTGTCCTAGGTCATTGATTCAAGCAGTTGCAGCTGTGTTGTCCCTAACTCTGGGGTTTCTTGGGGTCCTGTTCTACTTCAGCTTCAGGGACAACTTCCTCTTTGTCAGGGATATAGGGAAGATCTCTTGCAACCCCCTCTCTGGAGGTGCAGGGGAACCACATGAAGTCTGAAGTCAGTTCAGTTCTTCTCTGCTCACCTACTGCTCACCTTCTGTGCTAGGTCAGCTGAATGCTGTGAAAGAAATGTGCAAGTTGTTAGAATCAAAATGGAGTCACAGTTGGTCATAGTGGCCATGTACCTATAATCTCAGCATTGTGGGAGTGTTGCCAGTCTGTTAAGGATTCTTTTGCTCAATTCAGATGGAAATCTTGAATCAGCAAAGTGCAGCTCTGCTACCAGTCCTATTGCCACTGAACAATGCCAGATGATGCTAGATGCCGCCTGCTGACTCTGGTAGGTGCTGGTCTCTGTCACTGATCTTTATTGGCTGCTGGTTTCTAGAGATGTTCAGGGCTTTTCACCCTGATGTTTATTACTCTTTATTTTAAAGAGATTACTCTGTTCACACTACTCGGTAGATATAGTAGGACCTTCCAAGCCCACATGACTTAAGAAAGAAATCTCAAGCAGATTTACAGGACCACTGGAGGGAGGCTTATTTTAACGGTCCATGTGGCAGCACAGGGGGGATTGGTATGCTAGAGGGAGACCTCTTAGAGTAACCCCAGAAGTGTGAAGAGAGTGCTGCTTCTAAAGCAGCTGCAGGCCTGCAATTGGTCTAGGTGTAGACCAGTCATTCATTCAAATTGAGCCCTTTGGTCCAAGTGTAGCCCTGTAATTGGTCCAAGCAGGGGCATCCAGGACAGCCCAGCTGTCTGGAAGCACACAAGCTGTTTGATGGCTGTCTCATCTCCATGGAAAATGGTGGTGTGAACCTGGGGAATCTAGTGGGACTAGCAAGGAGGCGGGGTGTGCCTAATGTTGCCAACCCACACCTTCCTCTGGCTGGCACAGGAGAGAGTCAGTTGCTTCTCTTCTGTCTCGGGAGGATTGCAAGTTCAGGCCTCATCTGGGCAATTTAGCAACTTAGCAAGACCCTATCTCAAAATAAAAAAGAGCTGGTGATATAGTTCAGTGCCAAGGCCCTGGTTACAGGGTTCAGCCCCCAGTAGCACACCTAGGCAGATACACATACATAACCAACACAGGAGTCACTTGTGTTAGCCTTGCCAAAAAGAAGTATATAAAGCCAGGTTATTGCTGTGTGAGTTGTAGCTTGTGGAAGGCTGGTAAGAAAAGTTACCAACAGTCAAAAAATATAGAAAATTTAGGAGTTTTTTGATACAAGAGAGCGGGGAGTGAGTCCAAGAGAAGACTGCACTATTAGAGGCAGAAGTTGGAGTTTTGTAAGGGATTGAAGACGTGAAAAATCTCAGTAAATGTCGTTATCTCAGGAATGGATTTTCCAGGGCACCCTGTTCCTTGTTCATTTTTTAGAAACACCTGCATTGTAATTAAAGTTGTCCATCAGTGTTGCAAATTGCCAGGGTCATTTACTTCAGCCTCGCAGATGGCCCCTTCTCCCTGGGAGAAAGATTATTGCATGCTGTTTGGGGTTGTATTAGTCCATTATCTTATGACTGCTCAGTGCAGCTGGGCAGAATTGCTTTAATGCCAGAGATCTTGCTGGTGAAGGTTTAGTCCTTTTGTTACCAGTGAATAATCACCACCTCACGAAGGAAAGGTTCTTACACGTGACTGGCTGATAATAACAACCACAAAAGACTGCTAGAACTGTAAGCTTGCTCGGAGGTCATTGCAACCTCAAACAAACAGTTGCCATTATTGTCCTTCTTCTTTTTCCTCTACTTTCCTCTTTGCCCCCCACAATGTTGGGAATTAAGCGCGGGCCTTACATATGCTAGGGAGGTACTCTACTACACTGGCTTATACTCCTGACCTCACAAAAATACTTCTACAAAGACATCTTCTCAGCAACTCTCTGTTCGACTCTGAACTGATGCCAGTCTTATTATTAATCACCATGACCAAGGATTATTGTTTCAAAATCCAATGTAATTCTTATTTTTATTTTTAAAAACTTCTCCTTGCCTCAAACTCTGTGAATATGCCGAGTTCATTGTGGTACCTGTATTCTCACTGCAAATGCTCTACAGCTCCGACTGCAAATCTACTTCAGAATAAACGTCAGTATTGTCCGGAGAACCTCTTCCTGATTGCTTTTCTACTTAGGTTGACAATGTACAGAGGCATTTACAAGACCCCCAAGAGCTCCACACTGGAAATGACTATCAGGCCCCTCTCACCCCAGGATTCCCAAACCACTCTGACATCCCTGTCATGATCATCCCTCCCTCCCTTCCTTTTCTACCCTGGCACAGGGCCCTGTCTTAGGCCATTTTCTGTTGCTATAACTGAATCGTCCAGACTAGATAATTTATAAAGAATAGGGTTGTATTAGCCAGGCATGTTGGCACATGCCTATATTCCCAGTACTCTGGGAGGCAAAGGCAAGAGGATAGCAAGTTCAAGCCCAGCTTGGGCAATTTAGTGACTTAGAGAGACTGTCTCAAAATAAAAAATTTAAAAGTAGGGGCAGCTGTTGGGTATGTAGCTCAGTATGAAGTTCAATCCTTAGTGTTGGGGGCAGGGGGGAGAATATAGGTTTATTTAGCTCACAGTGGGCAGGCTGAGAAATCCAAGAGCATGGCCCTGGCATCTGGAGAAAGCCTTTCTGCTGCATCATAGCACAGTGGAGGGCACCACTTGGTGAGACAGTGAGCTTATCAGAGAGAGCTCGAGTTTATACAAAGCTGTTCCTGTGCATCCACTGATCCATGAGTGGATTAATCCATTTATGAGAGCAGAGCCCTCAAGACCCCATCACCTCTCAAAGGCCCCACTGGTGATCCAATTTTAATGCAAGTTTCAGAGGGCACAAATCATATTCAAAACAGAGCAGCCCCCTACATAGGACCTAACCGGACAGCTAACCCTGGTGCTAGGAGTGTGAATCTGACTGTGTCCCCCAAAATCAGTTAAATTTTGCCAAGAGAACCTCCTTTCTTAAAACTCAAAACTTTCCTGAGTAATTCCTTCTTGAGGCAGTGCCTGGAAGGCCCCAGCTACTTGGGCTGAGAAAAGTTTGTGGGACAAAATGAAGTCTGTCATACGTCAAAAAATAGATGTCATCACCAACCTGTGCGCAGATGTAGAGAAGCACCACCTGGACCTCTTTTAGACATTCTGGCTGCCTAGCTCTGAGCAGTGAGCTCATCTGACAGCTTCCAGCCTGTAGGTTCTGGGTTCTCCTTTTCCATTTGTGGTACTGGGGTTTGAACACAAGGCCTTCACACTGAACTGTATCCCAGCCACAACCCTCCCCTATACTTATTTTTCTTGAGAAAGTGTCTTCCTAAATCATTAAATTATCCAGGCTGGGCTCAAATTTGCAATCCTCTTGCACCTCCCAGAATGCTAGGATTATAGGTATGTATTACCTTGCCTGTTTTTTTTCTTAGTTTTTTTTTTTTTTTGGTATTGAGGATCGAACTCAGGACCTTGAGCTTGTGAGGCAGAGGGTGGAACCACTGAACTAAATCCCCAGCCCTCTTAAATAGTTTTTAAATAGCAGTAAAATAAACATAGCATTTACCATTAGTGGCATTTAGTAGAGCCACAGTGTTATACAACCATCAGCACTATCTACTTTCAGGATGTTTCCATTACCCCAAAAGGAAACCCACTGAGCAGTTACTCACTGGCAACCACTCATCTGCATTCTGACTCTATGAATTTGCCCACTCTGGTTTTGTTGTTGGTTTTGTTTTTTGAGATGGGGCCTTCCTATGTGGCCCAGCTGATATTGAATTTGAGATTTTCCTGCCTCAGACTCCCTCACTCTGGGAATACAGGCGTGTACTTCCACACCTGGTTTGTCTGCTCTGGATATTTCATATAAGTAAAATAATGTAAGATGTGGTTTTTTGTTTCTTACTTCTCTCACTTAGTATAAAGTTTTTGAAGTTCATTTATGTTGTGGCATGTATTTGTACTTCATTCCTCTTTATGGGCCAATAATATTCAGTGGTGTGAATATACCACATTTTGTTTATCTGTTACCAGTTGATGGGCATTTGTGTTGTTTCCACCTTTGGCTATTGTAAATAGTGGTACTATGAACATTTGTTTTTTGTACCTTTTTTCCTTTGGGCACCTGTTATCAATTCTTTGAGTATATTAAATTAGCAATGGGCCAGGGATTTAGCTCAGCGGTTCTGCTGCCTGGCTTGCAACCACAAGGACCCGAGTTCGATCCTTGGTACAAAAAAAAAAAAATTAGTAATGGAATGCTGAGTTGGACAGTAATGTCAATTTTCTAATTGAGGAACAGCCAAACTATCCCTGGCTCTTCAGACACAAAGCTAGCATGTGACTTGACTTGGTCAAGATCCTTTGTTCTTTTACTGTCCTGTTGAATTTGATCTGCTGGGGTTCTACTTATGATTTTCACATTGATATCCATGTTTTGCTAAAAGGATTAGTCACCTTTATAAATTGATTTGTTTTCATTTTCTATCCTCAGAAGCATTATATATTATGGAAGTGATATCCAGAGTTTAGAATGCATAAAACTAATATATGACTGTTTGGAGGAGCCGGATGCATGTGTGAGACCCTAGGTTTGATCCTCAGCACTGAATAAAAGAAAACTTTCAAATAGGTCAGGCATGATGCCAGCAGTGAGGGAGGCTAAGGCACAGGGACTGTGAGTTCAAGGTCAGCCTAGGCTACTTAGTGAGACCCTGTCTCAAAAATCTAAGATGGGTTATGGGGTGGGTAGGGTTGTATCTCAGTGGTAGAGCACTTGCCTAGCATCACAAAGCCCTGAGTTTGATCCCTAGAACCACAGAAAAGTAAACTGGCAATATTTTTTTTCAGTACCGGGGATCAAACCCAGGGGTAATATACCACTCAGCTACATTCCCAGCCTCTTTTATTTATTCTGCTTTGATAAAGGGTCTCCAAAATTGCCCAGGCTGTCCTTGAACTCCCCATCTTCCTGCCTCAGCTTCCTTCAGTCCTGGGTTAAAATCATGTACCACTTCCCCAGCCTCAATATCATTTTTAACTTTTTTTGGTCATTGTTGTTACTGGGAATCACAACTTCAGGGCCTTTGCTCTGAATTACATTCCCAGCTCTTTTTTATTTTTTATTTTGGCATTGGGTTTGCTAAGTCACTAACTTGCTCAGGCTGGGCTTGAACCTGCAACTCTCCTGACCTCCCTAGGTTCTGGGATTACAGATATGTGCCACCACACGTGGCTTTTTTTTTTTTTTTTTTGCCTCTTCTTAAAAGAATCTGTGTGCTAGTTTTCCATTAATGTAACAAAATACCTGAGATAATCAGATTAAGCAGAGGAAAGGTTTATTTTGGCTCACAGTTTTAGAGGTTTCAACCCATGGCTTGTTGACTCTGACCTGTCAAGCCTGTTCCTTTGATGGCACAGCCTCCATGACAGGAAGACCCTCTCACTAGGCTCTGCCTCCAATAGCTCCAACTAGTACCACGCTCAACTTTCATTGAGATCAGGTTAGAGCAAGCTGACTTGCCTATCCTCGTAGGTCTTCTGCCCAGTTATCTGGTCAGAATGAGCATAAGCAACCTTCTCTGTGGCTGTCTCTGGTTCAGAGAGCCCAGGGAGTATCATTAAGAATGTAATTTGCAGGTAGTGTGCGAACACATTGCCTTTAGTGGAAATGGGACTCAGACCTTAGCATGTAGTTGACTTTACTGTGCACTGACCAGAACCAGTCTTTACAGTAACTGTCTGATGGAACATGGATGTGTGTAAATTCAGTGATACTGAATTCACAGAGGGATCTTATCATTGTTACATGTTGGCAGATGCAGTGTGTTGATCAAGGCTAGTTGAATGGTTGCAGGGTATTGGGTGATGTGTTGGAGACAAACTTGGGTTATAGTTTGTAGGCACAGAACAGTAAAACTCTCCATGCCTCAGAAAGCACTGTATAATGATGCTGGGCATGGTTGTGCATGTCTGTAATCACAATCACCTGGGAAGCTGAGGGAGGAGGATTGCAAGTTCAAGGCAAGCCTGGGCAACTTAGTGAGACCTTGCCTTAAAATATAGCTTATTACCCTTTTAAAATTATAT
>NW_004624788.1:10109382-10122641 GCF_000247695.1 Heterocephalus glaber | reverse complement strand
AGGGCAGCCTGGGTTATATAGTAAGTTCAAGGCCATCCTGAGTTACATAGTGAAACTCTGTCTCAAACAACACACACACACACACACACACACACACACACACACACACACACGGTCACTTTTCTCATTGCTGAGAAAAAATACCCGAGGAAAGGTATATATATATATATAATTTTAAAAGAGTAAGGGATATACTTTGGTAATAGAGGCCCTGGATAGCATGTATCCTGGGTTCAATTCTCGGTACTAGGTGAGGTGGGCCATGAGACAGTATAGTGAGCATCATTTTCTTCAGTTGGAAATCTTTATTTGGAGCCTGTGATTGATTAGACTACCTGCCCCCCAGTTTTTATTAGTGCACATTTGTTATACAGATTACTGGATTTCATTTTGGCAGATTTGTACATGCATATAATGTAATCATTCCCCCTCCTATTACCCTACCTCTTCACCTCCCCCTCCCCACAATTTCTCCTGTGTATTTTTTTGTGGGAGGTAAGTGTGTATAATTATTTTTATCATAGTCATACCCTCTGTTATCCACCCTTATACCTCCTCTTCTTCTTTCTTTCTTTCTTTCTCTCTCTCTCTCTCTCTTTCTTTCTTTCTTTCTTTCTTTCTTGTCTAATAATAATATCCCTTCTAGATCTTGTCATCTTTAGATTCCACATATTAGGGAGAACATGCAAAATTTATCTTTCTGAGTCTGGCTTATTTTGTTAAACATGATGATCTCCAGAGCCATCCATTTTCCTTCAAATGGCAAAGTTTTGTTCTTTATGGCTAAATAATATTCCATTGTGCATATGAATAACACATTTTCTTTATTCATTCATCTGTTAATGGGCTGATTCCTTATCTTGGCTATTGTATATTGTGCAAGAATAAACACGATTATGCAGATTTCTCTATAGTATGCTTACTTTAATGCCTTTGGGTATATACCAAGGAGTGGCATAGATGGATCAAATAGTAGCTCTATTTTTGGTTTTCTGAGGAACCTCCATAATGATTTCCATAGTGGCTGTACTAATTTACATTTCACCTGCAGTATAAAATAGTTCCTCTTCCTTGAATCCTTGGCAGCATTTATTGTTTTTTGTTTCTTTTTTTTTGGTACCGGGGATCAAATTCAGGACCTTGCGTTTGTGAGGCAAGCAGTGGCACCACTGAGCTAAATCCCATTTTTTGTTCTTGATGTTAGCTTTTCTGATTATGATGAGATAGAATCTCTCTCTCTCTCTGTATGTGTGTGTGTGTGTGTGTGTGTGTGTATATATATATGTATATATATATATATTTATTTATTTTTTAAATTTTAGAACATTTTTATTATGAGCTTTTCTTTTTCCATATTCTTGATTCTTTTGAATAGCACTTTAGTTCTGCTGGTTTTAAGTCCCCCAAATAAATCATTGTTGTGTTTATGAAATTTTTGTTGTTTCTTTTGCTATTGCTCTCCAATTTCATCACACTATGGTCTGATAATATACAGGGGATAACTTCATTTCCTTTGCACTTACCTAAATATGTTCTATGAATGATTATGTGATCTATTTTGGAGAATGACCAGTGTGCAGCTGAAAAGAATGCATATTCTGATTTTTTTGAGTGGGACACTCTGTAAACATCTGTTAAGTTCATTTGTTCAAGAGTTTGATTGAGTTCTAGTATTTTGTTGCTTGTTTTTTGTCTAGTTGGTCTATTTGGGACAGTGGGGTATTGAGGTCCCCCACAACTATTGTATTAGTTCTTATATGATTTTTCATGTCTGTTAGTATTTGTTTTATATAGTTGGGAGCAGTAGTGTTTGGTGCATAAATATTTATGATTGTCATGTCTTCCTCTTGGTTTGTTCTCTATACAAGGATGTAGTGTCCTTCTTTGTCTCTCTTAATCAGCGTGGGTTTGAAATCCACTTGATCTGCAAAGGGGATAGCTACTCCTGCTTTTTTATGGGTTGCTGTGACATACAGTATTATTTTGCACCCTTTAACTTTCAGTCTATGAGTTTCTTTTTGAATTAAGTGTGTTTCTTGTATGCAGCATATTGTTGGATCTTGCTTCTTGACCCATCTTCCAGTCTATTTCTTTTGATTGGTGAGTTGAGACCATTAACATTGACGGTTATAACTGATACGTATTGACTTATCCTTGTCATGACTTTTTCTTTTTGTTGGATTCTTCCCCTTTGCATTTAATTTCTTGTCATGCCTGATGGATTCATTCTGCTGGGCTTCCTGAGGTTGTCATCCTCATTGTCTCTTCCTAGGATATTGTCTAAAATTTTTTGGAGTGCTGGTTTGGTATTCATGAAGTTTCTAAGGTACTCTTTGTCATGAAAGTATCTTATATCTCCATCAATTTTGAAAGATAGTTTTGCAGGGTACATCAATCTGGGTTGGAGGCCATTTTCCTTTAGGGCTTGGAATACATCACTCCAAGCTCTTCTTGCCTTGAGGGTTTGTGCTGAGAAGTCTGCTATGATTGTGATAGGCTTTCTTTTGTATGTGATTTGTTTCTTTTCTCTAACTGCTTGTAGAACTTTGTTCTTCTGTTGAGTTTCTGGAATCTTAACAATTATATGCCTATGTGTACATTTTTTTTGATCAAGGCTATTTGGAGTCCTATATGCCTCCCTTTTCTGTTTGTCAAGTTCTTTTCTCCTGCTTGAGAAGTTTTCTGCCATCACTTCTGTGAACAGTTTTTTTATGTCATCTGCACTCTCTCCTGTTTCTTCATTGACTCCAATCAGTCTTATGTTATTCTTCTTTGCATCATCTAGCAGCTGCTGGATTGAGTTCTCGTGGTCCTTTACAATTTTAAAGCAATTTTTCTTTTCTTTGTCACTAATTGCAATCTTATCTTCTATTTCTGAAATTCTGTCCTCACTTTGGCTCATTCTGCTGCATAGACTTTCGGTGTAGTTTTTAATCTCCTGGAAATCTATTTGCATCTGTTTTATGGATTCCATTTGTTTCCTATGTTGGGATTCCATCATGTTCCTCAGCTCCTCTATTTTTTTTTTATCTGTGTCCTCTCTAGATTTATTAATCATCTCTGCTGTTATGTGAGAAATTATTTCTGATTTAATTTTTTTGCAGATCCTCTTTTATTGCTAGTTCAGGGAATCCAGGTTGTTGAGTATCAGCGTTCCATCTTGTTTCCCTTTGTGGTTGCTTTAGGTGATCTGGAAGTCTGGTTCTGAGGCTTGTTTATGTGCCTTCTCATTTTGACGAGGTGGGTGGGTTGCTGCTGGCATCCATGTGGCTCACCTCCTCTGTGCTGGGAGTGGTGTTAGGTTGGCCTGGAAGCCTCCTACTCTGCACTGGGAATTGTGGCATGTTGACCCGGAAGCCTCTTCTGCACTGGGAGCAGTGGTAGTTTGGCCCAGAAGCCTCCTACTCTGCACTGGGAGCTGTGGCATGTTTACCCAAAAGCTTTCTCCTCTGGGCTTCTCAATATATATTTGATTCTCATTTTTCTGACTGGCCTCTTTAATTACTGATTACTTTTTTCTTAGGAAGCCTGGGCTTTTGGAGGGAAGAGTATTTATGTTTCATAGCAATTCTTAATTTCTCACCTTTCCTATCCTCTTTCTTTACACTAAAGAGTAGGAAAAGCCAATAACAATGGTTCATATTGGCTCATTGTCTTGAGAGCTGCTAACCTCGCCTTGAAGCTAACCATCCCATGAAACTTATGTATGAATAGCTTTAATGGAATCTTGTTTATTTTTTATACAGTCTATGAAAGTTGATGCCACTTTTGATTGACAGTGAAATTTGAATCTGTACATTCTTAAGTAGCTTCTAGTGCAACATTCATTGGCTAAAATTTAGTGTTGTGTGGCCCTTTTATTACCAAGAAATTCCCCTCCACTCTATTTCTTCCTTTAGCAAGTATTTATTAAATGCCTTCCAGGTGCGAGATACTTTGTAATTAAATTCCCAACTTCAGGATTGGTGTCCATGGCTTGTCAGATTTTAAATTCTACTGGATCATGTAAGTTCAAGTTAATTAATTCTAGGTACTAAAATATATGACTTCTTATTAAGATGAAAATTAATCTTACAAGATTTATACAGATATTGCAAAGCCTTCTTGGAATTAAAACAGCTCTGAAGATCTTTATATTTTGACAAGTTGAGCCAAAATAATTCTACTAAAAAAACCTCACTGAGCTTTAAAATATATTTCAAGTTGTTTTATGGTATTCGCAATAATAGGAAAACTGCTTGGCAAAACACAATTGGTAAAAATCTAAGTACATTTTTAGGAAATGCATCAAATTATGATTTGACAAATCCTTGAATATGACTACTTATAACAAGCATTAATAATTTGAATGACTTTTTTTCCAATATCATTAATAGTCACAAGGGCTAGTCTTGAGTGAATATGTAAATGTTCTTTCAGCAGACCTCAATAACAAAGCTTGTTTTATAAAATTCTGTATTAATGAAAAGTTCATTTGAGAGTGAACCAGAGGTAATTTTTCCAAAGGATTTTCCTGTTCTATTAGCAGGAATCTGAAACATATATCCACTGAATTGAAGGCTAACACACAATTCTCTACAGACATTAAAGAGATGGAAATTAATAGTGTTATCGACTCAAATCAACTGCTCAATAGAGTTAAAAATTGGAAATGTAGTAGTAAATCTCACATTAATGTTGCTTTTCATGTTCACAAAAAATAGTGTCTTGTTTAGATAGTATTTTATTATTTATTTAGTTTTGCAGTTCTGAGGTCTCTTAGTCACTTTCCTTTTCACTGGGTTAAAATACCCAACACCTGCAACTTAAGGCAGGAGAGCTTTATTTTAGTTCAGATGTTTCAGTCCATGGATTGTCAGTGTCAGGGTGGAAGGGCCTGGGGCAGAGGAAGCTGCTCACATCATGGAGGACAGGAATCAAAGAAAGAAGGGAAGATCTGAGAAGGGAGTCATAACCTTCTGGGTCATGCCCCAGTGACCTGCCATGAACCAGGTCCTGCCTCCTAACAGCAAGTCAGTTATAGCAGCCCACAATTCAATCACCTACCACCAGCCCTACCTCTGAGCATTGGAGGTTTTGGGGGGATAATCCAGGTCCAAACTACAATATGAGGGTGTTATGGGCTGTATCTAGATGTCTCCCCAAAGCCTTAAGTAGTCATCGATGGGGCTTTTTTGAGGTGGCCAGATCTAGGCTGTGTAATGTTGGAATTAAGGGGATTAAGGGGGCCCCACCCTGGGTGACAGTGCTATTACCTTCCCTAAAGACTGGTAGCCTGGATGGAATATAAGGGACAGAAAGAGGGCTGTTGCCATCCCTTGCTGCTTGTTACTTCACTGCTTTGCTACCTTCCTGCCTTCTGCCCACCATGAACTGTTTCTCCTCTCTGATGCTCCTCTGCCATGCCACCTTGCCTTGGAGCCAGCCCACTAGGAACTGAAACTTCTACAAGCTATGAGCTATAATAAACCTTTCCTCAGGTATTTTTTCTCAGGAATGAGAAAAGTGACTAAGACCAAGGGCTTGAACCTAGGGCCTTTGCACCAAGCTATATTCCCAGCCCCATTTTAATTTTTTTTTTTTTGTACTGGGGATCAAACTTAGGACCTTGTACTTTTGAGGCAAGCAGCAGAACCACTGAGCTGAATCCCTGGCTCCAGCCCCATTTTAATTTAAAGAAGCTGAAATTTAATCATTCATTCTCCCTTTCTGTGCTTTGCTTTTTATTCAGAGGGAGAGAGGGACATGAAAGAAGGAGCTTCTTCCATGTATATGGATTATCTTAAGATTTTTTTTTGGTACCAGGGATCGAACTCGGTTCCTTGCTCTTGAGCAGCAGACAGCAAAACCACTGAGCTAAATCCCTGGCCCAACCTTAAGATTTTTAAAGCAGCAATCTTTTTTTTTTTTTTGGTACCGGGGATCAAACTCGGGACCTTGTGCTTGCGAGGCAGGTGCCGGAACCACTGAGCTAAATCCCTGGCCCTTAAAGGAGCAATCTTTCCCATTTAACAGGTTGTTTCTGAAATATTCTAAGATTGCAGACTCATTTCCTATTTCTCATTGTTTCCCTTTACGTAAAGGAAAATCCATTTCCTATGTCCATTTTTCCTTTTGAGCCTATCATCAAATATTTCTTTAAAAGCTACCAACATCAAACTTTTGTGGATACTTTCAGTAGAGTAAAAGTCTTTTAGGTTAGGGTTGGAAGTATAGCTCAGTGGTGGAGCGCATACATGAGGCCCTGGGTTTGTCCTCAGCTTTCAGATTAAATCATGAAATTGAAGACAATGGATCCTGGGAATGTAGCTCGGTTGAAAAGCACTTGCCTTGCATACACAAAGCCCTGAGTTACATCCCCAGCACTACAGTAAAATAAATAAAATAAAATTGTATGCAAAAGAAAGACTCAAAGTTTTGGTTTGTTTTTTTTGCAAGAAATAGGCTGTTTACCCAAATCACATCTTTTAAAAAAAATTACATATAATACATGAGCCAGGAGTGGTATCACACACTCATAATCCTAGCACCCTGGGCCCCAGAGGCAGGAAGATAGCAAAAGAACTGGGAATGTTCGAAGACCTTGGGTGCTATCCCCAGGACCACAAAGTAATAATAATAATGATGATAATAATAATGATAATCATCATCATCATCAAATAAGAAAATAAAGAAAAAATGTTACTTATGATATATAAAAGTAAAAGTTTCTCAGAACCAACAACCTTGGCTTCCTCAGCAAGCTTAGGTTACATTTTGAATTCAGATATGACGAGCTCAGTTGCTTGCTCTTCCTGAAACTGCAAAATCGTGAAGTATTTTCCTTTTTGTGTAGGTGAAGTTTACTTAAGTTCTTCTCAATTATTTTCAATCTTTCCATTTCTTTTGTTAAAATATCTCATATTATCTAAGGATAAAGAATTGCCATTGGACAAAATGTGAGTCCACCCTGAAAATATTTTATGTAACTTATGGATTATGCTTAGTAAAATTTTATCGCTTGCTTCCTTAAGAAAATTTAGATACTATAAATTTAGCCTCTAACCTCCTCCAGCATAATCTCTATTCTCATTTTATGACACAATCTCTTCTGTTTTATTTAACGGTTTAATAGAGCTGTGTTTGAAACTGGCTGGGAGGCAATTTCAAGAAATAGTTCACAGGCTACTTTTAATGGCCACTGTTAGAGCATTTATTGCTTTCAGGTATAACATTATTATTATTATTAAAAATTATTTGTTGATTGCCAGTAGTTGCTTGGAGCTAGGAGAGACATAAAGAAGTCATAATCATTGCCCTATGCTTCATTATCTGGCAAATAAAAACAATGTGTTTCTAAATGGCTTCTCTGGCTTTACCTCAGACATTCTCCCCTTTAGAAAAAGAATGCGAGATATATGCATTCACCTTATTTTAACTGGTGCTCTTCTCACCAGCATGCGCTTCCTTGGCAGCCAAGCTGAATACCCTGAGAGCCAACACCAGCATAGTGAGGCAGACCAGTGACTTTTGCAGGATCATGGTGGTGATTCATGAGCCCAGGACCTCAGCAGGTTTGGACTGCTCAGACCTGTAGGGAAGTGTTAGATATCACCTTAGAAGTCAGAGTCATTCAAAACTCACAGGAAGAGAAATTTCCCCATGAGAATGAAATAAAAACGTTTCTTGCCTAATACTGGTGAGGACACTTGGCATACTCCTCTTGTGCATGAGTGACAAACATTGCCTTCCTTCAGTCATTACTCACACCCGCTGTACACTTTGTGTG
Source organism: Heterocephalus glaber (assembly GCF_000247695.1). The sequence continues at coordinate 10,114,873 of NW_004624788.1, read as the reverse complement.
TGTATGTGTGTGGTACTGGGTATTGAACCCAGGGCTTTTGCACTGAGCTATACATCTCCAGTTCACTCCGCCCCCTTTTTGACAGAGGGTCTTGCTAAGTTGCCCAGGCTGGGCTTGAACTTCCAATCCTCCTGTCTCACTCAAGTGCTAGGATCACAGGTATGTTCACCATACCCAGCCACTGCACACTTTTATTCTCTGCAGCACAATTCACTGGACCATCCAATGAAGTTACTCTAGTCTTCTCATACCAATTCCAGCTAACAGCAGAGTTTCAAAAGCACAATCTTCATGTTCTCCAAGGGAGAACAGAATGGAAGGAAGGGTCAACAAAGGGAGGGAAGGAATGGAGGTAGAATTAGGCTTGAACCTTTCAAATCTGCCCCACCATTAAGCCCTAAGAATTACCCCTTAGCAGTGGGAGCTCATCACAGCATTACACTCCACATAGGAGAGGCAGTCTGCAAAGGCATGTTTCTAAAGGACTATGTTAGGCTTTGCTTTGGTTGGGTATGTGTATAAGGGCAAAACAAGAAGGAACTTTCCTCAAATGGTACAGATTATTAGGGAAGACAAAGCATATGTACCAGTAACTGAGTCACAAGGCCAAAAGTGGTGGGTTTGGGGTGTAGCTCAATGGTAGAGCATTTGAATGGCATGTGTGAGGCCTTGAGTACTATCCCTAGCACCAGAAAAAGAAAACAAAAAGAAAAGTGCCATCAGGGGGCTCTAGATGAATGTTATGAAAATCCAGAGAGAGAACAGACTTATAGTATCAATGAGGAGACAACAAACTAAAAATGTACCATACCTTCCATATTCTCTCTTTCATCAATTATTTTTCACAAAAAGGGCAGATTTCTCAGTCAAAAGGAAAGGTGAAAAAAATGAAGAAATCACTAAACATTTAAAAATACGAAAAAGGAGAGAGAATTTATGAACTCTCCTTAAAGAGACTAAAATGTAAAACCTGTCTCATTGTAACAGTCTCCCTTTTAGGAAAAGGGAAGAAATAAATGTTGTATTATGCTTCAGTGTGTGTGGTGAGAGTGTGTGTGTGTGTGTGTGTGCATGCGTGTGTGCACACATGTGTATGTGCATGCATCCAAAACAAATCAGCACCTGCAGTATCTATTCTATGACTGGGGCCTTGGATGTAGAGCTTGAGGGAAAGAGACCCAGTGATTTCTGGTCTTTGGATTAAGCGATTAGTTGGGTGGTGGTACCATTTACAGAGATGGACAAAATGGTATAGAAATCTTTGAGTTTAGAGGCAAAAAAATGAGTAAAATAAAGGTGTCTGATTTGGCCATGTTATGTTTGAATTCCTTAGTGTAGTGGCTCTCGGACATTTTCACTGTGACCCACAGCACATTTAACAGCAAGACCAAAGTTGACACACATTGTTACATTTGAGTGTGCATGTGTGTGAGAGAGAGAGTGTGTTCTGTCCTCCATCCTAGGCAGGAGACACTAAGCTGTGGCTCAAGAGGTGAGCTGAAAAATAGCATCATAAGAAGAGACTTGTGAAGTGTCAGGGCCAGGAGGAGCAGAGAAGGATGTCTCAACCTTGTCCTCATTCCCATGCAGAGCTCACTTGCAAAACACAGGGACATCTTTTCTCTTTCTCCTTTCTTCCCCTCCCCTCACTCTTTTTCCCTCCTCTCCTGTTTTTTCTCTTTTTGTGATACTAGGATTGAACCTAGGAAGTAGTGACCAAACTATATCTCGAGTCTTTTTTTTTTTTTTTTTTTTGAGCAGGGCTCCCTAAATTTTCTGGGCTGAACAGAAGGATGGTGGAACACACCTATAATCCTAGCACTCTGAGAGAATCACAAGTTCAAGCCCAGCCTGGGCCACTTAGTGAGACCTTGTTTCAGAATAAAAAATAAAAAATGTCTGGGGATGTAGCTCAGTGTGAAGAGCCTGAGTTCAATCCCCAGTACCTCAAAAGAAAAAGAAAAGCTGCCCAGGCTGGCTCAAATTTGCTATCTTCCTACCTCAGTGCCCCAGAATGCTGGCATTACAGGCATGAGGCAATGCCCAGTCAGTGTTACCTATTTTCAAAAGACCAAGGGAGCAAAGGGATTGGAGATAGTTGTCCCATCTCTCCATTGCTCCATCAGTAAAAGAACAAGGAAGAAGCTCAAGATCTGGCCTTTCTGAGAGAAATGCTAAACTTGGAAGTCTGAAGGGGCATTTTCATTTCTTGCAGAAATGCTTCTTGCTTAAAATCTGAACATATATAATTTTTAAGCTAAACATACTAAAAATATATGGATAAATTTAGCAAGTATTCATTTTCAAATCAAGAATTAATAGCTGTGTGTGTGTGTACCCAAAACAAATCAGCACCTGCAGTATCTAGTCTATGATTAAGGGTTGGGATGTAGAGCTTGAGGGAAAGAGACCCAGTGAGACCCCAACTATAATTTACTTTATAGTTGTTGTTGTTCTTGTTGTTATCAAAGAAGAGGTTTTATTTTGTTGTCCAGGATGGCCTTGACTTTGTGGGCTCAGTGATTCCCTTAGCTCCCCCTCCTAAGTAGCTGGGACTACAGGTGTGCACCACTACATCAGGCAACTTTATTTGCTTCTAATCTTTCCACTAATGAATATCAGGTATTACATTTAAGCTGATCACCTCAATCCTACTCCTCCCATCTTCAGTTAGCATTTATAAGCTTGATCTGTATGTTCCAATCCATTTTCATACATAATTAATATAGCCATGATACAGGAGTAATCCACATGTTTTATGCATAAATGACACCTCAGCTGGCCATGGCTGTTACATATCTATGACACTAGTGTCTGAGAATGAGAATATAACTGAGGTAAGGCACTGGTGGTTTGCACTTCTGTATGGATGCTGGTGCAGGCATCTTTGGCCCAAAATTGAGGATGTTATTGAGGTAGGCTCTGTGGGGAACCTGAATTTGGGGCCTGTTTCTTCAGCCTACAGCTGTCTTAGCTAAAAATAGCAGAAGCTGTTCACCATCTGCAAAATGCAGCTGTGAGGGCTGTTTTGGAATCAAGGGACTGTTACTATAGCTGGTAATTACCCAAGAACTGTCTTTGTTCACTCGGCAGAAGTAATAGTCCAGCTATTAACTGAAAGAATGGCTTTCTGTCTTTCTCTCTGACCATACATGTGCATGGTAGGAAGCACTTTGTTGTAACACACAGTCAGGGTTCTTTTAGAACCATGTAGTTAGTTCCTCTGGCTATTCCTTCAGGCATCACTATAATCATATCTGGGTTGTAAGTTGAAATTAAAAGATCTTCAATATATTAAGAGGAAAGAAATTCCTTAAAGAGTAGTAAGCCTCCATAGATTGCATGTTTCCAGAGATAATGGACATGCTACCCATATATCCCTGGCTGAAGCTATGTGTATGCAGAAGACACACAAGAAACCCTGCTGCCTCTGCTAGACTGACCAAGAAATAAAGGCACACAAAATTAGGAATAAAGGGAGGATATTACAACTGAACTTACAAAATCAAAAGAGAATATTATGTTTGTTTTGTTTTTTATTTTTTGGTACCAGGAATCAAACTCAGGACCTTGGGCTTGCAAGGCAGGTGTGGTGCCACTCAGCCAAATCCCCAGCCCCAAAGAGAATATTATGAACAACAATATGCCAAGAATTTAGATAATAGGTTAAATGGGAAAATTCTTAGAAAACACTAATTACTGACTTGAGGAAAAATAGGAAATTTTAGTAGACCCGTGATAGGTAAAGAAATTGAATTATTAATTTGGATTTTTCCTACAAAGAGATACGTATATTCTGGTGGCTTCCTTATGAATGCTATCAAAATATTAATATTTCAAGAGTTTTTTCAGAAAATAGAGGAGAAAACATTTTCCAGCTTAGGCAGCATCACTCTGTACAAAAGCCAGACAAAGACACCAGAAGAAAAGAAAACTACATCCCTGTAATCCCAGCTACTCAGGAGGCTGAGGCAGAACATTTGCAAAATTGAGACCAGCTGCTGGGGCTGATCAGACCCTCAGATACCTGTGAGGGGAGAACGATGAGGAATAAAAAGAAACAGAGACAATATTGAAAGTACAAGGGGATCAGGACAAGCCTGCCTCTGGTGGACAGACTCAACAATCTCTGGGTTGACCCTCTTTTATTAGCAAGCCAAAAGCGCAGGGGGAGAAGTTGTATATTTTTCATGGAACACTGACTGCAAACAGGGGTGTTCTTTCTAGTGAGACAGTAAGTGAGTTTACCAAAACAGGACAAGGGCAGACAGTTTAGTAATTTAGTACTGTAAGAAGACAGTGTCTTATGAATCATATGGGAACAGAGTGTCATAAACTTTGTAGTTGTTTACTTTTAACTAATGAGTAATAGGGAACAAGATTAATGGGGAACAGATCTTCCCCTCTGCCCAGGTGCCTGTGTATTATGCACTGTCCTCAGCAGATGTTATCTTGCTGTAGGAGTGCTGTGCTTATAAGTTTTCTACACACAGCCAGAAATCCTGTGGTTTTCCATTAACTTGTCTGTTCCTAAAGCAAGTTACATTGGCCTCAGACTGTGGGGCATAAGTCACACAATCTGGCCCCCAATAATTCTTCACATAGGCTGGTCTCCAACACCCAGCCTAAGAAACTTAGCAAGACCTGGTCTCAAAATCAAAACGTAGCTTCATGGTAGAGCATTTGCCTAGTAAGTGCAATGCCCTGAGTTCAATCCCTAGTACTGGAAAAGAAAAGTGAGACAAAGGAGGAAGGGGAGAGGCAGACAGAGAAGAAAACTATAGACCAAAGTTCCTCATGAATACTGTGTAAGGACAGAAATCCAGCCACAGAAAATAAATAGTACATACCATCACAAAGGCATTCCACATGTACCTTGTATCCTGGGAATGTAAGATTGAATTAGTACTCCCAAATAAATTAATAGGACACTGTATTAGTAAGATAAAAATTTTGAGCTACACATACATACATTCCATGGATGCACTAAATCATGAGTTAAAAAAAATCTCAACAAACTAGATAGAAATGTACTTCTTCAAATTGATAAAATGCGTCATCTACAATCTATGCCTAACATATTTAACATAATATTTAATGGTATAGGACTGAATGCTTTCCACTTTCGTTCATGAACAAGGCAAGGGGAGATTGTCTACTCTCACCACTACACTGAAAGCTGTAGCCAAGACAGTGAGGGCACACAGTCAAAAGAAGAAGAAAACATATATATTGCAAAAGAAGAAGTAAAATTTTTAAAAATTCACAGATGACATAATCCTTTATGTAGAAAACTCTAAGAGAATCCACACAAAAAACCTGTAACTAATAAATTAGTAATGTTGCAGAAGATAAGAACAATATATAGAGTCAATTTTATTTCTGAATTATAGCAACAAACTATCCAAAGACTAAATTAATAAAATGATTCTATTCACAATGAAATAAAAAATGCTTAGGATTAAATTCATCAAAATTATATATATATAAT
>NW_004624788.1:10093885-10109282 GCF_000247695.1 Heterocephalus glaber | reverse complement strand
AAGAAAAAAATCCCTGGGTTAAGAAAATTTGGCTTAAATATATCCTTTGTTATTTTAAATATATTGATATATTTTAATTAAAATTTTTACCACATTGAACCAATTTTATAGTATTTGTACCTATTTTGGTGTTTTGACTTTATAGTAAATAAAGTTTTTGAACAACAAAACATAAATAGATATATGTTTATGGATTAAAATATATGGATTAAATCCATATTTATTTATGAATTAAATAGCAATTTTCCCAAAATTGATTTGGATTCAAAACAATTCTCATCAATATCTCAGCAGGCTCTTTTTTTGTGTAGAAATTGATAAATTTGTGTGGAAATATAAAGGTCCTTGCAGAGTCAAAACAATTTTGAAAAAGGAAAAGCAATATTGGAGAACTTATACTACATTAATGTTGAATTGATTTTCAATGGAGGTTCCAAGATAATTTAATAGGAAAATGATAGTCTTTTCAATGAACGGTGCTGGGGCAACTGGATATGCTTTCTCAAAACAAAACTCCCTCAAACTTCAGTCATTATCTTATCTCCAAAACAAAAATTAGTGAAAAATTAACCACAGACTTAAACCTCAGAACTAAAACTAAAATTTCTAGAAGTAAACATTGGAGTTAGGCAAAGAATTCCTTAAACATAACACTAAAATCATGAGCAACAGAAGAAAAATTAAATTCGACTTCATTAAAAAGAAAAAAATATGTCCTTCAGAGTTAACAAAACACAAGATACAGATTGGGTGAAAATATTTGCAAATCCTATACCTGACAAAGGGCTTCTATCCAAAATATAAAAGAACTCCTAAATGGGCAGTACTCTAGATATTTTTTGAAGTATAATTTCCATTTTATTATTTTTTCCCAGAGTGGGCAATAGACTTAAAGAAACATTTCACCAGAGAAGTTGTACAAGTAGCTAAATACATGAAAAAGTGCACAACATCATAAATCATTAGTGAAATAGGGATTAAAACCACAACAAGATACCATCATACATCCCTTAGAATGGCTAATACCAAAAATCAAGACATCTGTGAGTGTTAGTAAGGAAGAAGAGAAAAAACAGAACCTTCAAATATTATGGGAAGGAATGTAAAATGCTGCAGATGTTTTGGTAAACCATTTCTTAAAATCTTAAACACAAGCTAACAGTTCCACTCCTAGGAATCTGCCTGAGAGAAATGAGCACATATGTCCTTATAATGCTGAACTCTGCCTGAGCCCTGTTCTCCTGGAAGGCAACAATGCTATGAGAATCCCCCCAGCCCCCAAGACAGGCTGACTGTAGAGGGTCACATTTCAAACTCAGTTGTGTCCTTCTGAATTTGTAGATTGGAGCCCAAACCCCAGCATACCTCAGAAGGGGATTACATTTGGAGAAAAGAATTTTTAAGGGCAATCATGGTTAAATGAGGTCATAATGATGGAGTCCTATTCCAATAAGATGGGTGTCTTTACAAGATGAGGAAGCAACACTAAACATTTTATAAGGAAAAACCATATGAGGACATGGCCAGGGGCAGCCGTCTGAAAGCCAAGGAGAGACCAACAGTGCTGATACTTTGATATTGGTTTTCCATCGCTTCTTGGCCTTTTGGCTAAGATCAAGTGTGATATTGGTTTTCCAACCTCTAGAACTATGTAAAAATAAAAATCTAGGGTTTTGTTTTGTTTTATTTGTGGTACTGAGGGTCAAACCCAGGAAACTCTACAACTGGACTACATCCCCAAACCTTTTCCTTTTGTATCTTGAGACTGGGTCTCACTAAGTTGCCTAGGCAGCCCTCAAACTTGCCAACCTCCTACTCAGCTTTCCTCAGTGCTGGGGTTACAAACTTTCTAGTGTTTCAGTCACCCAGTTTGTGATGTTTTGTTATGGCAGCCCAAGCAAACTATTGCAACCACCCTCCTCTTGCATATTTCCTTCCATCCTTCCAATGGAAGACTCACCAATGGCTTTCTTTATTTACCTGCCTCTGAAACTCCAAGTCCTCTTGCTTTTCTTGGAGATGTTCCCCACTACTGAAGGTTCTGCTTGTGACTGTAGCCTGAGTGAAATGATCACCTTAATTGTCCCATGCATTTTGTCTTTTACATCACAAAGACTTGTATGTAGTTACTCATAGCAGCAGCATTCACAAACAGGAAACAGTCTAAATGCCCTTCAAGTAGTGAATTGATAAACAAAATGTATATTCATACAAAGGAATCTGTTTATCAATAAAAAAGGAATATGTACTACAATATGGATGAACCTTGAAAACATTATGCTAAGTGAAAAGGTACAGAGGCTAGCATATGGCAACATGGGTAGAGCCATTGGTTATGAGACTTACTAACCATATACACAGAGATCAGCAGCTCCCCAGGCTGACAAGGGATCAAGCTCAGCCCTGCACCTGGTATCAATCTTCTGACACAAGATCGAGTGTGACCACCTGGATCAACTATCAAAGAAGACAAAAGGACAGCAGCCATTGACTTTGGCCTTCTCGCAGTAGTTCATCCTGGTTGCAGAATATATCTTCTCTTTTTCCTTCAAAGCACCCTTTTCTCCCTTTGCATGTCTTCTCCTTTTTCTTTTTCCCTTTCTTCCTTCCTTCTTTCCTTCCTTCCTTCCTTCCTCTTTCTTTCTTTTCTCTCTTTCTTTCTTTCTTTCTTTCTTTCTTTCTTTCTTTCTTTCTTTCTTTCTTTCTTTCTTTCTTTCTTTCTTTCTCTTTCTTTCCTTCTTTCTTTCTTTTGTACCAGGGATTAAACTTGGGACCTTGCACTTGCAAGGCAGATGCTGGAACCACTAAGCTAAATTTCTTTGTTTTATTTCTGCCCTAAAATAAATGTTACTCTTTCACAGCCACCAATTGTCCTGACCAATTCATTAATCAGGACAAATAAGAACCTGGAAAACACTACTGGTCCCTACCCCATCTGATAACAAAAACAGGCAAATGCATACAGAATGATTTTATTTGTATGAAATGGTCAGAGAGGCAAATTTAGACAGAAAGCAGACCAGAAGAAACCTAACAGTTTCTAGATCTAGAAATAGTGAAGAGTGTCTGTAAGTAGGTGAAAGTTTGGTGGTGGTCTTCTACAGCTCAGTGTGATGCTGACTGCACAGCTCCAGTTGTTTGCTAAAAGTCAGTAATCGTATACTTACAGTGGGTGAGTTTCATGGCATATAACTTACATCTCAACAGAGCTGTGAAAATCAGGAAGCACAAAAAATAAAATTCAAATGCTACAACAAACTATGAAGATTCATTATCAAAACCAACTGTATCCACAGAATGGCTTGAGCATCCAGACTTCTGGTTGTTAGATGATATGCTCCTGGACTCAGCTCCTAGAGAGCACCATGAAGGAAACTGGAGAGAAATCCCTGCATAACCACAGGTCCATGTTTGACCTAAATACCTAGTGAGGTTTTTGCACCCTCCCCAGAGACCTGTAATTGTGATTTATATATGTCCCAGTTTTGTAGAAATGAAGACTATGTAAAGAAATTAACTCGATGAAGAAGCAGACTGTCCAGTTCAGGATATTGATCATGGAGCCAAACAAAGATAACCGTGACGATAGGTTACAAATTTCACCCTGCTCATTGCAAACAAACAGTTGCTAGTAATTTTTTACATTGCACTTTTAAAAATTGGGCAGAATCATTTTTAAAAAAAATTCTAGTGTTTTGTTATTTATATATGAGGCCAATTCCCATTCAGCAGTCTGTGGATGTTGAACATATGCAAACACAGAGGTTCAGAAGACACTTGTTTAGCTGGGTATAGTGTCACATCCCTGTAATCCTAACACTCTGTGAGGCTGAGGCAGGAGGATTGAAAGTTCCACCCTAGCTTGGGCAATTTAGCAATTAGCAAGATCTTGTCTGAAAATGAAAATAAAGAAGTAAATAAAAAGGTCTGAGGAGGTAGCTCAGTGTGAAGCCCTGGATTCAATCCCCGGTAAAGAAAAAAAAGACACTTCCTGTTTCAACTACAATTGAAGCTCAATCTATTGCTGGTACAAATTGTTTTTGTTGTCAATGTACTTGCTTTAGAACCTTTTTTGCATGCCATCTTTGCATATTATGAATTCCCAGCCAGCTTTAAAGACTTACCTCTTATGCAGATCCACAGTTCTTTTCTTCTTGAGGCCTCATTCTTTGAGCAAATACACTGTCAATTATACCTGAATGCAAGAAGCAGAGTCTTATTCCTGGGGAATCTCCAGGGCACCCAGCACTCTGCAATCTTCCCCAAACACTTTTGAATTGAATGGAATGTACCACCCCCTGGTGGCTGCATAGGAAAACAACTTTACACTTTGCTACAGAATGTTCCTCCTTCCTCACACTACTCTGGATTTTGGAGGACTTGATCTGTGGAATGCAAGTCAAGGGAATTTGGAGGCTGGTATTCAAATTGGAATGTGATGATGACTGGACAGTTCCCAACATCAAGAGGGGCTCAGGCCACCTGTTGGAGATAACAGACTCAGAAATTACCCCTTTTTCCTTTGTTTTTCTTTTTTCCCATTTCTCCCCACTCCTCCTCTCACTGTCCTATTTCATCCTTGTGAATCTTTTTCCCTCTCCATCAATTTTTATTCTTTGTTCACTTTTTTGAGGGAGAGGGTGGTATGGTAGATTAAAACCAGAGTCTCACACATGCTAGGCATGCACTCAGCCACTGAACTACATCTCCAGCCCTTGTTTTTCCCTTGATTTTTATTATTTAATTCTTTGGTTTTCTTTTGATTTCCACTTATGTATGCTCAGTTTATCCAATGGGATTGCACAGGAGACATTACCTATTTTTTAAAACGTGTTTAATGGATTGGACCAAATTCCAAAGTCAGCCACTGATAGCCAGTTTCAGGGCTGAAAAAGAGTTCTTCAGGGCCAGGGATTTAGCTCAGTGGTTCCAGTTCCTGCCTCACAAGTACAAGGTCCAATGTTTGATCCCTGGTACCGCCCCCCTTCCAAAATTTCATACCACTGCTCCCAGCTCCAAAGAGCAGAGCTGCCCCAGTGCTGAGGAGGATCCTTCTGGGCCACCAAACCACCATCCCCAGTGTGGAGGAACAGAGCCACACCCATCAAAGAGTAGGAGGTGAGACTTCTGAGCTGCCATACCATCTCTGCTAGTGCTGAGGATCAGAGCCACCCCCAGAAAACAGTAGGAGGTGAGTCTCCAGTCCACCATACAACCTCCCCCAGAGTTGAGGAGCAGAGCTACCACCAGCACTGAGAAGGAGACTTCTGGGGTGCCCTACTACCACCCCCAGCACCAAGGAGGTGAGCCGCATGGGTGACAGGAGGACACATCCTCCCCCTTGAAAAGAGAAGACATGTAAACAAGTCTCAAAGCCAGACTCCCAGATCACTTAAAGCAACCTCAAAGGGAAATGAGATGGAACACTCTGATACTTAGCCACCTGAACTCCCTGAACTGGCAACGAAAGAGGATCTGGAAAAAATGAAATCAGAAATAATTTCTCACCTAACAGCAGAGATTGTGCCCATAGTGCAAGGAGGACACAGATAAAAAATAGACAAGCTGAGGAATGTGATGGAATCCCAACATACAAAACAAACAGAATCCACAAAACAGATGCAAACAGATTTCCAGGAGATTAAAAACTACACTGAAAGTCTATGCAGAAGAATGAGCAAATGTGAGGAAAGAATTTCAGATATAGAAGATAAGATTGCAATTAGTGACCAGGAAAAGAAAAATTTCTTTAAAATAGTAAGGGATCATGAGAAATCAATCCAGTAGCTGCTAGATGATGAAAAGAAGAATAACATAAGACTGATCGGAGTCAATGAAGAAACAGGAGTGCACATGACATAAAAAACTTTTCACAGAAGTGATGGCAGAAAACTTCCCAAACAGGGGAAAAGAACTTGACATACAGATAAGTGAGGTATATAGGACTCCAAATAGCCATAACCAAAAAAAAAAAAACAAAAACTACACATAGCATATAATAGTTAAGATTCCAGAAACCCAACAGAAGAACAAAATTTTATAAGCAGTTAGAGAAAAGAAACAAATTACAAACAAAGGAAAGCCCATCACAATCACAGCAGACTTCTCAGCACTAACCCTCAAGGCAAGAAGAGCTTTGAGTGACATATTTCAAGCCCTAAAGGAAAACAGCCTCCAACCCAGATTGATGTACCCTCTACACGAACAACAGACTCACTGAGACAGAAATTGGGCAAATAATGCCATTCACAATAATATCCAAAAAACATATGCATAGGAAGAACCAACATAGTGAAAATGGCCATACTTCCAAAACTGCTATATAGATTCAATGCAATCCCAATTGAAATCCCAGCAGCATATGTCACAGACCTTGAGAAAACAATTCAAAAATTCATTGGGAACAAGAAGAGACCTAGAATAGCAAAAGCAATCCTGGGCAAGAGAGACATGGCAGGGGGTATCACAACCCCCAGGTGGAAACTATATTACAAAGCTACTGTGATAAAAACAGCACAGTACTGGCAAAGAAACAGACCTGAGGACCAGTGGAACAGATTAGAAGATACAGAAAGGACTCCAGATACACTCAGCCACCTCATCTTCAACAAAGGAGTGAAACACCCTCACTGGAGGAAAGATAGCCTCTTCAATAAGTGGTCCTGGAAAAATTGGGTTTCAGCTTGCCAAAGATTAAAACTAGACCTATATCTCTCACCATGCACTAAAGTAAAATCGAAATGGCTGAAAGATCTAAATATTAAAATAGGAACACCAAACCAGCTGGAACAGAGGTTAGGTAGAACTCTTGAAGACATTGGTGTAGGAAAACAAAAGATTTTATGAACAAAACCTCAGTTGCCTGTGAACTAGCACAATCCATCAACAAGTGGGATCTCCTCTTATTAGGAAGCTTCTGCACAGCAAGAGAAACCACCAGCAGTGTGAAGAAACAACCCACGATGTGAGAAAAAATTCTTCACCAGCAGTTCCTCAGACAAAGGTCTACTATCTAAAATCTATAAAGAACTTAAACAAATTAGGCCTCCCAAATTTAAAGACCCAATCCAAAAATGAGCTTCTGAAATGAACAGACATTTCTCAGACAAACAAGTAGAAATAGCAGATAAGCATGTGAAAAAATGTTCAACATCACTGGTAATTCGAGAGATGCAAATGAGAACAAAGCTGAGATTCCACCTCACCCCAGAAAGAATGGCTGCTATCATGAAATCAACCAATAACAAATGCTGGCAGGGCTGTGGGGAAAGAGGAACCCTGCTCCACTGCTGGTAGGAGTGTAGACTGGTGCAACCACTGTGGAAATCAGTATGGAGATACCTCAAAGAACTAGGACTGTAAGTCCCACTTGACCCAGCTATTCCCCTGCTGGATATCTTCCCCAAAGAATTAAAAGAATCATACTGCAGTGATATATGTGCATCCATGTTCATAGTGGCACAGTTTGTGATAGCTAAAACTTGGATGCAGCCCAAATGCCTGTCAAGTGGAGACTGGATAAAGAAAATGTGGCTTTTTAATAAAATGGAGTACAACTCAGCCATAAAAAATGAGAAATTAGAGATATTTATAGCTAAATGGATGCACATTGATGCGATACTGTTAAGTGAAATAAATAGGACACACATGTGTAAATACCGAGTAGTTTCCCTGGTGTGAGAAACTGAAAGTGTAAATAAGGACTAAAAGTTATAATAGATAATGTGAAATAGGAAGAAAAGGGGCAAAGGGGAAGGGGAAGTGGGAGGGGTAGGGGAAAGGTAAGAAGGGACTGGAATTAATATGAGAAAATGAAAAACTGGAAACAAAGTCCTGTAAATAGGGAGGGATGGAGGGATTGAAGGGAGGGCAGGGGAATGGGGAAAAATAAGAACCAAGAGAGACTATGTAAAGGTGCAAATTTCCAATGATGAATGTCATTATATTGTATACCTAAAATGTATCAATAAAATTAATTTTTAAAAAAGAATAGGAAAAAAAAGAGTTCTTTAAAAATAGTATTTTGGGTTTTAACATTTTCACTGTAAACTGTTTTCCTATGTGGCTTCACATCTATTCTTTAATCTTGATATCTGCAAGGAATATTTTAAAGGCAAACATAGAGATATTAGGATTATCTTCATTCAGTGAAATGTCAAATGGTGGGTCAGGGATGTAGCTCAGTGGCACTGTGCCTGTCTGGCAAGCGCAAGGTCCTGAGTTAGATCCCTGGCACAAAAAAAAAAAAAAAAGAAAGAAAGAAAAGAAAAAAGGAAATGGAGGCAGAGGGAGAATAAACACTTGTCTGAGATCACAGACATTGAATCTGTCCTTCATTTCCACTGCACATCTATCTGTGCACCAGCCCTAGCTGATTTCAGAACAGTTAGAAGCAAATGTCCTTACCATAATGGTTTATCTTAGCAATCACAGTTATCTTTAGAGAACCTATAATCATTTCATAATTTTGAAATCTTATTTGTTTAAATTTAGTGGAAAATCCATCGAATTGCCAACAATTCACTTGGGGTTAGAGAACCATAAGGCCAAAAGAATTAAGTGTCTATAAGCAAATGGCAAAACCAAGGTTCAGAGAAGTAGAGACTCACCTGAAATCACAGAGCTCATTTGCAACCCAGAGAAAAATAAAGTCCAGGTCTCTTGGGTTCCAGTTTGGTGCCTTTGTAGCACTCTGCCCAGTTGGATTAAGCACAGTGTGCAGTAGGGTGGAAGCTATAGCAGTAGGATTGCTTAAGCACAGGAGTTTGAGGCCAGGGTGGGCAATAGTACCTTACCTCAAAACAAACAAACAAACAAACAAAAAAAACCCCTCAGATACAGACAGATTAAGTACCTAGTCCAGGGCAATCCCACTGCTAAGCAGTTTCACCCTGGTGAATGTCATTCTGAAATATATTCTTCCACTGTGTCATTTTAATTCTGCCCCTCAAACTAAACTCTTGAGAGAGTAAAAAATCTGAGACTATCAAAATTTGAAGTATATTGACAACCTATTCTAATCATGAAAATCAGCAAGAGAGAGCTTCTGTATAAAACTTTTATAATGCCGAAAAAAATCTGTTTGATGTTTATTCCATGAAATCTCTTGAACATTTTCAAATGAAACTCCTGCTACAATTGGCTTTTGAATCCTACATTAGTCTGCTAGGGCTGACATAACAACAGCAACAACAAAAAAACCCAGACTAGGAGGATGATTAAAAACAGAAACCTACTTTCTCACAGTTCTGGGTGCCGGAGGGCCAGGATCAAGGTGCAGACAGGCTTCTTTGGAGGCTTCTCTATCATTGCCTTCTCATTGCTTTCACATGGCCTCTGCTTAGTGCACATGCATCCTCAGTACCTTTCCCCTTCGTCCAAGCTAATCAGTGCTGTTAGATTAAATTAGGTCCCCTTCTTAGGACCTCATTTAACCTGAAGCACCACTTTAATGACCCTGTGTCTAATAGGCACATTGGGAGGTAAGGAGTCACTGTAGGAATGAGGAGGGGAGAATGTTTCAGTCTAAGAAATCCATTCAATCTTTTATCCTCAGGGTAATAGAGTGTTATATAGCAATTCTGGCAGAAAGATGTTGATTGGCCAGCACAAGCTTGAATCTCTTGTCCAAGTCCTCAGAATTACAGAATGTGTGAGCCTAAAGGGAACTTGGAGGTTGTCCATAGATCAGTGCCTTCATTTCTCAGATGATAAAATTTAGGCTCAGGATGGGGAGGGAGCTTGTGTGATTCACACATCTGGGACTCACCGGAATCCACAACTTCTCGGGCAGTGCAGGGCTCATTGCACAACAATGCGCCTGCTATTTCAAATTGGATTTTATCTCTCACATCATCTCTGCTTTTTACCACTTTAATGTCACTGATGGATTCATTCACACCTAGAAAGGTTGCAACTCAGCTCATGGCAAGCACTTTAATTGGAAATGCATTGTCTCATTTAGTCATCACTGAGGTCTGTGAGGGAGACCACAACATTCCCCATTCTATAGACGAGGACATCTGAGAGGTTAAGTGACTTGCTCAAGTTTCCCCAGCTAATAAGGGGCAGAGCCCGGTGCAGACATGGAGCAGAAGTTTCATGTGCTGATTAACTGAATGGCTCACTCGTCTGGTCCCTCTGGAAGCCGCTTCATCAGCTGCTTTCCTCCTCTCCATCTATGACAGTGCTGCTGGTTCAACAACAAGTGGTGAAAGAGGAAGACCACAGACTGTCACGGCACACCAGAAATGGGTGCTTCATTCTTCTGTTTCCCATGTGAAAAATATTGCTGGCAAAGCAAAGTCCCTGCTTGGCAAGTCTTGGGTACTTTATGCAGATGGGCTTGAAAGTATTTTATAACCCCAATAAGACCTTTTAGTGATGGTTTTAAAAAATTTAAAAATCCTTCCACAATTAAAAAAAATACAGTATAAAAAATTATAAAGGAAGAGTAAATTCTCTCCTCTTCATGGCCCATCTCAAATTGCATTCTCCAAAGATAATTGTTGTTGTGTGTCTATTCAGACCCACTTAAAAATATATCTGAGCATACGTATAACATACCTAATTATGGTGTGATGATATATGTAGAGTGCATGTAATTATACTATAGGGTAATACAATTTCTATTGCTTCAGGATGTGTTTTTTTATTTCTTTGACATGTTTTCATATAAATATATAGTTTCATCTCCTCCCCCTCCTCCTCTTCCTTTTTTTCCTCCTTCTCCTTCCATTTTTTGTTTGCAGCACTGATAATTGAATCCAGGGCCTTCACACTAAGCTATGTCACCAGCCTTTTTTTCCTATTAATTTTTTATTAGTGTGTGCTGTGGTACATAATGAATACATACATTGTGGGGAGTTGGTACATATACATATTGCATCTTACTCCTTTTTTTCACCAACCCCTCTTTTCCCTCCCATTCCCTCTATCCCTAGATCCCCTCTCCAGCTAATGAAGATCTACCTCCCATCTTCCTATCATCTATCATCTTTTTTGCTTTTAAAACTATTTATACTCTGAATTTCTCATATAAGAAGAACCATGTAATATTTAATTGTGTCTGTTTTATTTCACTTAGCATTATGGTCTCAAGGTGCATCCATTTTCCTATAAATGGCTCAAATTTTTCCTTCTTTATGGCAGAGCAGTACATACATACCATCTTTTCTTTATCCATTCATCTGTTGATGGACACTGTATCAGTCAGGGTTCACTAGAGTAACAGTGCATATATATAGATCTATATATATCTATATATATCTTCCAATGACCTGCAGAGTCAGGTGTGGAAGAGTGCAAAAGGGTTGTCTGTGCTCTGAGCCAAATGATCCAGTCAAATGCGGGAGAACAGGAGCTCACTTCAAAGTCCTGTTGGAAATTGAAAGGTCTATGTTGGAAGGCTAAAGAGTCTGAGTTGGAAGCCTGGAGACAGATGTTCCAAGGTGAAGATGAAGACTGGAGCACTTCTGAAGAAGCGAAGCTTCCTTCTTCTTTCCCCCTTTTATTATATTCAGGCAACAAACCCATTGGTTGGTGCCATTCACACCCACCGTGGGTCTTCCATCCTCAGTAAATCCATTCAGCCACACTCAGAACTATGCTAATCCAGTCGGTTGGGCATTTCTCACTCAAGTTGACACAACAGTTAACTATCACAGACATGTAGGTAGCTTCCAAGATTTAGCTATTATGAGTTGTGCTGCTATAAACATGAGTATATATGTATCAATGTAATGGAATGTTTTGAACTCTTTTGGGAGGATCTCAGAAGATGTATAACTGAGCTAAATGCAATTTCTATTTTTAGATTTTTCAGGAATATCTATACTGACTTCACTAGTGGCTGTACTAGTTTACATTCCTGCCAACAGTGTAGAACAGTTCATTTTCCCCTACAATATGCCAAAATTTGTTGGTTTTTGAGTTCTTCATGATAGCCATTCTTTCTGCAGTAAGAATGTCATTGTTGTTCTGATTTGCATTTCTCTAATTACCAAAGATGCTATCCATTTTTTTATGTACTTATTGGCCATTTGTACTTCTTCTTCTTTTGAGAAGTATCTATTTATTTCAAATATCCATTCTTTATTGGGTCTTTTATTATGGGGTATCTAATTTTTCATATCCTTTATATATTCTAGATATTAGTCTTCTGTTTGAGGAGTAGCTGGCAAGAAATTTTTTTCATTGTGTAGGTTGTCTCTTTACTCTGTTGTTTTTTTTGCTATCCAGAAGCACTTTAATTTGGTATAATCCCATCTGTTGATTCTTGGTGTTTTTTCTTGTGCAATTTGGGTTCTATTCAGAGAGTCCTTGCCAGTGCTTATGTCCGCAAGAGTTTTACCTACTTTATCTTCTAGTAGATTAAATGCTTCTGTTTTAATATCTAGGTCTTTGATACATTTTTATTCTATTTTAGTACAGTGTAAGAGATATGGTCTCTTCCATTCTTTTATGTGCTTTTCTGCATTTAGATAACCAATTTTCCCAGCACTATTTATGAAAGAGGCTATCATTTCTCTAGCATATGTTTTTGGCTACTTTGTGAAAGGTCAGATGGCTGAGTGTGTTTTGTTTCTGCATCTTCTATTCTGTTCCTTTGATCCTCCTGTCTGTTTTTGAGCCATACTATACTGTTTTTAAAACAGTAGCTTTGTAATATAACTTGAAATCTGGATTTGCAATGGCTCTTGCTTTGCTCTTGTTGCCTAGGATTGTTTTCACTATTCTGAGTCTCTTCCCATTCCATATGAATTTTAGGATTCTGTTCTCTAGTTCTGTGAGGAATGCTGTTGGTATTTTGATTGGGATTATGTTAAATCTGTATACCAGTTTTGAAAGTATGGCCATTTTGACAATATTGGTTCTGTCTCTTCAGGAACAGGGGATATCTTTCTATTTTTTGATGTCCTCCTTGATCTCCTTTTTCGGAGTACTGTAGTTTTCATTGTAAAGGTTGTTCACTTACTTGGTTATGTTAATTCCTACATATTTAATTTTTCTGATACATTGTGAATGGTATTATTTTCCTAATTTCTTTTTCAGTGAGTTCATTATTGGTGTACAGGAAGGCTAATGATTTTTGTGGGTTGTTTATTTATTTATTTATTTTTGAGGCAGGGTCTCACTAACTAGTCTAGGCTGGCCTTGAACTTACTATGTAGCCCAGGCTGTCCTCAAACTCTCAGTAATCCTCCTGCCTCACCTTCCTGAGTGCTGGAAATACAGGTGTTCCACCACACCCAGCTTTTTTCTGTGTTGATTTTGTATCTTACTATGCTACTGAATTTAGTTATTAATTCTAGGAGTCTTTGATGGTTTTTTGGGTCTTCTATGTAGAGAATCACATAATCTGGCATAATCTGAAAGTAGAAATAATTTGACTTCTTCCTTTCCCATACATCCCCTTTTATTTCTTTTTCTTGGATGATTGCTCTTGATAATGTTTTGAGTATTATGTTGACCAGGAGTAGCGATGGTGGACATCCTTGTCCTATTCCTGATTTTAGAGGGAGAGCTTTCAGTTTTCCCCCATTTAATATGATGTTGGCAGCAGGTTTGTCATAAATAGCTTTTGTTAGATTGAGATAAAAAGAGCAAACTGATCATACCTATTTTGTTCAGGATTTTAATCACAAATGGATTTGGATTTTCTCAAAGACTTTTTCTGTGTCTATGGGGAAAATCATGTGATTTTTGTCCTTAATTCTGTCCATGTGATGTATTACATTTATTGATTTGTATATGTTGAACCATCCTTGCATCCTTAGGATGAAGCCTACTTGGTCACAAAGTATGATCTTTTTAGTCATTTGTTGCATTCTGTTTGCCAGACTCTTGTTGAAGATTTTTTGCATCTATACTCATTAAAGAGATTGGCCTGTGGTTTTCTTTTTTATTGAGTCCTTGTCTGGTTTTAGAATCAAGGTAATGCTAGCTTCCAGGAATGAGTTTTGCAGTACTTCTTCCCTTTCAATTTTATTAAAGAGTTTGAGAAGTATTGGTGATAGATCTTCCCTGAAGTTCTTACAAAATTCAGTGGTGAATCTATTGGGTCCTGGGCTTTTCTGAGTTGGTAGGTTTATTATCACTGCTCAGTTTCATTGCCTGTTACGTTACTGTTCAGGATTTTTCATCTGCTTGGTTCAGTTTTGGTAATTCATATATATCTAAGAATCTGTCCACTTTCTGTATTTTCCAATTTATTGGAGAACAGATTTTTCAAAGTAATTACTGACAATATTCTGAATTTTGGCTCTATTGTGATTTTTGCCTTTTTCATTTCTAATTGTACTGATATGAGTCTTTTCTTTCCTTCTTTTGGTAAGATTGTTTAATTCTTTTAGTAAAATTGCTTATTCTTTTGAGGAACTAGCTCTTTCTTTTATTATCTCTTTGTATTTTAGTCTCAATATCATAATTTCCTCTCTAAACTTTATAATGTCCTTCTTGTAGTAGCTTTGGATTTGGATTATTTTTGTTTTTCTAGACCTTGAAGTGCATCATTTGTTTATTTATTTGGGCCTGCTGTGTTTTTCTGATATGGACAGTCTGGGCTATAACTTCTCTCTTAGAACTGCTTTCATTGTGTCCCATAGGTTCTAGTATGTTGTACTGGCATTATCATTTGATTTTAGGGGCTGCCTAATTTCCTCCTTGATTTTTTTCTGTTATCCATTGATTATTTAAGAGTGTGTTGTTTAATTTCCATATATTTGCAAAATTTCTGTGGTTTCTTTTGCATTTCTTTGGTTTCTAGCTTCATTGCATTAAGATCTGATAATATGTATGGAATAATTTTGATTCTTCTGTATTTATTTAAGGATGCTCAATGGGCTAGTATGTAGTCTGTTTTGGAGAAAGTTCTCTGTGCTACTGAGAAGAATGTGTATTCTATTGTTGTTGAGTAAATACTCCGTAGCTACCTATTAAATGCATTGTTCAAATATGTGGTTCAACTCTGACATTTGTTGATTTTTGTTTGTTTGTTTAGTGGATCTATTTGATAGTAGCCTCCCACTATAATTGTGTTGATCTTATCTGGCCTTTTATGACCAGTGGTGTTTGTTTTATGAAGTTGGGTGAACTGGTATTTGATATGTGTAATTTATATTATCTCTTCCTTTGAATTGTTCTTTTAACAAATATGTAGTGACCTTCTCTGTCTCTTTTGATCAATGTTGGCTTGAAGTTCACCTCATCTGAAAATAGGATACTTATCCCTGCTTGTTAGAATTCTTTCCTTTTTTTTTTTTGGTACTTATTTTTTTTTTTTTGAACTCAGGATTTTGTGCTTGGGAGATAGGTGCAGTGCCACTGAGCTAAATCCCTGGCCCTGGCCCTGCTTATTTCTGGGCTCTCATTGTGTGAAAGATTGTTTTAGTGTATA
>NW_004624788.1:10050758-10073851 GCF_000247695.1 Heterocephalus glaber | reverse complement strand
GGGAAAAAATAAGAACCAAGATGCATCATGTAAAGGTACAATTCCCAATGAGAAATGTTATTGTGTTGTATACCTAAAGTGTACCAATAAAAGAATTTAACAACAAAAAAAAGGGGGTTAGGTTTTGAGTTACCATTAGGGTTAGGAATCACTTTGGAATTTCAGTACCTGTGTATTGAAGTCTGCATTAGATGGTTAGCATTGGGGTTATTGTTAGGGTTAGGGTTTGGGATACTGTAGGAAATCAAGTACTTGGGTATTGGTTTGTGGGTATGAGGATTAGAATTAGGATTGTTGTTAGGGTTGGGTTTAGGGTTTGCATTCTTGTACCTGAAGTTTTGAGCGTAGGTATGACTTTTGTGTTAGTGTTAGTGTTAGTATTAGTGTTAGTGTTAGGATAAGGCTCATGAATGGTGGCAGAATTCACTTACCTGAATATTGGTGTGGGCGTATTATGTTTAGAGTTAGGATTAGGGGTAGAGTTATGTTTAGGGATAGTTTTCCAATTCAAGTACATGAAAATTGGAGTATGAGCATGATGCTTAGTGTTAGGGTTAGGTATAAGGTTCAGTATAGTGTTTGATTTCAACTCCCTGAGTATTGGATTTTGCCTATGATGTGTAGTTTTAGGGACAGGGTTAGGGTTACACTTAGGGTTAGGGTTCAAATTCATGTACTAGAGATTTGGATTGTCCATATGATGTTTAGGGTTAATGTTAGGGTAAGGGTTATAGATAGTGTTGGAATTCATGTACCTGACTGTTGGTGTGTGGGTATTATGGTTAATGTTAGGGTTAGGGTTTGTGGATAGTGTTCCACTTCAAGGACCTGATGATTGGAATGTGAGGGTGATGGTTAGGGTTAGAGTTAGGTATAGTGTGGATTTCCAGTACTGAGAATTGCATTGTGCCTATGATGGTTAGTGTTAGGGTGAGGTTTAGGATTCGGGTTATGATTGGGGTTACAAAGTGTTGGAATTTAAGTACTTGTGTATTGCAGTGTGGGTTTGATGGTTTGTGTTAGGATTAGAGTTAGGTTTAGGGTTAGCATTAGGGGTAGGTTTAAGGATAGTGCAGGAATTCCTGTACATAGGTATTGGATTGTGGATATGAGGGGTAGCCTTAGGATTATGGTTAGGTTTAGGTTTATGGCTCACATTCACCAACCTCAGCTTTAGAGTACAGCTATGATTGTTAGGGTTAGTGTTACCATTAGTGATAGGGTAAGGGTTATTTATAGTGTTGGAGTTCATGTACCTGACAAATGTAGTGTGGGTATTATGGTTAGGGTTAAGGTTAGCTTTAGGTTTATATTTATGGATTGGGTTCCAATTGAAGTACCCAAGTTTTGGAGTGTTTTTATGATGGTTAGGGTTACAGTGAATGTTAAGTTTAGGTATAGTGTTCAATTTCAAACACCTGAGTATTGCATTATGCCTATGATGGGTAATGTTAGGGTTAGGGTTAGGAATGTATTTAAGAATCATGGTGGAATTTAAGTACCTGTGAATTTGAGTGTGGGTTTGATGGTTAGTGTTGGAGTTAGGGTTATGGTTATGGTTTTAGTTAGGTTTAGGTTTTGATATAATGTAGCAATTCAAGAAACTGTGTATTGCATTGTGGTTATGACAGTAAGGGTTAGGTTTCAGCTTATAGTTCAGCTTTAGTTTTGAATTCACATACCTGAGATTTGGCATGTGGTTATTATGTTAGAGTTGGTGGTAGCTTTAGAATAGGGGTCACATATCATGTGAGAATTCCTGTACAAGATTATTGGAGTGTGGGAATTATGGTTAGTGTTAAGGTTAGGGTTAGGGTTATGTTTAGAACTAGTGTTCCAATAGAAGTACTTGAGTATTGGAGTGTCAAAGTGATGTTTGCTGTTGGGGTTAGGTATATTGTTGGATTTAAGTAAGTGAGTATTGCACTGTGCCTATGACAGGTACTGTAAGGATAAAGGTTAAGTTTACAGTTAGCATTAGTGTTAGGAATCATGTTAGAATTGAAGTACCTGTGCATTGAAGAGTGGGTTTGATGGTTAATGTTGGGGTTAGTGTTAAGATTAGGGTTTGAAATAGTGCAGGAAATCAAATACTTGGGTAGTGGTTTTTGGGTCTGAGGATTAGGATTAAGGTTGGTGCCAGGGTTGTGTTTAGGGTTCGCATTCATGTACCTGAGTTTTTCAGGGTGGGTATGATGTTTGGAGTTAGTGTTATTGTTAGGTAAAGAGGTATGGATGGTGGCAGAATACATTTACCTGAATATTGGAGTGTGGGTATTATGTTTAGTGTTAGGGTAAGGGGTAGGGTTATGTTTAGGGAAAGTTTTCCAATTCAAGTATGTTAGGATTGGAGTGTGAGTATGATTCTTAGTGTTTAGTTTGGTATAAGGTTCAATATAGAGTGCTATTTAAAGTACCAGAGTTCTGCACTTTGCCTATCATGTGTAGTGTTAAGGTTAGGGTTAGGGTTAGGGTTAGGGTTAGGGTTAGGGTTAGGGTTAGGATTGGGGCTAGGAATAGTATTGGAACTTAAGTACCTGTGCATTGAAGTGTGGGTTTCATGGTTAGTGTTGGGTTTAGTGTTAGAGTTAGGGTTTGGGATAGTGGGATGCCTGGGTATTGGATTGTGAGTCTCAGGATTAGGATTAAGGTTGGTGTTAGTGTTGGGTTTAGGGTTCCCATTCATGTACCTGAGTTTTGGAGGGTGGGTATGATGTTTCAGGTTAGTATTTGTGTTAGGGTAAGGGTTATGTATGGTGGCAGAATTTACATACTTGAATATTGGAGTGTGGGTATTATGTTTAGTGTTATGGTTAGGGGTTGTGTTGTGTTTAGGGATAGTTTTCCAATTCAAGTACGTGAGGATTGGAGTGTGAGTATGATGCTTATTGTTCAGGTTAGGTA
Source organism: Heterocephalus glaber (assembly GCF_000247695.1). The sequence goes on along the minus strand of NW_004624788.1, from coordinate 10,070,947 downwards.
TAAGGTTCAGTGTAGTGTTTTATTTCAAGTACCTGAGTAGGGCATTTTGCTTTGACATGTAGCGTGAAGGTTAGGGTTAGGGTTAGGGTTAGGATTTGGTTTTGGAATTGTGTTGGAATTTATGTATACATGAATTGGAGTGTGGGTTTTATGGAAATGCTACTGTTAGAGTGAGGTTTACAGTTTGAGATAGTGTTTGAATCCAATTACCTGTGTATTGGATTGTGCTTATGATGGTAAGGGTTAGGGTTAAGGTTAGGTACATGGTTCACATTCACCTCACTGAATTTTGGAGTATGGCTACAATTCTTAGTGATAGTGTTAGTGTTAGTGTTAGTGCTAGGATAAGAGTTATTTATAGTTTTGGAGTTCATGTACCTGACAAATGGAGTGTGGGTATTATGGTTAGGGTTAGGGTTTGGGTTAGGTTTATATTTAGGGATTGGATTCTGATTGAAGTACCTGAGTTTTGGAGCGTGAGTATGATGGTTAGGGTTAGGGTGAGGGTTAAATTTAGGTATAGTGTTGAATTTCAAATGCCTGAGTATTGTATTGAGCCTAAGAACTATAATGTAAGGGTAAGGGTTAAGGTTAGGGATAGGATTGGGGTTATAAATCATGTTGGAATTTAAGTACCTGTGCATTGGAGTGTGAGTTTGATGATTGGTGTTGGGTTTAGTGTTAGTGGTAGGGTTTTGAATAGTGTAGGAAATTAAGTAAATGGGTATTGGATTCTAAGGATTAGGATGAGGGTTGGTGTTAGGGTTCACGTTCATGTACCTGAGGTTTGGAGGGTCGGTGTGATGTTTAGGGTTAGTGTTAGTGTCAGGATAAGGGTTATGGATGGTTGGGAAATTTACTTACCTGAATATTGGAGTGTGGGTATTATGTTCAATGTTGGCTTTAGGGGTATGGTTATGTTTAGGGATAGTTTTCTAATTCAAGTACGTGAGGATTGGAATGTGAGTATGATGCTTATTGTTCAGGTTAGTTATATGGTTCAGTGTAGTGTTGGATTTCAACTACCTTAGTAATGCATTTTGCCTATGAGGTGTAGTGTTAAGGTTAGGGTTAGGGTTAGGGTTAGAATTGTGGTTAGGAATTGTGTTGGAATTGGTGAATATGTGTATTGGTATTTGGGTTTTATGGAAAGTGTTAAAGTTTGAATGAAGTTTAGGGTGTGGGTTAGTGTAGGAATTCTAGTACCTGTATATTGGATTGTGCTTATGATGGTTAGGGTTAGGTTTAGGGTTAGGGTCAGGGTTCAATTTCATGTACTAGAGATTTGGAGTGTGGCTATGATGTTTAGGGTTAGTGTTAGTGTTAGGGTAAAAGTGATGGACATTGTTGGAATTCTCGCACCTGACTATTGGTGTGTGGATATTAAGGTTAGTCTTAGGGTTATGGTTTGAATTATGTTTAAGGATAATGTTCCAATGGAAGGACATGAGGATTGGAGTGTGAGGATGATGGTTAGGGTTAGAGTTAGTATTGTGTGGGTTTCCAGTACTGAGAATTGCATTGTGCCCATGAAGGTTACTATTAGGGTGAGGGTTAAGAAGCAGGTTATGATTGGTGTTATGAATATTGGGGTTATGAATAGTGTTGGAATTTAAGTACCCATGTATTGCAGTGTGGGTTCAGTGGTTTGTTTTAGGGTTAGAATTAGGAGTAGGGTTCAGGTTAGGGTTAGGTTAAGGAATAGTGTAGGTATTCAAGTATATGGGTATTGGATTGTGGATAAAATGGTTCCGCTTAGTGTTAGGTTCATGGTTAACATTCGCTTCCCCGAGGTTTGGAGTGATGCTAAGATTGTTAGCATTAGTGTTAGTGTTAGTGATAGGGTAAGGATTATTTATAGTGTTGGAATTCATGTGCCTGACAAATGGAATGTGGGTATGATGTTTAGGGCTAGTGTTAGGGTTAAGTTCATATTTAGGGATTGGGTTCCATGTGAAGTACCAGAGTTTTGGAGTGTTCATATGATTGTTAGGGTTAGGGTGAGTGTTAAGTTTAGGTATAGTGTTCCATTTCAAATACATGAGTATTGCATTGTGCCTATGACAGGTAATGTTAGGGTAAGGGTTAGGGATAGGGTTAAGAGTGGGTTTAGGAATCGTGCTGGAATTTAAGTACCTGTGCATTGGAGTGTGGGTTTGATGGTTACTGTTGGGGTTTGTGTTAGGGTTAGGGTTTGGGATAATGTAGGAAATCAAGTACCTGTGTATTGCATAGGGGGTGTTACACTTAGGATTAAGGTTGGTATTAAGGTTGGGTTTAGGGTAGGCATTCATGTATCTGAGTTTTGGAGGGTGGGTATGATGTTTTCGTTTAGTATTAGGGTCAGGATAAGAGCTGTGGATGGTGGTGGAATTCACTTGCCTGAATATTGGAGTGGCTATTACGTTTAGTGTTAGGGTTAGGGGTAAGCTAAAGTTTAGGAATAGTTTTCCAATTCAAGTATGAGAAGATTGAAGTGTGATTATGATGCTTAGTTTTTGGTTTGGTATAAAGTTCGATGGATGGTTTGATTTCAACTACTGAGTATGGCATTTGCCTGTGAAGTGTAGTTTTAACGATAGGGTTAAAGTTTGGATTGGGGTTAGAAATCATGTTGGAATTGATGTATACCTGTATTGGTGTTTGGGTTTTATGCAAAGTGCTCCTGTTAAGGTGAAGTTTAAGGTTTGGGATAGTGTAGGAATTGACTACCTGTGTATTGGATTGTGGTTATGATGGTTAGGGTTAGGGTTAGGGTTAGGGTTCAAATTCATGTACTAGAGATTTGGAGTGTGAATATGATGTTTAGGGTTAGTGTTCATGTTAGGGTAAGGGTTATGGATAGTGTTGGAATTCTCACAGCTGACTATTGGTGTGTTGGATATCATGGTTAGTGTTAGGGTTAGGCTCTTAGTTGTGTATGGAGATCGTGTTCCAATGCAAGAACCTGAGGATTGGAGTGTGAAGATGATGGCTGGGGTTAGAGTTGGGAATAGTGTGAATTTCCACTACTGAGAATTGCATCGTGCCTATGATAGTTAGTGTTAGGGTGAGGGTTAGAATTGGGGTTATGATTGGAGTTATGGATAGTGTTGGAATTTAAGTACCTGTGTATTGCAGTGTGGGTTTGATGGTTTGTGTTAGGGTTAGAGTTAGGATTAGGGTGAGAGTTAGGGATTGTGTAGGAATTGAAGTACATGGGTATTGGATTGTGGATATGATGGTTCGGATTAGTGTTAGGTTTTGGGTTAGGTTCATGATTCACATTCATCTACCTGAGTTTTGGAGCATGGTATAATTGTTAGGGTTGGTGTTGGTTTTAGTGATAGGGAAAGGTTTATTTACAGTGCTGTAGTCCACATACCTGACAAATGGAGTGTGGGTATTATGCTTAGGGTTATGGTGAGTATTAAGTTTAGGTACAGCGTTGAATTTCATATAATTGAATATTGCATTGTGCCTATGATGGGTAATGTTAGGGAAAGGAATAGGGTTAGGGTTAGGATTGGGATTAGGAATCGTGTTGGAATTTAAGTACCTGTGCATTGGAGTGTGGGTTTGATGGTTAGTGTTGGGGTTAGTGGTAGAGTTATGGTTTGGAATAATATAGGACATCAAGTACCTCAGGATTAGGGTTAGGGTTAGGGGTAGTTTTTCAGATACTGTAGGAATTTAAGTACATGGGTATTAGATTTTACATATATGGTTTGGCTTAGGGTTAATGTTAGGGTTATCTTCATGGTTCTCATTCACCTACCTGATTTCTGAAGTGGGGCTAGGACTGTTAGGGTTAGTGTTAATGTTAGTGATAGGGTACGGATTATTTATAGTGTTGGACTTCATGAACATGACAGATGCAGTTAGGGTTATGGTTAGGGTTAGGGTTAGGTTTCTTTTTAGGAATTGGGTTTCAATTGAAGTACCTGAGTTTTGGAGTGTGAGTATAGTGGTTACAGTTTGTGTGAGTGTTAATTTTGTATAGTGTTGAATTTTAAATACCTGAGTATTTACTGTGCCTATGACGAGTGTTAGGGTAAGGGTTAGGGTTAGGGTTAGGTTCAGGGTCAGGGTTATGATTGGGTGTAGCAACCATGTTGAAATTTAAGTACATGTGCATTGGAGTGTGGGTTTGATGGTTAGTGTTGGGGTTAGTGTTAGTTAGGGTTATGGTTTGGGAGAGTGTAGGATATCAAATACCTGGGTATTGGATTTTGGGTCTGAGGATGAAGATTGGGTTTAGTATTAGGGTTGTGTGTAGGATTCACATTCATGTACCTGAGTTTGGGAGGGTGGGTATGATGTTTTGGGATGGTGTTATTGTCAGGATAATGGTAAGGGATAGTTGAAGAATTCACTTACCTGAATATTGGAGTGTGGGTATTATGTTTAGTGGTAGTATTAGGGGTAGGGTTATGTTTAGCAATAGTTTTCCAATACAAGCACATGAGGATTGGAGTGTGAGTATGATAGTTAGTGTTTGGGTCAGGTAGAAATTTCGATGGAGTGTTCAATTTCAAATACCTGAGTACTGCATTTAGCCTATGACATGCAGTGTTAAGGTTAGTGTTAAGGTTAGGGTTAGGATTTGTGTTAGGAATGATGTTGGAATTCATGTAGATGTGTATTGTTGTATGGGTTTGATGGTTCATGTTGGGGTTAGGGTTAAGATTAGAGTTTGGGATAGTATAGGAATTCAAACTGTGTATTGGATTGTGGGTATGAAGCATAGCATTATGCTTAGGTCTAGGGTTAGGGTTTGAATTCAGGTAGCTGAGGTTTGCAGTATGGATATGAATGTTAGGATTAGTGTTATCATTAGGGTAATGGATAAGGAAAGTGTTGTAACACAGGAACCTGATGACTGGTGTGTGGGTATGGTAGTTAGTGTTAGGGTTAGGGTTAGCATTATGTTTAGGGATAGTTTTCCAATTTGAGAACCTGAGTTATGGAGTGTGAGTATTATGCTTACATTTAGGATTAAGGTTAATGTTAGGTCTCGGCTTGGATTTTAAGTACCTGAGTATTTCATTGTGTCTATGTCAGATAGTTTTAAGCTAAGGATTAAGGTTATGGTTAGGTTTCAGTTTAAGAATAGTGTTGGAATCTAAGTACATGTGCATGGGAGTGTGGGTTTCATGGTTAGTGTTCACATTTGGGTTAGTGTTAAGATTTGGTACAGTGTAGGAATTCAAGTACCTGGGTATTGCATTGTGGGTATGATGCATAGTGTTAGGGTTAGGGTTAGAGTTAGGGTTAGGGTTGGAATGCATATACTTGAGATTTGCAGTGTGGATATGATGTTTACAGTTAGTTTTTGTGTTAGAGTAAGAGTTATGGGTAGTGTGGCGTTTCATTTCACTCCTGACTCCTGGTGTGTGGTATTGTGGCTGTTCTTAGGTTTAGGGTTTTTGTTATATTTGTGGAAAGTTTTCCACTTTAAGGATATAAGGATTGGCATGTGAGGATGGTGGTTAGGGTTAGAGTTAGGTATAGTGTTGAACATCGAGACCTGGGAATTACTTTGTACCTACGATGTTTAGTCTTAGGGTAAGGGTTAGGTTTCAGGTTAGGATTGTGGTTGGGAATAGTATTGACATTTCAGTACCTGTGTATTAAAAGTGTGGGTTTGATGGTTAGTGTTTGGTTTCGTGTTAAGTTTAGGGTTCTGGACAATGTATGAATTCAAGTACCTCTGTATTTCATAGTTGGTGATATGATTAGGGTTAGGGTTGATGTTAGGGTTGGATTTAGGGTAGGCATTCATGTATCTGAGTTTTGGAGGGTGGGTATGATGTTTTCGTTTAGTATTAGGGTCAGGATAAGAGCTGCGGATGGTGGTGGAATTCACTTACCTGAATATTGGAGTGTGGATATTATGTTTAGTGTTAGGGTTAGGGGCAAGCTTATGTTTAGGGATAGTTTTCCAATTCAAGTAAGAGAAGATTGGAATGTGTGTATGAAGCTTAGTTTTCAGTTTGGTATAAAGTTCTGTGGATTGTTCGATTTCAACTACTGAATATTGCATTTTGCCTGTGATGTGTAGTTGTAATGTTAGGGTTAAAGTTTGGATTGGGGTTAGAAATCATGTTGGAATTGATGTATACCTGTATTGGTGTTTGGGTTTTATGCAAAGTGTTCCTCTTAAGGTGAAGTTTAAGGTTTTGGATAGGGTAGGAATTGAATACCTGTGTATTGGATTCTGCTTAGGATGGTTAGGGTTAGGGTTAGAGTTAGAGTTAGGGTTCAAATTCGTCTACTAGAGATTTGGAGTGTGGATAGGATGCTTAGGCTTAGTGTACGTGTTAGGGTAAGGGTTATGGATAGTGTTGGAATTCTCACGCCTGACTATTGGTGTGTTGGGTATCATGGTTAGGGTTATGATTAGGGTTTTAGTTGTGTATAGAGATCATGTTCCAATGCAAGAACCTGAGGATTGGAGTGTGAAGATGATGGTTAGGTTTAGAGTTGGGAATAGTGTGGATTTCCACTCCTGAGAATTGCATTGTGCCTATGATAGTTAGTGTTACAGTTAGGGGTGGAATTGTTGTTATGATTGGTGTTATGAATATTGTTGGAACATAAGTACCTGTGTATTGCAGTGTGGGTTTGATGGTTTGTGTTAGGTTTAGAGTTGGGATTAGGGTTAGGATTAGGGATTGTGTAGGAATTCAAGTACATGGATATTGGATTGTGGATATGATGGTTCACATTAGTGTTTGGTTTTGGGTAAGGTTCATGGTTCACTTTGACCTACCTGAGTTTTGGAGTGGGGCTGTGATTGTTAGTGTTAGTGTTGGTTTTAGTGATAGCATAAGGGATGTTTATAGTGTTGTAGTTCACATAGCTGAGAAATAGAATATTGGTATTATGGTTAAGGTTAGGGTGAGTGTTAAGTTTAGGTAAAGTGTTGAATTTCATATACTTGGGTATTGCATTGTGCCTATGATGGGTAATGTTAGGGCAAGGGTTAGGGTTAGGGTTAGCATTGAGATTAGGAATTGTGTTGGAATTTAAGTACCTGTGCATTTGAGTGTGGGTTTGATGGTTAGTGTTGGGGTTACTAGTTGAGTTATGGTTTGGAATAATAAAGGATGTCAAGTGCCTCGGGATTCAGGTTAGGGTTAGGGTAAGTGTTAGATTTTTAGATACTATAGGAATTTAAGTACATGGGTATTGGATTTTTACACATGTTGGTTTGGCTTAGGGTTAAGGTTAGGGTTATCTTCTTGGGTCGCATTCACCTACCTGAGTCCTGCAGTGGGGCTATGATTGTTAGGATTAGTGTTAATGTTAGTGATAGGGTACTTGTTATTTATAGAGTTGGAGTTCATCTACCTGACAGATGCAGTGTGGTTATTACGGTTATGGTTAGGGTTAGGTATATATTTAGGAATTGAGTTCCAATTGAAGTACCTGAGTTTTGGAGTGTGAGTATGGTGGTTACAGTTTGTGTGAGTGTTAATTTTGTATAGTGTTAGATTTTTAAATACCTGAGTATTTATTGTACCTATGACGAGTGTTAAGGTAAAGGTTAGGGCTAGGATTAGTGTTAGGATTGGGTTTAGCAATCATGTTGGAATTTAAGTACCTGTGCATTGGAGTGAGGGTTTGATGGTTAGTGTCGGGGTCAGTGTTAGGGTTATGGTTTTGGAGAGTATAGGATATCAGAAACCTGGGTATTGGATTTTGGGTCTGAGAATGAGGATTCGGTTTAGTATTAGGGTTAGGATTCACATTCATGTACCAGAGTTTGGGAGGGTGGGTATGATGTTTTGGGATGGTGTTATTCTCAGGATGATGGTAAGGGATGGCTGTAGAATTCACTTACGTGAATATTAGAGTGTGGGTATTATGTTTAGTGGTAGTGTTAGGGGTAGGATTATGTTTAGTGATAGTTTTCCAATACAAGCACATGAGGATTGGAGTGTGAGTATGATGGTTAGTGTTTGGGTCAGGTAGAAATTTGGATGGATTGTTCAATTTCAACTACCTGAGTACTGAATTTGGCCTATGACATGCAGTGTTAAGGTTAGACTTAGTGTTAAGGTTAGGGTTATGCTTCGTGTTAGGAATAGTGTTGGAATTCATGTATGTGTGTATTGTTGTATGGGTTTGATGGTTCGTGTTGGGGTTAGGGTTAAGGTTAGGGTATGAGATAGTATAGGAATACAAACTGTGTATTGGATTGTGGGTATGAAGCATAGCATTATGTTTAGGGTTAGGATTAGGGTTTGAATTCAGGTAGCTGAGGTTTGCAGTACGGATATGAATGTTAGGGTTAGTGTTATTATTAGGGTAATGGTTATGGAAAGTGTTGGAACTCAGGAACCTGACTAGTGATTTGTGGGTATTATGGTTAGTGTTAAGGTTAGGATTAGCATTATGTTTAGGGATAGTTTTGCAATTTGAGAACATGAATTATGGAGTGTGAGTATTATGCTTATGTTTAGGATTAAGGTTAAGGTTAGGTTTAGTGTTGGATTTTAAGTATCTGAGTATTACATTGTATCTATGTTGCATAGTGTTATGCTAAGGGTTAATGTTATGGTTAGGTTTTGGTTTAAGAATAGTTTTGCAATCTAAGTACCTGCACATTGGAGTGTGGGTTTCATGGTTAGAGTTCACATTTGTTAATGTTTACATTTGGGTTAGTGTTAGGATTTGGTATAGTATAGGAATTCAAGTTCCTGGGTATTGCATAGGGTATGATGCATAGGGTTAGGGTTAGGGTTACAGTTAGCATTAGAGTTGGAATTCCTATACTTGATATTTGGAGTGTGGATATGATGTTTACAGTTAGTTTTTATGTTAGAGTAAGGGTTATGGATAGTGTTGTGATTCTCTACCTTCCTGATTATTGGTGTGTGTTATTATGGTTAGTGTTAGGTTTAGGGTTTTTGTTATATTTATGGATAGTTTTTCACTTCACGGACATAAGGAGTGGAGTGTGAGGATGATGGTTAGGGTTAGAGTTAGGCATAGTGTTGAATATCCTGTACCTGTGTATTACATTGCATCTATAATGTTTAGTCTTAGGGTAAGGGTTAGGTTTTGGGTTAGGATTGTGGTTAGGAATAGTGTTGAAATTTAAGTACCTGTGTATTAAAAGTGTGGGTTTGATTGTTAGTGTTTGGATTCATGTTAGGTTTAGGGTTTTGGACAATGTAGGAATTCAAGTACCTGTGTATTGCATAGTGGATGTGATGGTTAGGGTTAGGGTTGGTGTTAGGGTTGGGTTTAGGGTAGGCATTCATGGACCTGAGTTTTGGAAGTTGGGTATGATGTTTAGGGTCAGTGCTAGTGTTACTGTGAGGATTGGAATGTGAGTATTATGCTTAGTGTTATGTTTAGTTATAAGGTTATGTACAGTGTTGGATTTCAAGGTTATGTAAAGTGCTGGATTTCAAGTTGGTTATGTATAGTTTTGGATTTTGCCTATAATGGTTAGTGTTAAGGTTAAGTCATAGGCACAATGCAATACTCAGGTACTTGAAATCCAACAATATACCTAATCCTTACAACATCATACTGATATTCCAATACTTTGGTACTTCAATTTGAGCACTATCCCTAAATACTAAGTACACTAGTACAACCACTGTGGTAATCAGTATGGAGATTCCTCAAACAGCTAAAAATAGAAATTTCATTTGATCCAGCTATTTCCCTTCTAGAAATCTTCCTGAAAAAATTAAAGTTATCATATTACAGTGATACGTGTACACCCATGTTTATGGCTGCACAATTCGAAATTGCTAAATCTTGGAAGCAGCCTATATGACCATTGAGAAATGAATGAATAAAGAAAATGTGGCATTTAGATACAATGGAGTACTATTCTCCCATAAAGAAATATAAACTTGAGGCATTTGTAGGTAAATGGTTGTACCTTGAGACCATAATATTAAGTGAAATAAATCAGACACACAAGTTTAAATATTGCCTAGTTTCTCTTTTATGATAAACCCAGAATATAAATAAAGAGCAAAATAAAGGATAGATACTAGGAATTAGGAAGATCTTTTTTCAAATGAGAAACAGACCAAGAGATGGAGGGGGAGGGAAACAAAGAAAAAAGGATTTGACAAAGAGAATAAAAGAAAATATGGAAATAGAGTGATTTCAAATGAGAAGGGGACTAAAAGTTGGCAGGAGCAGGGAAGGATGGGAGGGGAAGGGGACAAAAAATGAATTAAGATATACCCTGTACATGCACAAACTCCCCATGATAAATGTAATCATTATGTGCTGCAAGGATGAATCATTAAAAAACACTGAGTACATAATAATGTCAAGTGCTTCCTTATACTTAAATCAATTGGCTGCAGCTTACTGAAGACACCAGGTTCCCATGTTTAGGTCTGCTGTTCTCCACTGTGCTAGAAGTGACACTTCTTTCATCTCAAATTCCTAAAATTAGCTATTGTTTTTCAGAAAGCAACCACAGTATCTGGGTAAACAGAACAGAAAGAGCTCTCAGCCTTCATTACCCTCTGCCCTGGATGTTTGTCTCCACCTCTCCCTGGCCTCTCCTGCCCTGGAGGCTGACCTCTAGCACAGCCTCATCCTGGCTTGCGGTCCAGTTCACTTGGCCACTGCAGAGTCTACAAGATGGTTATCTGGTCTTACTGAGCAGTCCATTCCCTGACACCTGGTCAGTCCACTTCTCCCCTGGGGCGGCACCTGGTTTCTTTTTGTGAATTTCATTTCTAGGCTTTTGTTGTCCTTTCTTAAATCTCAGCACTAGTGGAAGATCATCTTGATTTCCTGAAAGTTCTCAAGAGATAGGATGGGATGGTTGAGGGCAATATCAGCAAAATGGCTCCACTTGCCCCTGGCAGGGGTCAGTTTTGCAAACCAGGTGCTTTGAGGTGGCAGTCTTCAAGGTACCCCTTTGGCGTTGCCCTTCCAGGGGGTGATACTTGCCCTTTATCTATGTATACATAGGAAGACCATGCCGATAACTGTCCCCCAGTGGAGAACACACACTTCAAGATGACTGTGCTTTCTTCCTTTAGCTGTAGAAAAGTTAATCAGCTGTATTATACAGTAACTCCTAGCATTCTAGAAATCTTCACTGTCACTCTTGAGTCTTCCAGTTTGCCTCCCTACACTTCCTCATTCTCGTGCCTTTGTCCAAGTCCCAGCAGAGCCCCTATGTTCATCTTTCCCACCAACTTCTGCTTTTCCCAGCTGGGAGGTCACCCTCTTGCAGTGAGTCTTCCTTGGACTAAGTTATACCTGAATTAAGCCCTCACCAGTGCTCCTTCACATACTGTCATAGTTCTCTGATTGTCTCTCATCTCCACTGCAACATGAGCAAATAAACGTTAGTGTGGATTATTAACATCTGCCTGCCTATTTATTGGGTCAAAATAAAATAATAAAATCAGCTCCAAAGTTAACAATAAGTATTTCTCCCAAGGGCATGATGATATAGCTGTAAAGAGCCACAAAAATCCCTTCTTGTGTAATGTTCTCTTATGTTGTACATGTACAGTATTTCTGAATTTTGGGTGCTAGGAACAAATTCCGTGCTGCCAACTCCTTCCTTAATACACCTTTCCAAAATGCTAAAATTAAACAACATGCGTGCATGCACACACACACTTCCTTCTCAGAGTATGAGCATATTGCTTTCTTACTTGCATTGAGAAAGTTTTCCTCAAAGTCATAGACCATCAGACATCTTGCTGTTTGAAGTGATGTTAGGAAGGATGAAACACCCCATGGTTATGTAGAAGACCAACAGCCCTGAGGTACAGAAGCAGCCTTGATTTATGCCCAGTCACAGCTCCAAAAGAGAGGTGTCTGGACACAGCTCCCACAGCTACTGTAACATTATTATTTCAGAGGAAATAGATCACTGGGTTTGCTTCATAGTTCATGACCTATGATGATACCTGTACACACAGCCTTGTCTTGCTTTAAGCCTATCAAATTACTACATTGCTTTATCTTTCACCTATATGCCCTTGCAATTCTGTAAGTCTCTCTTTTGCTCTGTTTGGTTCCAGTGGTGTGTGGTCTCTCTACAGCGTGTCAGTGAACTTGACTTTGTTACACTGGGTTTGTTCCTGGTGGTCTTGGGTTGGTTGAGTGAGGAAAGCAATTGATCAAAGCACATAGAACAGAATAAAAGTATTATCTGCTAAATGGGTGAACAAAGCTTTCCCTTAGAGCATGTGTTGTTTTTCTTTTAAGACAAAATATGTTAATATATGAGCTCTTTTTTTCTAAACTAAAGCTTCAGTATTCAGTGTTTAATTATATTGTTGGCACTTTGCAATGAGTAAGTGGGTTTTGAGTTGCAGTTTGGGCACTTGTCTCTAGAAGGTTCACCCTCACTGCCCTAGTGAGACCCATATGAGCCAGGGAGTGTATCTGGCCTGGTCATCTTGGATGCTTCTGACCAGGAGTCTGGAGTCAAGCTTCTTCTGCCATTTACTGGTCATTACTTCTATAAGCCTTAGTGTCCTCCACTTGCATACAAAGGTTATGTGCAAGGTGATGTGTTATTGAGCATAATCATTTGTCTTATAGGAAAAAAGCTTTGGATAGAAAAGATTTTACGGTGTGTTGTTCTGGGGAGTGCTAGTCATGGGGACCTTCTGGAGATATCTGATTCTATAGGGGTGAACACATTTGACTGATTTGCTGTTGACCAGGCTTTTTTCCCCAACAACTCTCTAAGGATAGGAATTAAGTTATAGAAAATCCATGGTGAGCCAGGAGTGGTGGTGTATACCTGTAATCCCATGAAAAGAAAGCCCATGAAAGCAGCTTCTGTTCATAGCAGCAATAACATTTAATTTTGTCTGATAGAGAGTATAAATCTCTGTAATTCAATTTCTTATTTGAACTAGTTCTCTCTAACATCTTCCTGGTTTCCCTGTTAATTAGTGAGCTGAATAAAACTTTTGGCACATATTTCTTTTACATTTACACAAGTCCTGATTTTACTAGGGATTGAACCCAGGGCCTTTGCACTGAGCCGCATCCCTAGCCCTTTTTTATTTTTAAATTTTAGATGGTCTCACTAAGTTACTAAGTTGCCCAGGCTGGGTTTGTGCTTGGGATCCTCTTGTTTTAGACTCTCTGAGTGCTGCGATTATAGGCATGCACCATCATGTCCAGGGGCTGATTTTACCTTTTGAAATTATAATTTAGCAAAATGAAGAGTAATAATAGATATAAAATGCCTTCTCTGCCAGAGACTCTCAGGTAATAACTGTGACTATGATTACACTGTGGACAGTGTTCACCTGCAGACCAGTTGGGGCTCAGGGTCACTATAGAGTCCAGCCATCAGGAGCCAGCTGATGAGAGGCCATTCTCCTGGGACATACTCTGGCTCAATGAATAAGTTTGCTCCCTTGTTTTAGGGCTGCACCTCTGGGTACAAGTTTAGAACTCTCCTAGAACAATGGTGGGGCTTGTGCCACAAATGGGTTGAACAGGAAAAACAGCCATACTCCTTTACCTGAGATCACTGTGAGTCAGGGACTCTAGTGCCACCAGTGTGCCTTCACTTACCTCTCTGTCCTGCCTGTTTGATAGCTTGATTATCAATCCCTGCCACAGAGCCAGGAGCATAGCTGCCAACAGCTCCAAGGAATGCTGCTGCGTTCTGATGTGGAAAGCTGAACATTGGAGGCAACTCAGTTGTGGCTATGTACAAGAAAGGTATTCCCAAGTTAGGTGTAGTGGTACCCACCTATAATCCTATCACTTTGAAAGGCTGAAAGTTCAAGTCCATCCTGGGCAAATTATGGAAAGTCTGTTTCAAAATAAAAAAGGGCTGGGGACACAGCTCGGTGGCAAGACATGGGTTCAATCCTCAATACTAGAAAGGAGAAGGAGGGAAAGGAAGGAAAGAAAAGGAAGTATTTCTCATGTAAGCCAAATGGATGGAGTCTGGAATAGGCTAGTTCCAGGCAGAAGGGGGAGGGTGCTGGGGAGAGGGAGCAGAATACACCCTTCTACACCCTCTCAGGATGGCTGGGACTTTGAAGTACAACCTCCTTAGAACCATGGCAGTAGAGGAGCTCCAGAATCACTGAGAACAGCACCATGATTTCTCCCAGATGCTGGATACATGCCTGTAGAGTGTGTCAGACATCTGTGAGGGGCTCCCATCCGGTTCTGGTCACCCTTTCTACGTGAGCCCATTGCTAGCCTCCTCATGCCAGCCCACTGGCTAGCACAGTGACCTTCACTCCATGGACAGGCCCAGACTGAGGCCCAGAGAGATCCTAGTGTCCAGCTAGAGAATATAAATCTCTGTAATTCAAATCCTTATTTGAGCTAGCACAGACCCCTGGTTTTCATCATACTAGAAATTAAAATTAAAGCACACACATTTTCAGGGGGAAAAATAAGAGAAAAATAAGAGAGACTTTAGCTTGAGGAGCTGATAAAGATCAGGCCCTTAACAAAGGAGAGTAAGAAAAAATAGAAAAAGGACTCTAGCTTGGGTAGTAGCTGAAGGTGTTGTCATTCAGCCTGGGTTCTTTTGCTCAATTCAGATAGTAATCATGAATGGGCAAAGTGCAGCTCTGCTAGCAGTCCTGATGTCACCAGATGACACCATATAATGCTGGGTGGCAACAGCTGACTGAGCCACATGCTGGTCACTACCACTGTCAGCTGTCACCATCTTATGCTGGCCTGTGCTGGACACCATAGGTTGTCGCTACCATGTACTGGCTTCTGCCACTGTCAACCATAGGTTGACTCTACTGGGTGCTGTGGCTCTTCATTGGCTGCTGGTCTCTGGAGCTCTTCAGTGATAAGAGCTAAGAGTGTTTATTGCTCTTTCTGTTGAATTATTACTCTGTCCACACTAATCAGGATAAGAGTCACAAGTAGATTTAGACTTGTAGAGCCCACACTACCCAAGAAATAAATCACAAGCAGGTTTACAAGAACATCAGAGCAAGTCTTTATTTCAACAGGGCCTGGCTGCAGCACAGAGAGAACGCAGGAATGATGCTGCTTAGACTAAAACTCAAGAAGTGGCATGGGAGTGCTGGCAGGGTAGTGCTTCTTATATAGCAGCTGCTGGCCAGTTTCAGTGAAGGCCGGGGCTGAAAGCTTGATATGAATGCTGGGTGTGCAAATAAGGGGCTCAGATCCCTCCCTTTCTGATCTTTGCCACTCCAGGGTGTCACTTTCTTTCTTCAAAAAGCCAACAACATGCTCAGAAGTGGCTGCAGTAGGGGAGGGACTGCATGCTGGTTGGCTGTCTGGCTAGTTCCCTGGAGTGGAGAATGGCGATTTAATACTCAGGGAGGACCCTGAAGCAAACTGTCCCAGTCCATTGGGAGGGATGAAGGGGAGCAAAGGGAAAAGAGGGGGAGGAGTGGACTGATGTCCCCCTTTACAGTTGGCACAGGGAAAAATCAGAGTTAGGCTCTTCTCGTCTGTTTCACTGGGGACACACTCTGACGATCAGACTAAGCCACTGTTTAAAGGAGGAGGCTGGCTTTTAAGGATTAACCAGGAGGGCTGGAGTCCAGTTGATTATTATCTCACACCTGCTTTCATTGCTCAAAGTTGAATCTGCATGGCCTGAGGGATTATTTAGTTCCCAGGGAGGACATCATATAACTTGAAGGCAGTCTCAGTCATGTGTGGCTGTGCTGGAATCCAAGATAACCACAAGTTTAGGGCAATGGAGATTCTGGGAAGAGCTGAATGTCCTTACAAATTTCTTACCTTGGTGTCCTCAGTCTTGAAACGGTGATAAATTTGGAGCAAATAAGCCTTGTTATGCTAACTTTTGGAGAGACACCCCTTAAATGACTAACATGCCTATATGCAGAGCTGAAGGGATTTGACCCAGAGTTTTACCAAATAAAGGTCAAGCTTTGTTCTATTTTAAATTATCTACCTGTTGAGTGTCTGTAAGTCCAAATGAAGTGTCATAGTTTTTCAGCAAAAACCACTTTTAACTCCATGTCTACCTTAGAAGAGAAGAGAAATCATGCTTTTAATGAGTAACAGATTATAGGCCCTGGAATTTGTTTGTCCTTTGTTCCTGCAGTGGTCTCTGAAGATATCATAACTGTATTACCAGCTTTGAAGCATTGGAGGCATTTGGAGACAGGGTGACCCTAAATGCAATTTGGCCTGGACCTTTGGTCTCTTTAAGCACACACTACACTAAAAGCTGGACATGACTCAGATCTCAGTCGTCTTCCTTTGCTTAGAGGTCTAACTATGGCATGCCATTGAGTCCTGTCAGCATAATCACGCCACTGTGAGATTACACAGGCTGAGAGCAGGCTCACACTTGTGTAAGATCCCGGAAGATGTACACTCACTTATGAGGTACAGGAAGAACCCTCAAATAGAATCAGCTGTGGTGATTAAGGAAAGGAAGTGAAGGCTGACATTTCTGACCTTCCCCAATAAGAAGCCATGAGGCCCCACAACTCAGACCTTGCGAAACAGCCAAGGCACTGAGAAGTTCAGTGGTGAATCGCTTGCCTAGCATGTGCCAGGTCCTTGCACTACCAAGCTACTCAGAAAGCAGAGGGGAACAGCTGGTCAAGGCTGTCACCCCTGGAACAGCACTGACCAAAAGAAGGGCCAAGTGAAAACTGAATGTTAGGCCTTTTCTAGGAGATTACCATACACATTTGGCTGACTTAAATTTTCAAATAATATCTCTCTTTTTATGCTATTTTATGCATCTTCCTCAGTCTTGTGTGTTCCTATGAATACAAGTTACCTGAATATTAAACAACCATTTGTACTAAAGTGTGAATGACTGCTCAAAGCCAATGAATACATAAATTTTATTTATCCACAATAGTTGAAAAAGAACTGAGATAGTTGGTCCAGATCTACTTTAACCAAGGGCAAACAGTAAGAAAAGAAAACCCCACATGGGTCAATAAGGAACGATCAGAAATAGGAGATTATAGCCAATTCAGTCCCAGTGTGGGCTAAATCGATGGATATCCATTTGGAGAGAGCAGCTGTAAAATGGGAAATTCAAATTACTAAATTGGAAGTGCTAAAGAACATGATTTGGTGCATACCAATCAAAACTTGAAAAATATCCAATGAAAGGAACAGATAAGACGCCTGGAATTTTTTGGAGAGTTTGCTAGTGAGAGAATGAAGCTGTCTCGATCCTCACAACCCCTAATTAATAAGGTCGTGAAGGTCCCTTCCTAAGTGCTGGGCAACAGCCTGCTTCTCAAACTGCAACTATTCTCCTTTGCTGGCAAGAAATCTCCAGGACTCAGCCCTCAGGCCACAGCTTCCCTGAGTAGTTGTCAGCTGACAGAGAGAGCACCCTGGACCCTGGGTGAGATCCCCTGAGGAAGAGTCTGATTTGACGCTGGGGGCAAAAAGCGCTGAAAGGAAAGAAAACCCCCAATGCTGTCTCATTTTGTGATACTTTACACCCACAATGCCTCAGAGCAGCACCTCAGTGTTATCCCCATTTTTCAGATGACAGCACTAAGGCTCGAAACTCAGCAAGGTGAAGCAATCAGGCCAGGCTGAAGTGGCCTTTCACACCGGAAATCCTCCGGGCCAGGCTCAGCAGGGGTGGGTGAGGGAGAAGCTACAACTAATCACACCTTTTTAGAAGAGCAGATGTTTAAATGTGAGATATCAGCGCTTAAAAAAAAAAAAAGTTGAAAAGAGTAAGGGAAGGGAACTCTTGAAAATCTGTTTTAGGAAACGTGAGCTGGTTTTGATAAGACCCATTGCGAGACACGGGCTCAACATTCAGAAGTCGGACTTCACAGCTGCAGTGCGGGCTGCTCGAGGAACACTGACCTCCCACGATACACAGCACTCCAGGGAGAAAGGAAGCCGAGAAGGGGTTGGGAAAAGGAAAGCGAAGCGCATAGGGCTTTGCTGGAAAACAGCGGACGTGAGCTGAGCTGTAGGAAACTTGTGTGGCATCTGGGGGCGCTGTGGTCTGAGAACACGTGTGCATCAGCTGGGTGCTGCCTGCCATGGGCTCACCCCAGGGCCTTTCCGTCTCCTTTAGAGTGGGAGAGGGGACAAAGCGAGAGGAGAAAATCAGAGACTGAGATGGTAGAATACAACAGAAGAAAGAAAGACAGGCAGAAAGAAGGAGGATGGAGGGAAGAAGGAAAGGAAAGCAAGAAAAAGGAAGGAAGGAAGGAAAAGAAAGAGGGAAAAAAGAAAACAATGAGGCTCAGAGAGGCCCCACAGTCAGGAAGAGATCATGCCAAACGTTCACTGGAGCCTGAGGGGCTCTAAGAGTCACCAAAGCACAGCTCCACCTCCCACCCCAAAGTTTTTGTTTGGTGGAATCTGTTTCAAGAACAGTATTCGAAATGGAAAGTAAAAACAAAACAAAATGTTTCTTCTGTCTGATACCTACCAATTCACTAATTCTCTTCTGTTTAAAAATGAATATTGTAAGCCTAGGTATAGTGGTGCCCACCAGTAATCCCAGCATCCCAGCAAGGATGAAGCAGGATAGCAAGTTCCAGTCCAGCCTGGGCAATTTAGTAACTTAGTGAAACCCTACCTTGATATAAATAATAATAATAATGATAATAATAATAATTAAAAGGACTGAGGTTGAAGTTCATTGCAAAGGCCCTGAGTTCAATCCTTAGCCCCACAAAAATAAATAAATAAATAGGAAAAATAAAAATGAATGATGTACATCCGTGCTCCTAGAGAGACTATTAGGACTTAAACACTGTCTATTGGCACAGTAATAGTCATACTTACAGGGCTCTGCTATGCGCATAAATTGGGTCTGATTTTATAGCCAAGAAATAATTTACTGGATAATGTCTGCCAGTAAATTTGAGAACATGATGACCCTAAAAGTGTCTTGTCAGAAAGCAAAGCATTCAGCTGTGAGAAAGGCCTGGTACTTATAAATAAAGGCTCCCACCTTTGCATTGAGATGAATCTCCAAGATCGTTTCCTTTATTCTGGCTTCTCTCACACTGGGGGGGTGGGGAGAAGGGCAGAGCCCTTTGCTTGGATTTTTTCCTTTTTCTTTTCAGTGCTGTGGACAGAACTCAGGGTACCACACAGGACAGCAAGGACTCTACCACTGAGCTGCACCCTGGCCCCTTAGCATGGCTTTGGTTGCCTAAGAGTCACAATCTCATCCCTATTTGGAATAGAGTTCTCACAAAACTCAGGTTTCTACCTGTCCAAAGATACTTGTGGAGGTTTTTATTTTGTTTTGTTCTTTAATTCTGTGCTCTCCAGAGTTAAGAGCGGGATCTCTTTATTGCTTATCAGCCTTTTCATTCAGGCAATCTTGTCTTCTTGCTCCAGTAGTTCCAACCTATAGAAATCAACTTGAATGTTAGGTTGAATTAAAAAAGAAATAGCAACATGTAGCAATAGCTTCTTTGTGAAATTCCCCTCTGTCTTTGGACAGGAGCCTACAAAGATGCACTGAAGATTTTCTGTGAAGTGGTTTTTGTGACCTTGTTTTTTTTTTTGGTACTGGGGATCGAACTCAGGACCTTGCACTTTTGAGACCGGCGCAGGAACCACTGAGCTAAATCCCTGGCCCCCTGATGTTGCTTTTTTAAACTTTGGGGAAACCAATTGTTAGGTCTGTGGTTAAAAGCTATAAGGTCTGCTAACACTTCTCCAGCTTTAGTACTTATATTTTTAAAAATTCTTCAGATCTACATGTATTGGCTCATATTCAGATGCAGAGAATGGCACATATTCAGAGGCTGAGAAACATTCTAAGTAAGAAAACCCACAATCATGTCATTGTTCTCTTGCATGGGAGAACTGAGAGAAATCAACTTGTCCCCACCAGATTGCAGCAAAAAGAAAGTTACGATATTTATTTAAATCTAAAAGGTTCTTTCCATGTTTTTCTTTATAGGAACACTAGTTGTTTTTCCCTTTGCACATCCCTTGAGCATTTTGCCTGTTTTGGTTATCTGGTACTCTAGGTTTACCTGCTGGGAAGTTGGGAGGACTGTTTTGTATACTACTTAAAATTGGCATTGAAATGCAATTCAGTTGAGAACATTCTACCCATAAACCGACAGCCCCAACTCTACCTCCAACTCACAATGTGACCCTAAGGAGGTCTCCTCTTTTTTTTTTTATATTAAATTCTTTTATTGGTACATTGTAGGTATACAACACAATTACATTTCTCATTGGGAATTGTACCTTTACATGATGCATCTTGG
>NW_004624788.1:10020546-10044918 GCF_000247695.1 Heterocephalus glaber | reverse complement strand
TAACTTCCCCCTCAACCCCCTATAAGAACAGCCTCGGACTCTGAGCCAGTTGCCTCTCTAAGCTATTTTGCTTTGGGAGTGCCGTCTGGCCAGACTAATAAAGGTCTGTTTTATTTTCCAACTTGTCCGGTGTGTTCCTTCTCGGGTGTTCTTCGCTGCAGTCAGCTCCTCGGACCGTTTGGTAAGGCCCTCGGTCTTACACTGCCTGTCTGCAGCGAGGTGATTCGGCATCTTCCGCGCGACTCAGGACCTCGGTAGGCTGTGCACAGACCTGCCTGTCTGCAGTGGGCTGATTCGGCGTGTGTTCCGCTCGACTGGGGACCTCGGTAAGGTGTGGGCAGACCTGCCTGTCTGCAGCGGGGTGATTCGGCGTCTTCTGTGCGACTCAGGACCTCGGTAGGGCATGGGCAGACCTGCCTGTCTGCAGCGGGCTGATTCGGCGTGTTCCTCGCGACTCTCCTCTTTATTTCTGAGCTTCATTTCCCCTGTTAGGAAAATGCAGAGATTCATCCTCACTTTCTAGTCCTTGAAACAGAACATTTAGTTAGGTGGCAAGCTGGGAACAAGAGATGTCACCGAAGGTCATAAGCAGTGGCTTTGTACTGCATTTGTCTTGGGCATGCTGGGCAAGACTGCTACCACTGAGCTACACACCCAGTATTAGTTTTGACAAATGCAACCACAATCAGGATACAGGACAGTTCTATCACTCTACCTGCTCCAAGAAATTAACCTCAGCCACCTCTTTGAGTCAAACCCTTGCCCTCTTGACAACCACTGGTCTATTCTATCACTACAGTTTTGCTTTTCTCAGAGTGAAATATAAATGGAATTGTGTCTGTGTTTGAGTCTGGCTTCTTTCACTGAACATAATGCACTAGAGATTTGCCTATGATGTTGCATGCATCAATAGTTTGCTCTCTTTGATCGCTGTTCATTGTATGAATGTATCATTTGTTTTTTCATTCATTTCTCTGTTGAGGGATAAGTGGATTGTCGAACACATTTTGATGACGATGAATAAAAAAGCAGTGAACATTCGTATACAGGTTTTTAAAAAATGTAAACATAGATTTTTCAGTGCATTTGAATAAATATTTAGGAGTAAGATAACCATGTCATATGATAACTTTCAAAGAAACTAGTGGTTTTCCAAAGTGACTATACTATTTTTACATTCCCTCCAGCAAAATGTAAGAGTTCCAGTCACTCCACATCTTCACCAGCATTTGGTATTCTCAGTATGTGTGTGTGTGTGTGCATGCTTAGTCATGTCGATAGGTATATAATAGAAGTATTTTATTATAATTTTAATCTGTATTTCCTTAGTGACTAGTGATGTTAAGCATCTC
Organism: Heterocephalus glaber; assembly: GCF_000247695.1. The sequence goes on along the minus strand of NW_004624788.1, from coordinate 10,043,566 downwards.
TTCATGTGCTTATTTCACGTCTGTGTATCTTTATGGTAAAATGATTGTTTACATTTTTTACCATTTAAAAATAAAGTTTATTTTCTTATTTACACATTTTGAGAATTCCTTGCATATTGTGGAAACAAGCCCTTCATTAGATACGTGATTTGTAAATATTTGGCTGATCATTTTACTCTCTTATCTGTATCTTTTGTAGAGTAAACTTTTTGGCGGGGGGGTACTCCTGGGGATTTAAACCAGGACCTTTGCACTGAGCTACTCCCTTGGCCATTTTTATTTTCTTATTTTGGAAAGGATCTCACTATGTTGCATAGGTTGGGTTTGAACTTGCTGTCCTCCTGCATCAGCTTCCCAGAGTTCTAGAATGACAGTGTGGCCCACCCTGGATTTCTAATTTTGATCAGCTTTAATTTTCCAATTAAAAAAAGAAAGGATTGTTCCATGGTGGCACATGACTATAATCCCAGCATTTGGGAGGCTGACACAGAAGGATCGAAAGTTTGAGGCTACACCGCAGAAAGAATGGCTGCTATCAAGAAATCAACCAATAACAAATGCTAGCGGGGGTGTGGAGAGAAAGGAACCCTTCTCCATTGTTGTTGGTATCTTCCTAAAAGAATGAAAAGAATTAAACCACAGAGATATATGTGCACCCATATTCATAGCAGCGCAGTTTGTAATAGCTAAAACTTGGAAGCAGCCCAATTGTCCATCAACTGGAGACTGGATAAAGAAAATGTGTTTTTTTAATACAATGGAGTACTACTCAGCCATAAAAAATGAGAGATTAGAGACATTTATAGCTAAATGGATGCACATTGAGGTGATACTCTTAAGTGAAATAAATAGGACACATGTGTAAATACCAAATAGTTTCTCTAATGTGAGAAACTGAAAGTATAAATAAGGATTCAAATGATTAAAATGAATAATTGATAATTTGAAATAGGAAGAAAAGGTAGGGGTGGTGGGAGGGGAAGGGGAAAGGAAAGAAGGGAAAGGGAAAATTATGAGAAAAGAAAAAAAATGGAAACTAAGTATGTAAATAGGGAAGGGTGGAGCGGGTAAAGGGCGCACAGGTAATGGGGAAAAAATAAGAACCAAGATACATCATGTACAGGTACAAGTACCCAATGATAAATGTAAAGATATTGTATACCTAAAATGTACCAATAAAAGAATTTAAGAAAAAATAAAAGTTTGAGGCTAGTCTTGGCTACATAATATAGTGAGATCTTGTCTCAAAAGACCAATCCCCAAAGAAAATCTCAAAAGATTGAGCTATTGATATATTATCTAAAAACTATTTCTATAACCAAAGGTCACAAAGGTTTCCCCTATGTTTTCTTCTAAAATTTTGAGTTGAACCTTCCACATTTGGGCTTATAATCCATTTTGAGTTAATTTTGATAAAGTATGGGTCAAAGTTGATAGGTTGTTTTTTTTTGCACAGAGATGTCCAGTTCACCCACCCCGCATCATCTGTCCTAAGTGGGCCCCATATCATCATAGGGGTCCTTACAAGAAGATGCAACAGAGTCATAGTCAGAGATGAAGATGCAAGGCCAGCAGCAGAGATTACAGTGGTACTGGAAGGGACCATGAGCCTAGGGTGCTGAAATTTGTTATTAGCACCGGAGATTGAACCAGGACCTTGTATGTGACAGGCAGGTACTCTACCACTGAGTCACATCCACAGTCTGAATATGGGTGCTAGAAAAGGCAAAGAACTCTTTCTCCCCAGAGCCTTTAGACAACACAGCCCTGCCACTCCTTTAATTCATAAGACACATGTTTTTACTTCCAAATCCCATAATTAAAAAGTAATGAATTTGTATTGTTTGTGGTAATATTTTACAGCAACAATAAGAAATTGGTTAAGAAACCTCACACCATTGAATTGCCTTCACACTTCTGTTAAAGATCAGTTGGTCATATTCAGGTGCAACTATTTCTAGACTCTTTAGTCTGTTCCATGTTCCTATTTGCTCATACTTTTACTGATACAATGCTGATGTATCTTTTCTAAAAACCTACCTTGTATTCTCTTATTTTGCCTGCTTTACATTTTTAGGATATGAAATATTGGACAATGGTAGTGACAGGGAACCAAAAAGATAAAAATCATGAAACAACAAGTTTTAGGGTACACATCTATATTAGTTAGCCCTTGGTAGATAACAAACTATTACAAATTTCATAGCTTAAAACTACAGATGTTGACCATCCCGCAGTGTGTGCAGGTCAGAACCCTGGGTCTTTTGTCCAGTTGTGGTGAAGGAATAGCTCAGCGTCGGCTGCAGTCCTCTCATAGCTCTGCTGGGTGAGGTCTACATCCAAAGTCACTCGTGTGGCTGTTTGTGTGAAGGTCTCAGAAAATCGGTTTCCAAGGTGACTCACATAGTGGCTGACAGGCTTTATTGCCTCCGTGTGAGCCTTTCCACGGGTCACCTGAGTGTTCTCATGACAGACATGGTAGCTGAATTCATTAGAGCAAGTAATGAGAGGCAGAGAAAAACAGGAACAGAGACAGATAAATAGAGATAGAGACAGGTAAATAAAAAGAGGTGGAGAGACCTCACCTAAGACAGAAACCACTGTCATTTTCATAATGTGATCTTGGATGCGACATATCACCACTTTGTCATGTTCTTTTCATTAGAGGCAGGTCACTAAGTCCATCCCACACTCTGGCTGTGAGAACTTAATTTCTACCACCTGAGGGGAGGAATATCGTAGAATTTGTAGACATATTTTGGATATCACTACAATCCACCCTCTAGCCACAAATTACTTGTTTTCTTCCCTCATGGAAAACATACCCAGGCCTCCAGAATTCCACAGTTTTATCATCTAAATTCAGTCTAGGTGAGGACAGGCTCCTTAGCTGTGAGTCCTATTTCTCCACCCTGTGAAAAGAAGGACACTCTTACCTGTCTCCAGGTATAGGAATATCCCCACCCAGAAAGGAGGAAACATATAACAAAGAGTCTGTTGTTCAGGACACAAGGAATCTTGCTGGGGAGTGTTGCAAAATTTCTTGTTCAAGTCTCAGGCCAGGGGATAATTCTCCACAGTTTTTGGCTTTCCTCTCTGAAGCCCTCTCAATCAGGCACTTTTACTAAAGCAACAGGCATTTACTCCATCGTCCTAACTCAAGCTTATGAATATTTATCCTATGCGTTTTTCTAAAAGTCTATGGTTTTTCATTTCACATTTTAGTGTTTGATCCATTTTGAGGTAGTTTTGGCACACAGCACACCTGTTCCCAGACTAAGCTTCCAAAGACCTTTCCAGCTTCTTCTCTCTGATCCCCCTCATGTGCTGGGCTGAGCTCGGTGGGGCTGCTGGAGGATGGAGACCTTGTGGAGGAGACAGAGCTCAGGTGTCTCAGAGGCCAACACAGACCATCCCACAAACGTTTCAACGTGTGAGGGGAAGCCAGGCTCCATGCAGTGAAGACTTTCTGGGGGTAATTCTGCAGCACACCAGCCACATTTATGACCTGTTTATGCAGTCTGTCCCAGTCATTGAAATTCCTGTATCTTACGCTAAGGAAATAATTAAGCTGATGCACAAGGTTATATAATGAACATTTTTCATAATAGCACAGGATTGGCCTGGGGATGCAGTTCAGTCTTGCCTTGCATCCATGAGGCCCTAAATTCAACCCTAGTTCCTCCCCAAAACACACACAAAAACAAAAGCTTGGGACACCTTACTGTTTATTGGTGGAGAAATGATTACATTAAGTGCATATGTACAGCAGTCCACTGTAGTTGTTAGAAATGATGATGCAGCTTTAAAGGAAATTGCCCATACCACATTGTTTACTAAATGAGGCATGTTATGAAGTGTTCTATATTTTACAGTATAAACTTGATTTGAATAAAATGATAAACAAGTATATCTGCAGAGACAACATCTGGAAGGATATATATTATATATAAGGATAGATAAAATTATCATAATTACTCCATGAGGAAATATAGTAAATTTTTATTTTCTACTTTATAATTCTGTGTATGTAAATCTTTACAAGTGAGCATTTATTTCCATAAAATTAATAATAAAAACAATGATGTTATTTCCATTTGGGGAAAATGTTAATATAATGTATGTATAGCTGTATTTACAAAAGCTGCAAATAAGACTTGCGGAGTTTGGTTTCCCTGGATGTAGCTCTCAGTATGATCTTAATAGAGCTGCCCATTCATAAGGATGGAGGACTAGGCACACCTTAATTCTCATATTTTTGTCTCCCCACTGAATGGTGGTCTCATAGATCACAGCTACAAGTTCAGGCAGTGTGCTGTATCTCCAAGAACATTGGATTTGAAGTCAGAAGACCTGGGTTCAGTAGTGGCTCCTCCTCTCTGAGTTTCTGTTTCTTCCTCATAAAATTGGGCTACATTCATCAAACAATAAACATTTATGGGATATCATCGTGAGCAGGTCTCATGGCCGAGTGCTAAGAGCCTAAGGATCTCCCTGTTTTCTTCAAGAGTGCTGATGGGCGAATCAATTCCTAAGCAAGCATAAATATAATGGGAAATGAAACTCCAGGTGCCCGAAGTAGTTGTAGTGGTTTTATTAAGTACAGGAAATGAAACTGGATCCATTATGAAGCAATATCACAAATGCTATAATACAGTGGTTAAGAACTGAGAGTCAGTAGTCAAATTGCCTGATTTCAAATCCTGGCTCCATGAAAATCTAGGGAGATGTTCCTTAACTTCGCTTTGATTCTGTTTCCTCCAGCTGTAAAATGGAAATGAGAACTGTGAGTCTCCTTATGTGGTTATTGTGAGAGTTAAATGAGTTACTTATGTGTGAGACACTTGAAATGGTATCTAGCACATAGTAAGTGCTCAATAAAACCAGTTATTGTTTTGCTATCTGAGACAAAGAACACATCGGTCTTAGTTACTTTCTGGGTTGCTAAGACAAAAGATCTGCCACCTACAAGTTAAAGGAGGGAAGGTTTATTTTGGCTCACAGTTTGTAGAGACTGCAGTCCATAGTTGGCTGGCTCTTGGGCAGGCTGGAATGAGAAAAAGGCACCACAGGGGACAAATAGTCCATGGCATGGCAAGCAGAAGGCAGAAAGCAAGCAGCCAGCTTGCCTTTCTCTTTTATCCCATGCAGCTTACCAGCCTTTTGGGTGGTGCTACCCAGAACTATACAAATTCTAATCAGTGGACTAATTTAGAACCACGCAACCTTAGTCCCAGCATCACATGCCCTAATCCAGCCAGCCCTGAAAAGCCCCACCTGTGAGAAGTATAAGGCTTTGGGGGGACATCTAGATACAAGCCATCAGATAAAGTATTTCTAACACAGCTGTGACTAACTTGATCTTAGAAGGTGATCTGGTTGTAATAAGAATTTCTCTACTTGAGACCAGGCTTCATTCATGTCAATTGGTCAACGAGGTCATTGTCCACTTACTCCTCCCTGGGCCTATGTGTCACTAGCATGAATGACATTCCCAGCTAGAGGGGGAAGTTCCAGAAACAACCACTAGGAACTCCAAGCCAGGTCTTCCAGGGCCATGTGAAGAAGCTGAGGAATCAACTCCCTCCTGGGGGTTATGCATTCTGCCCATTATTTTGAGTAACAGTAGTCGTTGTTCTTCCCTTCCTCTGTTCCTCCTTGTCCTCTTCTTCTTTTTGGTGGTACTGCTGTTACCCACTGGAAGGTCTGGGGTGGGGGGTCATTTTCAGGTTTTTGGTAACTTGAACAAAGAGCTGAGCAAGACACTCAGAAGGAATAAGATTTATTAAAAGTATCAAACAAGTACTTCGGGGTGGGAGGCCGATGAAAAGCACTTACAGCCCCATAGGAGCAGGCACTGGATCTCTTAAAGTCCTGGGGTTACAGGAGGTCGTACACCTGGGGATTGACAGGAGTCATGGCCTAATGGGGTACCTGCCTTGGCCCACTTATCTGGAGGAGGTGTTTTTGACCACACAAAGTCTTCAGAGGAAGTGTTATGTGGTCCAAAGCCCACTATAGGTCAAAACTTCAATGCAAATGCGGACACAGTCCTTTACTTTTGGGTTTGCATGTGCCTCAGCTCTTTTGAGGGAATAGGATGAACTTTATGTGTTGGTTTCCTGATGTTTTGACATAGTCCTTGTTCCACCTAGTTTCTCAGTTCTCGTCCCATAGTTTTCTGTTGCTTACTTGTCCTTGCTCTACCTCCTACCTCAGTACTAGGCATTAAGGTAGGGGCTTTCACAATGAGCTACATCCCCATCTGTTTTTAAAATTTTTTATTCCAAAACAAGGTCTTGCTAAGTTACTAAATTGCCCAGGCAAGGCTTGAACTCCTGATGCTCCTGCCCCAGCCTCCCAGAGTGCTGAGATTATAGGCATGAGCCATCCCATCCAGTTAGAGAGTTCTTTTTTGCTCCAATCAGACCTGCCTTCCATTCCCAAGGGCAAAGATGGCTGTTGGATTTCAAGTTACATTATTTTTCCTTTTTAAAATTTTTACATTATTTTTCAATGATTTATGCAATCTGGGCAAATTAAGGAAATGGGCCTTATTTTGGACGTGCTTTGCAAATAATTTTAATTTTGGGGCCTATTTGTTATGTATTTGTTCTCAAATTGTTTTTCTAGTGTGGGGCTATTTTTCTCTCCAAAGAGAACCCTGGAGGTACCTTTTCCATGCCTGCTATTGGAAGATGCGACACCTCTGCCTCTTGTCCTGGGGATTGAATCCAGGGCCTTTGCACTGAGCTATATCTCAGCCCTTTAAAAATTTTTTCTTTCTTTTAAAATTGTGAGACAGGGTCTCACTAAGTCACTAGGCTAGGCTCAAACCCTCAATCCTTCTGCCTCAGCCTCCTAAAATACTGGGATTTTAGGAATGTGCTACCATGCCTGGCTGAAGTGACTTAATTCAAAACTCCATGGATGAGCAGCACAAACCAGGTGAAAAGAGCAGGGAAGAGTTGCAGCAGAGGGAACAGCATGTACTTTTTTTCTCTTTCATGATTTTGCCTCTTCTGCACACCTGCTCTGCTCGCCTCTTCCTACTGATTGACTTCTTGATCCCAGATTTTTTGATCCCAGACAGCCATCTTACTCCTGGCCCATTCTGACTTTGACTACTCTCTCAAAATCAGCCTCTCCCTTTTCAACCAAACTGTCTCAAGGGTCTCAGTCTTTTAGTCCAAAGTGGGAATTTTGGTTGGTCCAGCTCATCCAGTCATGGATTGGTTGGATAGGGTGGCAAATGTGTAGGTTGGATGGTATGAAGTAAAATGATGCCACTTCTCCATTTTTAGCAGGAGCTCAGGGTTGCAGTCTCCAATTTAAAAAAAAAATTGGGAATGATAACATTTATAGTGTGGTATTGCTCCACCTGCTCAGTCAATGAAGGACTCAGTGAACATTCGTATACTGATCAGTATATATCAGTAGGCTTAGGCAAAGTTATGATGCTACATCTCAGTGGTTTAAAACAAACATTTCATGCATATCACATGGCCAATAGTAATGGGCCAATCTGTGGTCCCCATGTCTTCTCACTCCAGGACCTAAGCTTAAGGAGAGGCCCTATCCTAGGCCTGCTATTTGCCTGAAATAAGCAAAAGAGGATGGCAGAGATGGATGATGGTTCTCTAAATTCATGTTTGGAAGTGGCACGGATTACTTCTGTTCACTGCCACTACTGGAGCAATTCCAAGGGCAAGCCTCAGGTCAGTATTCCTCCTTTGAGAACCGGTCAAATACATATTCTTTCAGAATTCATCATGCCAGCATTATTAGGTCTCACCTTGAAGGTGAGAAAACTGACACTAAAAGAGGCAACTTGATCAAGATCATAGATTAAAACTGTCTGGCTTCATGCTAGTCCGTGTAGTAGTTTCTATCTTGGAAAAAAATTTTTGCACTGTGCAGGCATTTGGAATTGTAATTTATTTGGGGACACAACCACTTCTCCTGAGCCCCAGGAACTTCTCCATGACAATGTCTAGAGCTAAACCTTCTCGGAAACCTTGGAAGGATGTGAAGCTGAAAAGGGTTCAGGCCAGAGATCCTTGGGACAAGATCACTATCATCTATTACCTTTGGTTTTTGTGTCTTTTGTTGGGGGGGGGGTTGTGTCCAAACGCCTCAGAGCTTTTTGCCAAGTAGTTTTAGAAACTGCTAGATTACACTGAATATTTATATTCACAAAAATTATTAGTCGGATGGAGAGAGAGCAAATAACTCATCCACTTGTGCCAAAGAGAAACACTTTTAGTGGAAACCGAATTGAAATGTGGCGTGTCTTGAGGTAGGGATGGGGGAAAGAAGTTACAGCTAACCGAAAACACTGATGTATGTAAATACCTGTTCATTTCACTTGCCCTCTGGTTGCAGAGTCTCTGGTGCCCTGGGCATGGGGCAGCATGATAACAAGCGTCAATTTTGACTTGTCAGGTTTAGGTCCCTAAAGGGGGGGGGTTAGGATGAGGCAAGGGTGTTCGTCTCCTTCTGCACTCGTTTCAAGAAGGCACTTGCAGAGACCTGAAAGTCCTCTCCCCTCACCCCAGTCCCACCCTGGTGTCCCTAATACATTCAGCATAACTCGGCTTCGCTTCGAGAAAAAGCTCAGGGCGAGCTCACCTGTGACAATCACCTGTCCCTCCCCTCCCCCTCCATTTCTCGTAGGAGAACCCGGAGGGTCTCACTGCCCGCTCCTCCGCCCTGCAGGCGAGGTTGATCTCCAGGTTACTGTGTACGTGTCCGGCTCAGGCTGGCGCGCAGAGGACGGCGCGGCGCGAGGGAGAGCCCTAGAGTCAGGCCCGGCCGGTGAATATCCGGGTGGATCAGGTGGGTGGGGCCGCCCCTCCCTCCAGGTCCAGAGGTGGGCTGGGGTTGCGGAGTGACGGGCAGAGATTCCCTTTCGCTCCTTCGGATCCGAGAGGGGGCGGCAGCGGGAACGCGAGGGCTCAGGGCTTGGGTTTAGGGCGTGCCCACCTTGCGGCTGGGCCCTCGGGTGGGCCCCCCCTTCTGGGCGGGAGAGATAGGGAACTAGAAAGAGGAGGAGGGACCCGCCGCGGGCTCCCAGAAGCGGTCGCGAGCTCCGAACTTGCCGAGGAAACTAGCGCGGAGGGAGGGGCCAGGCCGGCCGCGGTGGGAGGAGGGGCGGCCGCAGCTGCATCCAGCCGGGTTGGCGTGCTTCCCAGCTCTCCTTCGCCGCCTCCTCCTCCTCTTCCTCCTGTATGAGTCAGGCATTTCCCGGGGATTTGGAGCAGCCACTCGCGGCCTGGGCGCACGGAGCTGTAGCAGCCGCCGCTGCACCGGGGCCGCCACCGCGGCGGGGACCCGCGTCCCGGGCGTGCACGGACCATGGAGAGGGCGGCCCAGGGCGCAGACGGCGGCGGGGGCAGCAACAGCAGTAGCCGAAGCAGCAGCCGCGCCACCTCGGCGGGCTCCTCGCCCTCCTGCTCGCTGGCGGGCCGGGGGGTCTCCGGCCGGTCCTCGGCGGCCGGGGTCGGTGGCGGGGGCAGCCGCAGCAGCCCGGGCTCGGTGGCCGCTAGCCCATCTGGGGGAAGCGGTCGTAGGAGGGAGCCGGCGCTCGAGGGCGTGCTCAGCAAATACACCAACCTCCTCCAGGGGTGGCAAAACAGGTAACGCGCCCGCCGTCCGCGCCACCGCCACCGCCACCGCCACCGCCACCGCGCGCCCCTCCCTGCACACCTCGGGGTGTGTGTGCGCGCGCGTGTGCGCGTGATTGGTGCCACCCGCGAACCGGTGTTGCCTGTGCACTGCGCCCTGCCCACGTCTCTGCTCCCCTCCAGGTGGGGTGCCCGGGATGGGGCGCACCGCAGTGGCGCTTAGGGAGCCAGGAGCCCTAGTTTCCTCGTGTGCTGGTACGTGCAGGGCTTGGGGCGGCTGGAGGAGCGTGCAGGTTGGGTCCCCTGCCCAGCCGCCAGTGGTTTCCCGCACCCCTGAAGAATGGCTGGCAGAGAGGGGTTGTGTTGCGCCCAGCTCAGGCTGTAGCACGTCTGGTTCGATCACAGAGATTCTCGCCACCACGTTCTTTTTAAACTTTAGTATTTGAAAAACAGCACCACCACCCACGAAAGCCTGCGTCTTATCCTCAGAGCCCTCCGGCGTCCCCAGTTCGAGGCTTCCAGCTTCTAATCTCTGTATTAGGAAGTTTCCATTAAAAGAGAAAGAAAGTAAAGAAAACACTCTCGTCTTTCAAAATGGGCAGTTTGCTGATTTATGATTTCCCCTTTAGGTGCCTTTCGAAGTTTCCTGCACTCTTGGCTCCCAAAGTTGGGAATCTTAGTTATGGACAGACACATGGAGCGATCGGGATATCAAAGAAATGGGAACCCGGGCACTTGGGGTGATAGTGCATAGTCTACGACTGTGAGAAAGTCTTACAAGGATCAGATGTGATGTTACTGTTGACTTTTTTTTAATCCAAAAAGCAAAAATCAAGCTGGAGACAAATACAAATGCAAGAGCATTGGAGAGGTTGTCTATGAGATCTTTTGTCCTATCTTTGATAGTCCTTAGATCTTAATAGATTTGAGACTTTAAAAGACACTGTGAGATTTGATTCACACCCTGGAAAGTCTTGCTTGTGTCTGCAGGGTGGACTGGATTACTTGGTCATCTCTTTTTAGAGGCTGTTAGGGAATGTTCAGATTGCCGGCCCGCTGAAACATACCAGCCTGACACTTGCATGAAACTCAGCTTGGAAGCAGAGGACTTAGGATGTGTGGAAAACTGAATTAGTTCTCTGTTGATGTCCTAGAGGTAGAACTTTTCAAACCCCTAGGTTTCATTGGAGACCTGTTATTATCTTTGTGAAAGTTTCACTTTACTTTTGAATCCTTTCATTTCTCAAAATAGCCCCTGTGTCTGCTCTTGCCTGTCCCTTTTCCCTTTTAGTTTGAAAGCTGAAAAAGAATAGCTAGTGTGTAGGAAGGGAGAGGTTTGAGATGATTAAATCTAATTTCGGTTCTTGGAAATTGTGTCTTGTTAATGATACTTCAAGTTTCCTTGTAAACGACAGCATTTTGTTGGTGTGTTGGGTAATCACTTTTAGTGCTTTTTCTTTGAGTAGGTTGTGAGGCCAACAGAGCTTTTATTCTGGATTACAGTTATTTTACTTGGTATGGTTCAGAATTTTACCTGCACTGTGTATTAAAGGATTTGTTCTTTGGAATGGATTTAGGAAGAATGGAAATAATGTTTTTTTGCCTAGTTTTAAACTCACTGTGGTGTTTAGATTGCAGGCAAGGATGAGAAGAGGCAAAATTAATAATGATAAAGCTAATTGGTTGAAGGCTTCCTAGGTAAAATGTGGCATTGTGCACTGAGGTGATTTCCTGCAATTTATAGTTCTCTGCTGATGATTGTTTTTACCTCAGTAGACTCAAGTCTACCGCTGACTCCCAAGAGCATTGTCTCTAATGGTTAATGTCTCCATGGAGGGTTTGTATATCCCATGTTGTATTCTCTGAGCTGTGGGTTCCATTAATGGTCTGGTGAAGATTTATGAACCAGTGATTGAATACTTCTTTTTCTAGGTGTCTTATAAAGGGAGACCTGGATCAGTAAAAAGGAAGAGAGAAGGTAAAAGATAGAAACCTTAAAAAACGTATTCATTTGTGCGATTAGTTTTTTCAGAGATCATTTTATTGAGTACCTATTAGGTTCCAGGCAGTGTCCTAGGAGTTGAAGCTGTTCAAGTAAACAAAACTCAGGGATCTTCTCATGAAGTAGTGAGCTCACTCCTCTAGTCTAATGAAATGCCTTGGTGTGAATAGTTTGGGCCACTGATCATGTTGCCTTTTGCTTTTGGGCCTCATAACATCTTCCTTTGGTAGTTCTTTTAAAATACCTTTAGTTACAGTAATGATGAGTCTGCAGCCACAGAATTCTGATGAGTCCTCCTAAGTTGCTATGCCATTGATAATGCTCTTCACCAGCTTCCAGGACTTAATACCAATCACTCACAAACCTATTGTACCCTAATGTCCTCTTGCATGTTCCTAAGTTGATGTAAAGCTTATATTTTAACATTCAGTGTCGTATTCTACCTTAATTTTTTTATTTGTAGCATCCTTAGACCCTTTGGCACACTCTTAGGAAGGCAGTTTGGGCCAGAAAACAAACTCAGTGTCATAAAGCGAGGTCATAGGAGAGACAACCATGTGTATGGAACAGACTCAAGTCAGAAAAGTAAGTCTAGCATACTGGGCTCATACTGATTGGGTCAGAGTAATCAGTAAAGGAAAGCATGCTTTAAGAGTGTATTGGTCATCTTTCCCATTGCTGGAATAAAATACATCAGACTCACAGAGGGCAGGTTTAACTTGACTTATGGTTTCAGAGGAGTCAGTTCGTGATTGGCTGGCTCCAACACAAACATCATGGCAAAGGGCATGGGAACAAAGCTGCCCACTTCATGGTGACAGAGAGCAGGGCACAGGGGAAGTGCATCAGCAAGAGATAGACCCTCCAAAGGCATAGCTGCCAGTGACCATCTCCTTCCACCTTCTACAGCACTGTTAGCTGTGAATATCAGTGGGTTAATCCGCCGAGGATCTTTGCATGATCCAATCATCTCTCCAAGAGTTTCTTAATCCAGCCAAGTTAATAGTTAATTAAGATTATATGTCACAAAGTGTTTTCTCCAATCCAATCCAGTATTATACGTATTTAAAGAAAATAGTTCAGGCTTACAGGCATTAAAGAGTAAAGGCATCTAAGCAAATGAGCAAAAAGGTTTCTGAAAGTGGCAAGGGCTATGAAGGTTATAAAAAAGGAGGTAATGAGATAAAAAAGTATTTGTTGAAACAATTTTAAATGTGGTTCTAGTGTCTACTGGTATTCACATTTCCTTTTTTCTTTTCCTTTACTTTTGTTTGTTTGTTTGTTTGAGAAAGAGTCTTACTTTGTAGTCCAGGCTGGCTTTGAGCTCATGATTCTCTTGCTGCAGCTTCCTGAGAGCTGGGAATACAGGCATATACACCACCACCATGTCTGGCTTTTAAAGTTTTCGTCTAGAACGCTCTATCTTATCACCTGTGTTTTTCATACAAAGTGAACCGGGGAAGAGTAAACCTCAAGAGCTATGCCAGAGCACATAGCACCTTGTAGGAATTTCAGACTGCGTTCACTCTGGCTTCTGTTAGGAGCCCTGAGGGTGCAGCGGGAACCAGTTAGGAGCCCCTCACAGTGGTCTAGGCAAGAGCTGCAAGGGGCTTGGGCTTTGTGGGAGGCAGGGGAGCTGGAGAGAGGGGTAGATTTAAAGTGGAGGGGATGGAAGTTGTTGATGGATTGGATGCAGAGGTTCGAGGCAAAAAGGGGTGGAGGATAACCATAACCCTCCTGTTGGAGGACCTGAGAGATTGTGGGGAGGGTGTGAGTTCTCCTCTGCAGAGATCGGGAGAGGAATGTGTTTCACAGGTAGGATGAGTTCTGTTTGGGCTGTGTTGGGTTTTTTTTTTTTTGGTACTGGGGATTGAACTCGGGTCCTTGCGCTTGCGCAGCAGGCGGCGAAACCACTGAGCTAAATCCCTGGCCCTATGGGCTGTGTTGGGTTTGAGATGTCTGTGCCTAGTAACAAATTGGCTGTAAGAATTCTCGTGTGCCCTGTGACTAATTTTGCTCTCTAACCAAAATGGAACTACTTTGGGATTGTTTATAACATTGAGTGTTTAAGGAAATAATTTCTAATTTGATCTAGAAATTATTATTTAACTATTTGAGGATCTTTTTTGCCATTCACTTTTGTTATTTGGAGAAAAGAGGACAGTGAATATATGGAGACAATCTCCAGTTCTGTTTTGGGTCGTTTGTGGGCAGGTGAGAAACCCTTAAAATACCAAAAGGCCAATCTTGAATGGGATGAGGAATATAGATGCTGACCAAATCTCACCAGCAGCCCCTAGCACATGTGTGACCTCGGGCCAGTGCCTTCGTTGCCCTGGGCATCTGTTTTCTTTTCTGTTAAATGAGGAAGACAGTGCTACTCCTGTCATTAATTCAGTGTGAGGAGTAAATGGGATCATTGGTGTATAAGAGACTGAGAATAGTGCAGAGCAGGATACCAGAAGTGGTAGCTATTATTGGATCTTCAATTTGTCCTTTCCTAAATAGACCCTTTTTGGTACATAACATTCTTGGTTTTTATTTGAGTGCTGTGGTTATTGAGGGACCATATTAACATAATTATCCCAGAGTTGTTTGGGGGAAGAAATGATGACTCTGTTTCAAAGGAATCCTTTTAAAACTTGGATCAAATGTTTATATCTTCTCTTCCTAAGTTTTGAATCTGTCTTTTTTCCCAGCTTTATTTTTCTCAGTAACCCTGGATTTCACCTGACCTGCTCTATATTGTATGTGTGTGTGTGTGTGTGTGTGTGTGTGTGTGTGTCTGTCTGTCTGTGCTCTAGAATGTAGGTTCCCTGAGGACAGAGAATTTTGTCTATCCTGGTCATTGCTGTGTCCCCAGTATTGAGAAGAGGGTCTGGAGCAGGTAGTGTCTTAAATCTGTTCTCTTGCTATAACAAAAACACCAAGACCAGGTTATTTATTAAAAAGAGAACATTATTCGGATCACAGTTGTGGAGGCTGGAAGTTCAGGATCTGGTGGCTGCGTTTGGTGGAGGTCTTGTGCTTGTGATAGCACAGTAGAAAAGGAAAAGCACTCACCTACCTGCGGAAGATACAGAACATGAGGGGCGGCCTGGCTTTATAACGTGCTCCCACAGTAACTAACCTAGTCCTGGGAGAGCGGGAATTCACTCTCTTGAGAATTAAACTAGTCCCCTCAGGGCCGCATCGATCCTTCTATGTGACCCAGACACCTCTTAAATGTCCCACCATTTCTCAGCACTGTCATGCTGGGGTCCAGATTTCAGCATGAGATTTGGAAGGGACAAACATGTCCCAACCATAATAGTACATAATGTTGAATAAATAAGACAATGAAAAGAGGTGAAGAAATCAAATCAGGATCAGTTTTGATTTGGCCAATGCTAGTTAATATATATTATTATACATATTTTTTTCTGTTTTGTTTTTGGTACCAGGGATCGAACTCAGGACCTTGCACTTGCGAGGCTGGCGGCAGAACCACTGCGCTAAATCCCTGGCCCTATTATTGTATTATATTTTGGGTAATGTAAATAAGCATTGTATATTAACAATAGCAGTACTAGTAATATAGTAATATTATAATTCTTGACCACGTACCTGCTTGTCATCTTGTCCTTGTGGTAAGATGTTTATCGCTTGTCCTGCTCTCGGCAGCCATCCGTCTTTGTCTTCTGGATCAGAGTCAGACTTTCTTGTGACATGTGTACCCTGAGCCAGGGCCCACCCCAACCCACTGATGTGTGCCGTTAGTGACCAAAGAGGCAGGGCTTGCTTTTGACTTGATCTAGATTAGAACATATTTTGAAAATGCAATTTTAGCTCCCATCATTTTGGGACTGCTTGTTTCACTGAAATCCCCCTTGGCAGAGGCTGGGGCTGAAGTTCTGTGGTAGAGAGCTGCTTGCTTTACATTCAGAAAGCCCTGAGTTTGATTCCCAGCATGCACACACTTATACACACACACACACACACACACACACAGATGTCACTTGAACATATATTAATTTTCAAAACAACATCGAGCGAAAGTGAGCTCTTTTTTTTGAATAATCCATTATTTTTAGAGGTCATTGGTGTGTCCCCAGTATTGAGAACAGGGTCTGGTGCAGTGAGTGTCTTAAATCTATTCTCTTGTTATAACAAAACACCAAGACTAGTTAATACCAGAGTTGAAAATCCCTGCCCTGGGTTTTATGTTCTTGCCTGTGTGTACTCAGGAAGTGTTTGTACATCCTGCTTTCTAGGCTGCCAGACTGTTTCAAGGCTGTGCAAGAGCATCCTTAGGGACACTGATTGCTTCCTTTACTGTAATGGTAAAGGGATGGTTGCCTAGGTTACAAAACAGTATATAATAAGATTTATTCACTTATGGTGTAAAATATTTATTGAACACCTGCTTTGTATTAACCACTCCCCGAAGGATCCACCTTCCCACACTTTTTGAGTGTGTAAAAAGTATGCCTCTGTGGAGATTTACAGCAAATGGTTACCGCAGTTTTCCTGGGTTGGTGGGATGATGGGTGATTTTTATTTTTTTCTCTTTTTTCCTCAGGTAAACTTTAATCTGTTTTGCAGTTTGAAGAAACTGTTGAGAAAAAGTAAAGCTGCTCATATCTTTGCACATCATCTCTGAGTAACTGTGGATTAAATTTGAAGTCCAACATACAGGTAGAAAAGTACACGAATCAGGAGTGTTTGCGGGTCAGAGCTTCTCAAAGGAACATACCAGATCAAGAGCCAGCAGCCAGCATCTGCTACTGTGCTTGTGCTCCATGGTCACTCCCCCACTCTGACTGCAACATGTGGCTTAGTTTGGCCTCTCTTTGAATTCATTTCATACAGGATGTGTCTTGATAAACACAAATTGTTAATTTTACTGTAGCCACATGTTTTGTTTCCTTTTATGGATGGTTCTTGTTGACTCTTGTTGAAGAAATCTTTTCCCACCTGTGAGAATGGAGATACTTTCTGACACTGTCTTTTTTTTTTTTTGGTACCAGGGATGGAACGCAGGACCTTGCACTTGTGACCCAGGTGGCAGCACCACTGAGCTAAATTCCCGGCCCTACACTGTCTTTGAAGAAAAAAAAGTTATTATTTTGAATACTTATTAGAAATTTGAGTTGATTATGGGAAACATGGACTGTTGGCAGAAGCTGTACTGGAGTTAAGGCTTCTAGTCTGTATTAGTTTCCTACAGCTGTTATAACACATGACCGCAAACTCAATAGCTAAAAGCAACACAAATTTATTTTCCTGAAGTTCTGCAGGTGGAAAGTCTCAGATTACTTTTCCTGAGCCAGAGTCAAGGTGTTGGCAGACAAGGTGTTGGCACTGCCCCTGGAGGCTTTAAGGGAGAGTCCATCCCCTGTGTTTCTTGGCTTCTGGTGACTGCTGCTCTTCCTTGGCTTGTAACTGTATCAGTCCGGTCTCTGCCTCTGCCTTCCCATCACTGCCTCTCATTTGGGAGAACTTCTGCGATTGCCCGGCCTGATAATCCGGGATAATCTTCCCATCTCAAGATCCTTAATGACATCTGCAAAGTGCCAGAGTCCTTGCCATATAAGGCAACATTTACAGGTGCAAGGCTTTAAGGTATGGGCATCTTGAGAGTGAGGCCATCATTCAAAATGCCAGATGGCCGTAGTTCTAAGCTGGGTCTTAAGATCTCTGTCTCCCTTCCCCCACCGACTTTTCCCACCCCTGAGTGGTTACCATGGTGATAGGCATCTCTTTCATGGACCGGCCTAGGTGCTGTCATGACCATAAGTGAGCTTGTTAGGCAGGGCTGTTGGACTCATTCATTTCTGTCTGCTAGACAGACCCCTTGGGCAAATACTGTAAGGCAGGTAATATTCTGAGGCAAAGTGTTTCTAATGCCAGTGAGTAAAACTAATTTCCTCTAATGGGCAAATCAGAGTTTCTTTAAATAGTGTTGAATAATCAAATTTGGAAGTATACATGTAATAATCTGTGTTTTCCATTTTTATCATCAGAGTGATTAATTAGTATGAAGACCTTTTCTAAAAGGTGTGATTAATGTGGAATAAATGCAGAGTCTTAGAAGTTCTGGTTGATGAGTTTTGACAGTTGTTTACAGCATCTAACCCCTGCTCTGAAACTTACAGAAAATTTCTACCTTCTCCCTCCCTCGGAAGTTCTTTGTGCTTCCTTCCAGCCAATTCTGCTTCCCCTGCAATCCCTATCTGATTTCTATTATCAAGAATCAGTTTCGTGGGTTCTTGGATTTCATGTAAGTGGAAACAGACAGGATATCCTTTCTGGGTCTGATATATAAAGCTCCTCATAATCCTCTGAGATTTGTCCAGATTGCTATGCTATAAACTATGGTTTATAGTTTGTTTCTTTTTATTGTTGAGTGGTATGGCTATACTGCAATTTGTGTATGCCTTAGGTGGACATCAGGGTTGTTTCCAGTTTTGAGCTGTTACAAGTAAAGCTGCTATTTGTGTCCAAGTGACTATGTGGACATATGCTTTTGTTTCTCTAGGGTAAGTCTCTAGGATTGGAATTGCTGCATCACAGGACAGATGGATCCTATATAGAAAGCGCCCAAATCTTTCCAGGGGGCTAAGCCATCTTATACTCCCACTTGCAGGGGATAGGCCAGTGGGTTGTGGTTGCCCTGGGCAATTTCCTGTTGCTATCTACAGGGCTTTTGGAAGGCAAGGGCTGGCTGGCTGTTCCTCATGCCGGTTGCATTGTTTCTGAGCAGGGCAGTGCAGGAGTCTGGGCCAGTGAAGCCTATTATTCTGGCCTTGCCTCCTTTAAAAGTTTCTTTTGCAGTACCAGGGATTGAGGGCCTTTACACTGATCTACATCCCTAGCCTTTATTCTATTTTTTATTTTGAGACAGGATCTCGCTAAGTCACTTTTGCCTAGCCTGGCTTCAAACTTGCAATCCTACTGCCTCCGCTTCCCGGAGTGTTAGGATTACAGATGCCTGCCACCATGTCTGGCTCCATCTTGGCCTCCTTTTCCTATGTGACCTTGAGCAGGTTGCTTAACTCATTGAGTCTTGGTCTCCCCATCTGTCACATGATTGCTAACCTTGTAGCTTTGTTGTTAGTCTATAACAGGCACCAGTGCATGGCAGAAGTGTGTGGACCAAGTAGCTCATGTTTTAGACAGAACAATGAGTAAGCAACTTCATGGCACCTAGGAGGTGAGCTGTCGGGTTGTTTCAGGCCTGGTCTTAGCAAATCTGCAGGTCTGTCTCATCCCTTCTTCCCAGCCTGGAGGACCCAGTGGACTTAAATGTTTGATGTGTACAGTGGATGCCTGTCTCAGCTGTCTGCAGTCTTCAGTCTGCTTATGGACAGCTGTTTGAGGACTCTAGGAAGAGCAGTGATTTGGGCCTTTGAGCCCTGAAAGAAGGTTGAAGTGATTGTGCCAGAAACACGGGAGACTTTTTGCAGTTCTACTTGGCTCCCATTGATGCGATTTGGGGCCAGGCCAAGACAGAATTAACAAGACAATAAGTCCAGAATTTGATTTTTGATAAATCACACTGGATTGGATATGGACACAGCCCAGAAAGAAAGTGCTTTATTTGTGCTTCATGTCATGATATCAATAACGAGGATAAAATTAGGAAACATTGTACAGTCTTGTTGCACTTCTATTCCTTGAAGGTCAGAGAAAGCCTTTGGGCCATGAACAACTTCTTCTTCTTGTGTTGTCATTTTAAGAGGACTATTTATGTTTCTGTGTGGTTTGGCTCTTTTTATATATATTGATGAAAGTATAAAAAGTTAAAACCAGCATCAGGTTTTAGTTATTCACTCTGGGATGTTGTTAGAGTTCATCTGTGAGGCCGGTCACACAGCCTGTAGGAGGCGCTGAGGTGGGTGTGTGGGGTTGGGAAGCCTCCTGGGAAGGGTGGGATGGAGGTTCTCCCTAAATGTGTGCGGAGATGGGGGTCTGGTGGGGAGGAGTGGAGTGGGTGAGGGGATAGATAGAGATGACCTTCACTTTGTCTCCATAGTGGTCACTCCATCAGAGCTCCGGCAGGCCAGCAAAAACAGTTCTCCTGGGCTTTTGGGTTGTTAAATATAATCTGGACAGGGTCAGGAAACTTTCACAGTCCCAGTGAGCTCGCAGCATCATCCTCCACCAGTCATACTCCTCTTTGCTTGTGATGAGGGCCTGTGGAAGGTTTTCCCCTGAAATGTTTGTTGGGTGCCTTTTGTGTGTGTGCTGTGTGCCACCTGGAAAGAGCAGGAGATGTAGGTAGCAGAAAGCACAGGCCCTGCCTTAAGAAGCTGACTGTCTGAACATGGAGGGGTAATGTGTTCTGTAAGGGCTGGACAGGAAATAGTTTAGACATTGTGGCCTGTGTAGTCTCCATAGCAACTGTGCAACTCTCCCATTATAAACCAGTGGGTGGGGCTTTGTTTAGGTAAAACTTAATGTATAAAATGGGTTGGGCCAAGTGTAGTGATGTACACCTGTAACTCCAGCTCCTCAGGAGACTGAGGCAGGAGGATTGCATATTTGAGCCCAGCCTTCATAACTTAGTGAGACCTTATCTCACAAAAGAGAAGAAAAAAAGCTGGGGAGATGTAGGGAGTAAAACTCAATGAGAAGTCCCTAGATTCAGTTCCTAGTACTGCAAAACACAAAACCAAACAAAAACAACCAACAAAATAATCAGGCAGTGGGCTGTCCACAGCCTGCGGGATATAGTTTGAGCATTCCTGTTCTAAAATAACACCGCGACACCAGTCCCCATTGAGGTGGCCTGATGTGGTTGGTTCCCAGTGTACAGTCCAGGTGACCTAGCTGAATTTCTCCCCCCCTCCCATATCATGTATTTTGAGGACAGGATGTCTGAAGTCCGGAAGTTCCTCTTTAGACAGTTGGATCTCAGATGACCATCAGGGTAACCTCCAGATGACCTCCCAATTCATTATAATCTAATTTCCATGCTAAATGACACACCCACCAGCCACCATGACTGGAGATGCCAGAACAGAAGAGGAGAAAAGAGGTAGCACCCAAGTTCCAAGAGGTCTCCACCCAATCCAGAAAAAGACATGAGTGTTCCTCTTGCTGGCCTGTGATCCTCCCCTCATTTCTGTTTGTATCTATGACTTTTCAATCCTAAGTGAGTTGAGAAGTTGATCTGTGAACTAAGTTCCTGATCTCCATTCTTTGGCCATCAAATAAAGCTTGTGCCTTGATGCTTAGATTCAGTTTCATTATTAGCTTTGTTAACTCAAATGGAAAGAGTTTGTCTCATTTGGGGTGTATCTGTATCTGTGTCTGTGTCTGTCTGTCTGTCTGTCTGTCTGTCTATCTGTCTGTCTGTCTTTCTCTCAGAGGGGCCAACACACTGGTTGCTGTATTAGTCAGCGTCCGCATTGTTGGGACAAACTACCTGCAACTTAAAGGAGGGGAGGTTTAATTTGGCTCACAGTTTCATATGTCTCAGCCTCAATCAGCTGGCTCCAGGGCAGAAACATCATGGCAGCAGGGCATGGTGGAGCAAAGATGGCTTAGTTCCTGGCAGCTGGGAAGCAACATAGGGCAGCATAGGGGAAGCATGGGGGCTAGAGATAGATCCTCCAGAGCATGGCCCAGAGACCACCCTCTTCTGCCTTGGCCCCACCTCCTAAGTGCATTCAGCCAGGACCCTCAGGGGAATATGGTGCCTAGGATCCAGTCATCTCTCCAGGGATGTCTGCATCCAGTCACATTGACAGTTAACTGGAACAGTTGGTACTGTGGTGGCTGAAAGAATAGACTGTCAGGTCCAGTGGCCTGTGTTTGAATCTTAGTTCTGCCCTCTACCACCTGTGTGACCTTGGACAGGCCTTTTAACCTTCCTATACCTCAGTTTCTTTATTTTCTTTATTTTTAAAACAGAGGCAGTATAATGTCTGTGACATAAGGTTGTGGGTATCACCGAGAAGCTGTGTAGAAGGGTGTGGGATTGGCTGGCACCAAATGCCGGCTGCTGTTGTCCACTTGGTGGTGAGTGCCGTGTGGAGGAAGCCTGTGGAGAGAGCACCAGTGGAAGCTGGGGATAAGATGAGGTGAGGAAGACCTAGAGTGTCACAGAGGGAGCTCATCTTGCAGACAGAGGTGTCCTGATGGCAGTGGTTGGGGCAGGAAAGGATAGCTTTTTTTCCATTGGATACGTGACTGTCTGAAATCAACTATCTCTGGTCAGAAACCCTGACAATTGCAGGGCTGTGTGTTTCCACCTTTCTCCTTTGACACCTTGCTGCTCTTGCCCCCTCTGGCAGTGCTTCCTGAGTCCCTCTCCTGCCTGTCCTTCTGCACCGAGCTCTCAGGGGCTGGCTGGGGGCTCCTTTGGCTGGGGACTATTTGGAAGCACTGACAGATGAATCTTGGTCTAGGAAGAGGCCTCCTGCTTTGTTAAGCTGAGGGTGGACTTTGGCTGAAATGGGGTCATGTGTTTGTGGAATGCATTTGATTTCAGGATTCTTGGGTGTCTGAGTCCCACCCACCCCATGACCAATACCAAAAAAATGGAGCTCTCAGCCCTCTTGGCTCCCCACACAGCCTGCTCCAGCTGATTCACTGAGTGGATGGGAGGGGACAGAGCCAGCGTGTGCTAGTGAGTGGTAAGGGTGTTGCAACACTGCGGTTGGATGTTTATTATATTGCATTTCATATCTTTGCCAGTCCACTCCAGCAAATCTCTGTCGTAATTTTTATTAACTTGGTTAATGTGTGCCTTTTTCTTTTTATGACAACTCTGTAGCTGGTACCTTGGCCCAAAGTGCATCGTAACACTATTAGTTTCCTGTAACTGAAATTGTTCTGTCAAATGTCAGCTTTCATGATTCCTTTGGAGTCGGCTGAAATTCAGGAAAATAGTATTGAAAGCCAAAACTATGCAATTTGTGTGTGTGTGTGTGTGTGTGTGTGTGTGTGTGTGTGTTGAATAACAGGATAGGCAGTTTCCAAGACTTGGACATAGATGTGCTTCAGAAAATTTTTGTTATTAAAAAAAAAGGTCGGGTATAGTGGTGTGTGCCTGTAATCCCAGCACCACAAGAGGCTGAGGCAGGAGGGTCACAAGTATGAGCCCAGCCTTGGCACCTAGCAACTGAACAAGACCCTATCTCAAAAAACAGTGGGGAGGGAGGGAAGGAAACGGGTGTGAAAAAAGAAATTAAGATGTGTTGTATACATGTACCAACTCCATGCAAGGAATGTGAATATTAGGTATGTAATCCACACATGCACTAATAAATAAAAAAAATATTTTTAAAAGGGCTGAGAACATAGCTTAGAGAAAAGAGAGCAGAGGCCCTGGGTTCAATTACAAGTACTGAAAAAGAAAGAAGAAAAGGAGCTTAAAATCATGTCTGTGAAATCAAAATTA
>NW_004624788.1:10001774-10012476 GCF_000247695.1 Heterocephalus glaber | reverse complement strand
TTGGGCTGTTTCCAAGTTTTAGCTATTACAAACTGTGCTACTATGAACATGGGCACACATATATCACTGTTGTTTACCTCTTATTCTAACAAAGGAAAATTAGAATGACTTACAAGCAGTTTTCAACCTATACCTTTGTTATTCTGGTATCTAGATTTGTGATGTTTGCTTTAAAATTGCTTGTAAACATTGATTGAATAAAGAGGCCAGATGCAGTGTGACTTTGGCATTTCTGTGTGATGATGCGTCTGTTTCCTGTGTGCCCTCGGTGGCCTTCCCCTAATGGGACTGTATAGTGGAGACTGTGGCGCTGAGGTCTGTTCAAGCACAATGGACCCTCAAATTACGACTGGCTTGACATACGAACAATGTGGATTAATTAGGTTAATGGAAGATTCATCTGCCTCTTATTATCCATAGCGTGTAAACAGCCAGATCTGAGCAGTATTGACTTACAACCAACTTGAGTTACAACCAGCCCTCGGGAACCGATTGAGTTTGTAAGTCAAGGGTCCACTATATCTTCTTCAGTGTCCTGCAGGTTTGGTCTTCAGGAACCGCCAAGGTTCATGGGGCATGACTTGTTGGGGGTCTATGTGTCAGATGTTTCTCGGCAAATGAGGGATTTTGCTCTTTTTTAAAAAGCAGGGTCCTGTTTGTCACTTGTTTGTGCTCTGATACATCAGTTGTACTCTTCACGGATCCAGAAGTGTGAGCTTTCCTACTACCCAGGCGGGGAGAGTCCAGCGCAGGGGTTTCTTTTCTGTGAGTGATTTGTGGTGGCTGCTCAGAAAGGACTAGATGAGTGGGCATGGTGGCAAATGCTTGTAATCCCAGCACTCAGGGAGGCTGAGGCAGGAGGATCTCAAGTTCAAGCCCAGCCTAGGTAACTCAGACCTTGTCTCAAAATAAAAAATAAAAAATAAAAAGTCTGGGGAATATTTTGATCCCCGGTACTGAAAAATAAAAAAGGAAGGACCTGCTCTTTCTTAAGGGTGACAAGGACTCCATAAAACCTGATTTTTATCCTCTCTGACCAGTATAATAAGAGTATGTAAAGAGGAAATTTGGGAGCACTCAGGCTCAGAGCAGTCGCAGGCCATCCAGGTTTTCGGTTGATGGGGTGACTGGCCCCACTGTTTCTCGCTGGGAGAGCACTGCCCATCTGTGATCGCACCTGCTCAGACATTTGGCGGAAGAAAGCCCAGGAATCTTGCATCTTCCGTGAGCAGAGTTGAGTGCCGGTTTTCATGTGGGTCCACTACTTACTTGGGCACCATACTTAACCTCTCCGTGCCTCAGTTACCTCATGTGTGAAATGTGGCTAATGTCAACTACCTTACAGGATTGCTGTGAGGACTGAGTGAAATGAGTCAGTGTTAGTAAAGCGCACAGGCTGGTGCCTGGCATGGAGTGAGCACGACGTGGATGGCAACAGAGGAAAAAGAAGGGAGCAGCGTGAGCTCTCTACTTCTTCCCCAGCACGGGCGAATGGCCCAGTGGGGTGTATCAGGCAGCCATCCCATTGTTGGATGTCAGTATCCAGCAGCCACCACTCAAACACATTTTCAGTCTGTGATCGACTGGCCCCAAGGCAGAAGAAACATGCTGGGGCAGGGGGTGGGGAGCAAAGTTGCTCAGTTCCTGGTGGCCGGGAAGCAGAGGAACCCGGGAGTGAGCATGTGTAGTGGCCAAGGTCACACTTCAGACCCCAGAGCCTGCTTTACAGACCGTTTTTTTAAACTGATGAATTAAGGATTCACGCAGGAGTGACAGTCACAGGGATGATTTTGTTTTTCCTTGCTCTGGGCTTTGATGAGTAAGGTTGATTTGGTTTCTCACATTTCTGTGATGTGAGTAATAAAATTGCTTTAATTACTTAATTAAAAAATAACAAAAAACAACAAAATGATGTCTCAGCAAAGTTGGCCCTGAATTTTTTTGTACTTGGCGATCTGCCTGGCCGTGTCCTCCTCGCACTTGGTATTACTGGCAGGGTTTTTTTTTTTTTTTTTGGTATCAGAGATCGAACTCAGCACCTTGCTCTTGCGAGGCAGGCTCTGGAACCATTGAGCTAAACCCGCTGCCTCTTACTGGGATTTTTAGTTGTAGCCATTTATTCAGTGCACAGCAGTGTCTCATTGTGGTTTCTGTTTGTAATTCCCGAGTAGCTAATAATGTCGACCCCAGCATCTTCTTACATGGTTATTTGCCATGCAGATGTCCCCTTTGGTAAAGTGCGAAGTCTTTTGTCTATGTTTTGAAAATTGGACTTTGAGTTGTTTGTTTTCTTACTGGTGAGTTGGGAGTTCATCCTCCACCCCTACTCTAGGTTTCAAACCCAGGGCTTCTCGAATCCTAGGCAACTTCTGTATGGCTGAGCTCATCCTCAGTCTAGTGTTCATGTGTTTTGAAGACTTGGTCTCTTACTGGCTGTTGAATTTGTATGCGAAGGTTGCTTGTAGCATTCGCTTATTATCATTTTGATGTCTGTGAGGCCTGCTGTGATATATGCCCCTTTCCCTTCTCTTGATACGGATAATTTCTTCTTTCCTCTTTTAGTTTTTGTCAGTGCTGCTAGAGTTTATCAATTTATTGATCTAAGAACTAGCTCTTTGTTTCATTTATGGTCTCATTGTTTTTCTCTTTTCATTTTAGTTGACCTTTGGTCTAAACTTTTTTTTTTTGGTACTGGGGATCGAACTCAGGACCTTGGACTTGCAAGGCAGGCGTGGTGCCGCTGAGCTAAATCCCTGGCCCTATTCTTCTGTTTTTTATGTTTAGTTTCCTCTGAGTTTCTTAAGGTGGATGTTTAAATTATGAATTATTTCTTCTTTTCTAACAAAGATATTTAATGTTGGAAAGCACTGCTTGAGTTGGCCTTGCAAATTTGATATGTGTATTTTTATTTTAGTTCACATCAAAATGTTTTATTTCCTTTGAGGCTTTCTCTTTGACCCATGAACTAATTAAAAAATGTATTAATATCCAAGTATTTAAAGAGTTTCCTATCCTTTCTGTTACTCATTTCTGGTTTAATTTTATTTATGTTCAGAGAATATACTTCATATTATTTTAGTTCCTTTAATTTTGCTAGGCATTGCTATTTTCCTGTATGTTCCATATGTACATGAAAGACTGTGTATTTGGTTGTCATTGGGCGAATTGTCCTATTAATGTCAGTTAGCTTTAATTGGTTGAGGATGTTAGTTCTGCATCCTGACTGATTTTTGTTGTTGTTTTTTTAATTTTTTGAGACAGGATCTTGTTATGTAGTTCAGGCTGGCCCGGAATCCCTAGGGTCCTCCTGCCTCAGCCTCCTGCGTACTGGGGGTTATAGATGTGTACCACCAAGCCTTGCTTCCTGACTGATTTTTTTTTTTCTGGTACCAGGGATTGAACTCAGGACCTTGCATTTGCAAGGCAGGTGTGGTGCCACTGAGCTAAATCCCCGGGCCACTTCCTGACTGAGTTTTTAAAAAATTGTTATATTTTTGGAGCTGTACTCTGGAAAGAAAGTAACACTCCTGCTTGTAAAAGTCATCTGTATTCAAATTTTCCCCTGAATCTTTGTTCTTTTACAGACTACCTTATTTTTGTGTTTAAGTTTCCTGTCACTGCATAAAGTCAGAGAGATTACAAGAACTTGATATTTCTTCATTTTTTGTAAGCATATAAGTAGTTTAGGACAGGGTGGTGTTAATTTCATTTTATGAGGTGCTCTACCCAGTATCTGCCATTATTTTAGGTAAATATCTGAAAATTCTGCTTCAGAGCCACCTGGAGATTCTCTACCATGCCCCTTCACTGACACCACTTGGGAACTTAATGCAATGTGCTGTGTATTGAGTCAAGTGGAAACTGATGTGGAGAGATACGTATTAGTTCTAATGAGCAGGTGGGTGTTGATCACAGGTGATCTGCAACCTTGCCCACCTGTTAAGAGTGCTGGGTAGACTGTCACTGAGAGATCTCTGCCAGGTGTGCCTTGGGAATTGCTGGTCAATCAAAGCTCCTCTACCACCTTTTAAAAAGATTTACCAAGACTTCCACTCTTTGTTTGGATATGCATAGTCTTCCATATTTTGAACAACTTCATGACTTAGCAAGGCCCTTTCTCAAGCGTGGGGTGTGTCTGGGAATGTAGCTTAGAAGTCCCTGTGTTCAATCCTCAGTCCTGTCCCCCCAGGTTTATGTAAAATGTGTCTTGGGGTGGTGGTGCAAATTCACTTTTTATGCATAAACCGTAGCTATAGATACGGTACATGCACACAGTACAGTGTATCTATTATGTTAGAATTTCATGAAGACATGCTTGAGGGAAGTGTCTAAAACATCTCTTCAGGGGACTGATGACAGAAAGGGCGAGACAAGCTGCTGTGAACTGAGGTGCTCAAAGAGGTGCTCAGTAGGAGGGCTCCTGGAAGTCGGTCATTTCTACTTGGGGAGGTGTGGAAGGTATCTACTCAGTTTCATTACAAGATGATATTTTTATCCAGACACTTTCAGTGAATAAGGAAGGAAAGTAAATCAATTGTTGAATCATGGAGAAATCAGATTAAATAGAAGGCAGTTATTACTGTCAGAAAGCTTCCCTAAGTAACACAGGAAGGAATTTTAAAATAATGAGAGTTTCCTTCTGCCCAAGGGTCTTTTAGGAAAGGTCCCACTTTTAGGAAAGGAGTGAGCTGGGTTGTGGAATGTGGTTTCTCTGCAGGTGATCCCTTTAGTGTGTCTAGTGGATGAGAAACAAGCCTTCAAATCACATTCCTCCCATCACATGGACGGTGGGCAGCATGAGTGTGGATGGTACATCAGGTGATACTATTGAACCAGAGTTAAACTACTGGAAACTGATAGTCATGCTGCTGTTGTATAAGAGAATGCCCTTGTCTTGAAAATACATAATGAAATATTTAGGGATAAAAAGAAATGTCTACAACTCAATCTCAAATGATTCAAGAAAAAATTCATATAAGGAGACAGGGTATGGCAAGGGGAGAGGAAAGAAAAGGGTAAAGGAGAGAGGGAGAGGGAAAGGGCGGGAAGCACATGGATGTGGATGGAGGAGAAGGAAGGAAAGAAGTGAGGAATGGTCAGACTTTGTGATGAAGCTGGTATGCCAGAGCATCAATAGTTACTGAGTCTGGGTGAAGGGATATAGAGTTCTTTGTCTTATTTTTGCAACTCTTCTGTAGGTTTTTATCATTTCAAAGTACAAAGACAAAAGGAAATAAGAATACAAATAGCTGCCTTGAGAAAGAAGAGTCATACCATGTCCTGTAATGTTCGGAAGCGAAGTTTTTTGATTGAAAGCAGGTCATTATATTGCAAAGTCCAGGACGCAGGCATTAGACCTGCACCCTGGCACGTAGCAGGCACTCAGCAAATGAATGAAATCAGAGTGGCAGTGAATTTGGAGTTGGCTTTTCCCAGGCACCTCCCTTTCATTCAGGGGCTATGGGTTTGTGGTCCTAGACTCACCTTTCTGTGACTCTGTGGACTTTGTAGGAATCACCAAATGGAAGACTTTGTCTCAGGGCCCTCACACTACATCTAATGCAATGGAAGTGATGGAAACCCACGTGTGGACTTCTTACTGGTAAGAAGCCTGCCTGAAGAATCTGGCAGAGCACTTATAATCTCTTTTCATATTGGATGCAAAAGGGATGAAGGAAGGGACAGTAAAAATAAGTAAGACGTATTACGTACATGTGCTAACTTCCCGCCATGTTTGTAGTCTTTATGAACTGCCAAAATGTACTAAAAAAAAGAATCAAATCTGAAGTTACTTTTATTACGGTAAAATGTACATAAAATGTAGCTTTCAACCATTTTAAAATGCAGTTTGGTGGCATTAAGTAGATTCACATCGTTGTGAAGCCATCACCACCATCCACATCCAGAGCCTACCCAACTGAAATTTTGCACCCCTTAAACAAGATTTTATTATTATTTAACAAACTTTTTATTTGACAGAATTACAGTGTCATCTTTAGTAATGGTAGGTAACAAGATCCCCAGTCTGAAACTGGTGACCCTCAAACTAGAGAACTTACTTGTATTTCATTAATTGTGTTTTCCATTTTTTTGGTGCTGGTGATAGAATCCAGGGCCTGGCACATGCTAGACAATCACTCTACCACTGAACTGCATCCCCAGCCCTTAATTGTAAGGGACCCCCTAGAAACTGAACAGGAACATCTGCTGCTAGTGTACATGTAATAACATTCCATACAGAAGATAACATTTACATTATAATTATGCTATTTAAAATGAAATGTAAGAGTTCTAAACTTTTTTCAAACTTCTTAAAATTAAATTTAAGCATAATTAACAGACCAAAGTATCTGTTTTCAATGTATAGTTTGATGACTTTCGGTGTGTAGTTTTGGTGATTTTTCAGTGTATAGTTTAAAAAAAAAAAAATATATATATATATTATTTTTAAAGACAGAGTCTGGCTGCATAATCCAGGCTGGCCTTGAATTTACTATGTAACCCAGGGTGGCCTCCTCTTGAGGTACACTAAAAACAGCTGGAATCTCCCCTTCTCCCCCAGCCCTGAACCCCTCCTCCCCACCCAGAAGGAGGCCTTCTTTGATTGACAGCCATAGCTGCAGCTGCCCTAGATGCCCTGCATCTGCTTCAGGAGATGTCCACCTTGATGGCAGCATGCTTGAATTTGGACCAATCAACAGCCTCAAATTTGGACCAATCAACAGCCTCAAATTTGGATAAGTCAGCAGCCTTGAAGTTGGGTCAGTCAGCACCCTCAAATCTGGGACAATCCCAGATGACTCTGCCCCTCTGTTACTCTTAATAAGCAGCCCCCTCCTTATTTTGTCTTGTAAATCTGGTCCTGGAAATCTGCTCATGGTTTATTTCTTGGGTAGTCTGGCATAGAAAAGTCCTTTAAATCTTGGGATTTTTATCTTGAGTAGTGTGGGAAGAGTGGTCATTTTAAAAAGAGCTATAAACTTTAGGGGCTGATAGCTCTGAAGAATTTCAGAGACTAGAAGCTGAAATAAAGATAAATGGATATTGGTGGCAGAGACCAGCAGCTGCATGACAACTGGCATCAGCTGGTGTTTGGCAAAGACCAAAGGCTACTGGCATGAGCCACTGTTGTTAACTGGTGGCCCAGTGGGTTAACCAGTGGGAGGAAGCCAAGGGTTAGACTAGGTGGCTGAGGTGCTGATGGGGGTGGCTAAGAACCCAGAGCTGTAACACTAAGGGCTGTGACACACAGGCTCTTAAAACCCAGAGCCACTAATAGAGCTGCAGTTTTCCAATTCATGATTTCAGTTGGAATTGAACAAAAAAACCCTCTGCTGATTGACAACAGTCCTGCCTCAGCCTCTGGAGTGCTGGGATTATAGGTGTCACCACCATGCCTGACCTGGAGATTTTTTTAAAATAAAAAAAACTATTGCCTCCTTCTTTTGAATTGTTCTCTGCTTCACTGTTTTATAGTTTTCTGGTTATAAATGTATTGCTGCATATTCCTCATAGAGAATTTGAAAAGTCAGAAAAAGAAAACATTAACATTGCCTTTCCCCGCAAAACAGTACTAGCATTGTCTTGCTCTTTTCTCTGACCTCTTTCCTCCCCCTCCGCCATGTTTAAGCTTTACATTTTAGAAATTTCAGGCTCACAGCAAAATTGAGTGGATAGTATGAAGTTTTTGTGTGTTCCTTGCACTGACACATGCACAGCCTTTTGTAATATTTAAAATTTTAAAAATAGTGTCTGCCCGATAAAATAAGAGGGCTAGAGGTGATAGAATATTTGTATAGCATGCTCAAGGATCTGGGTTTGATTTTCAGCCCCACAAAATGAATGAATGAAAAATATTCAGAGATGCTAGGCTTTCGAGCTCTTGGAGGCCACTTTTTCTCCTGAAGCCCTCCCTAGCTTTCTGGCCCCTACAGATCCCTCAGGCTTAGGTTTTCCCTCCCACATCTTGTTTGGTGACTGGTAACATAGTTATGTGGCATGGGCAACCATGGGCTGGTGTTGGCTTACTGGGTGCTCAGTACTTGATTGGTAAGACAAGTAGAGTTGCATAGCTTCAGAACTTTGTGATAGATTTTCTTAGAAGTATTCTTTGTCGAACATGGTAGTGCATGCCTGTAATCCTAGCACCCCAGAGGCTGAGGTTGGAGAACTCACAAGTTTGAGCCCAGCTTGGGCAATTTAGTGACTTAGCAAGACCCTGTCTCAAAATAAAATTTTAAAAAAGTATTCTTCATGGCACCCCATCCCCCAGAAGGATGTTTTATGTAGAGTGGCTCTGGCAAATAAAAAGGATAAAGCTCTTCCTCCTAATCCTTTTTCTTCCCTTTCCCTCCCCCTCCTTCTCACTGGTACTGCAGATTGAACCCAGGGCCTTTGCACTGAACTACATTGTTTAAATTACCAGATAGAGTGTAAGTTGCCCAGACTGGGCTTGAACTTAGATCTTGCCCCAGCCTCTCAAATTGCTTGGGACTACAGCCAGATGCCACCAAGCCCTAGCTTAATTTCTTGATTAAACATTGGCAGAGGGCAGTCTCTTAGGGCATTTATGAACTGCAAGGTGGTTTACACCATTTTTAAGGCAGCTTTGATGTGCACACACATTGTGGTTTAACCTTATGTAGGTGAATATTTTTAGACCTTAGAATCTAGTTTCCTTTTTTTTTCTCTTTAAATTTATTGGTACATTTTAGGTATAAAATACAGTTATATTCATCATTGGGATCTTGTACCTTTACATGGTGTATCTTGGTTCTTATTCTTCCCCTTCTCCTGCCCTCCCTTCACCCCCTCCACCCTTCCCTATTTGCAAAGACTTTGTTTCCATTTTTTTCCTTTTCTCATATTTTTTCTTTTCCCTTCTTTCTTTTCCCCTACCTCTCCCACTTCCCCTACTCCTTTAGACCTTTTCTTCCTGTTACACAATATCAATTATATATTGTTTTAATTACAATATCAAAATTTAGAGGACATTACCACAGATTTTACAGAATTTAAAAGGATATAGAAAGTATATTACAAAAATCTTTTTTGAAATAAATTTGACAACTTCTAAGAAGTACCTTGGAAGACAAATTAATGAAACTAACTCTGGAGGAAATATAAAATTTGAATAGCAACTATTAAAGAAAGTATATTCCTAGTTTGAAAACCTACCTATATGACAACAACAGGCTCATAATTAACTGATGAATTATATCAAACATTTAAAGCCGAAAAAAGAAGGAACACTTCTCCCCTCATTTTAGGAAATCAATATTGTGCTAATACTAAAACTGGATAAAAATAATAGAAGAAAAAAGTATGAACATAGATAGAAATTTGTTTAACAAAACAAACTATTAGAAGTCAGATCTGGCAGTATGTAGAAAGTGGTTTTGTTATAGGGATGGCAGTGTGGTTCAGCATTGGAAGATCCACCCCCAAAAGTCATCATTTTAACAGAGGAAAGGAAAAAGCCATATGATCCTGTCACTAGTTGGAGAAAAAGTATTGGACTAAATTCTACAGCTGTTCATGGTAAAAGCTATCAGGAGACTAGAAGTAGAACAGAACCTTCTCAACAGATTAAAGACATGTACTCCATACTTCCAGTGAGAACGCCTTATATGAGTGGAGAAGATCCAATGCTTTCTCCCTAAGGTGAGGAACAAGGGCAGATATGCTTACTCTTTCTCTGCCCATTAAACTTTGAAACATAGGCCTAAACCAAAATAGTCTGGCAATAAAAAGACACAATTAGCATAGGATTGGCAAAGTATAAGTAAAATCTTTATGTGTAGATGAAATGATCATCTACAGAGAAAATACTAATAAATCTGTAGGAGCCCCTAGAACTTGTATCTGAATTTAGCAGGATTAGAAAACACAAGCTATATATAAAAATTCAGGTCTGTGTATACTTGCTATAAATGAATTGGATATTGAAATTTGAATGTTATGAAGGAGTACAATGGACCTAGAAAAGTAAAAAAACCAAAAAACCAAAAAAAAAAACAGTGTTGGAAGACATTTATTACCTAATTTTAGGACTTCCTCTAAAGCTACAGTAATCAAGGGAGTGTTGGCGTAACGAAAGACATGTAGATCATTAGAATAAAACAGAGAATCTAGAAATAGAACCACACATATATAGTCCATTGAGTTTTGAAAGATTATTTAGCATTAACATTTTATAGAACATAAACTCAAGAGCAAAGGAAAAGATAGTGTTTTCAGCAAATTGTACTAGAACACCTGTTATCTGTATGTAAAAAATTAGCCTCAACCCTTTATTTCCATACATAAAAATAACAAAAGGATCTATGAACCTATATATGAAAGACTAAAACTATAAAACTTTTAAGAAGAATTATAAGGGAAAATGTTCATGAATGTAGGGTAGGCAAGAATTTCCTAGGATACAAAAAACATGATGAATAAAAGAAAAACGTTGCTAAATGAGATTCCATTAAAATTTAGAACTGTAAATGACATCATTAAGAAAATGAAAAGTCCTTAAACAGACCATATTTATAATACATATAACCTATGACCAGAATATATAGAGAACACTTAGAGCTCATTAATAGAGAACCCAATTAAAAAGTAGACACAAGAAGATGATAAATAGCCAGTACAGCACAAGGAAAGGTGTGCAACACTAGAATCAGAAAACTACTAATCAGTACAATAACAAGAT
>NW_004624788.1:9917221-10000401 GCF_000247695.1 Heterocephalus glaber | reverse complement strand
TGTTCCTCAGTTCCTCTATTTTTTTTATCTGTGTCCTCTCTAGATTTATTAATCATGTCTTGCACTATGGGCACAATCTCTCCTGTTATCTGAGAAATTATTTCTGATTTCATTTTTTCCAGATCCTCTTTAGTTGCCAGTTCAGGGAGTCCAGGTGGTTGAGTATTAGAGTGTTCCATCTCCTTTCCCTTTGGGGTGCTTTAGGTGATCTGGAAGTCTGTTTTTGAGACTTGTTTACATGTTTTCTCATTTTGAGGGGGGGAGGTGTTGCTGGTGCCTGGGTGGCTCACCTCCTCTGCGCTGAGGTGGGTGGTATGGTGGCCCAGAACTCTTCTCTTTGGCACTGGGAGTGGCTCACTTCCTCTGGGCTGGGGGAGGGGGTCCTAGTTTCCTTTTTAATGGAGGAATAAGGAGTTAAGAAAGGGCTCTGTGTGTGAGAGAGAGCTGGCCGTTTTCTGCCAGGTGATGAGCAGCTCTGGAGTGGGTGGCATAGATGCATGTGGCTGATGCCCTTGAGGGAGCAGTAGGTCAGCAGTCTCTGGCAACAGTTTTCAGGGATTCATGGAGGCTCTGAAATACTGCTTTGACTTCTAAGCTGGTGAAAGGGGAGACAAATAGGACTCCCACTCCTATTTGGAAATGGCTGTTTTGAGCCAGGGCAGCCTGCCTTATGTAAACTAGATTGCAGCATTACCATGCCCATTCTAGCCCTGCTTTTTCATTTAGGTCAATTGGATCTGAAAAAAGAATTTGGCCTGATGACAAAATGTTTAAACTGATTCCCCTGTTGTATCTCATTTCCATAGTCTGTTTATAATCCTAATTGATGCAAATGCCCATTACTGTAAATGTGAACTGAATGCAGGGTTCTGGTTTATTTACACAGTAAGGGTATGCAAGGGTCTGAAGAACAAGGCAGTGCCAGCCTCCTTTTGGGTGATGCTGTGGCATCCAGGATTACAGGAGTTAGGTGCTGTTGGCTGGGAGGCTGAGTAAAGTTCAGGCAGGGATCCCTGAAGGCCTCCTAGCTGCAGGATCCCTGGGTCTTGAATTGCTTGTTTGCTCATAGAAGCTTTTCTTATGTGTAATTCCTTAAACATTCAGCCAAGTGCTAAAATGGTCCTCTCTGACTAGGGGAGTTTGGGAGAACAATTTTCCACTGGAATATATTGTGCCCCAGGAGGGTGAGCTGTGTTTTCCCTGATAGTCAACTTTCATTCTTTGCATTTGAAAGAACAGGATTTTAAGTAGGAGAGTGGTCTCATGTCACATCCCGGGAATAATCCAGGCATTTTTCCTATATCCTTTTTCTGAAGCATTTTCCAAAATAAATCCAAATAGCAGTCAAGGGGAGGGGAGGTTAACATGTTCCTTTGCAGGGCGTGATGCTGGTGCCTTGAAGTGCTTCAGATGAACTTGTCCTGGCTTCATTTTCCAAGTGAGGAAATGGCCCCAGAGAGATTACCGTTTGTTCAAAGTTTGCCCAGAGTTTGTGGCAGAGTTAGAATGAGAAACTTGATCTCTTTTCCTCAGACTCTGTTGGAAAAACTCCAGAAAGGTGATGCTAAAAATGATCTTTTTGCTCTGTGGTTTTGTTAAATAGCAAAGAATACTCCCTGGCTCCACATTAGCTGACTGATGCCTTGAGACTCAGCTGATGTTCTAGTTTATTTATTAGCTGTTTTCAGTGAGAGAGAAAACTCTAAACTGTGCAGAGAGCTTTTCTGGAACCCTGTGTTCCTGGAGTATAACAAGATTGCTTTTTGGATAGCTTATCTCTGACTGATGCTAATTTCCCCAGATATGTAGCAAAGAGAACTGGGTTTAAAAGTAACTTTCAGTAGCTGTTGTTGCCTTTATTTTGTTTTTCAGAGGTTGAATAAGGAACCAGCTTTTGTTCTAATCTGTAAGTAGATAGCATACTGTTTATTGTGCTGCAAAAATAGAAGACAGACTTCTAAATTCAGGAAGGCACCTGGCTAAGTGTGATGAGACTGTGTTAAAAACTTGAGACTTTTCTCCAAGAGCTGATATTTCCTAGCACCTCTTTAGCACAGAGTTTACTACTTGGGATCATTTCTTTCGTGGACCTTGGCTTGTTGGCAGATGTAGCATATTTGATTCCATTTCACATTCCTTCATTCTTGAGGAGTTGCTACCTTGGACCACACTTACTAAAAGTGTCTCTTAGGATCCTGACTCTTTAGAGATGGTATTGACCTTTTGGAGGCACTTCTGATGGTGTATTAATGAACTTTCCACATGCTGTGGTGCTTATTCTTTGGTTTAGTGTGAGGATCATAAAACTTTTCCTGTAAAGGGCCAAATAGCAAGTAACTTTCACTTTGCCATTGTAGCCTGAAAGCAACCATAGACATTATGTAAACAAATAGGCACCCGGCAGAGTTCCATTAAACCTTATTTTCAAAAACAAATGGTGACCTAGATTTGGTTTATAGGCCATTGTTTGCTGACCCCTAGTTTAGTGGCTTTTTGCAAAACAGGGTTAAAACAGCCTTGTCTCTATAGGTGATAAAGAGAATAATCCAGATAAAGAGAATACTCAAATATAAACTTCTCAGGTGAAATGTAGCATCCATGGTCAGAAAGCTGCTTTTGTTTTCTTAAATAGTTCACATAACAAAAATAAAAACTTTAGGAAGAAAATGTGCCCTAATTCCACCATTCTTATTACAGCTGTATATATTTTTGTTCATTTCTTTTGAGCTCTATCCTCTTTCATGTGTACTTTTGTGAAATCTTGATGTATATGTATGCTGGTTAGTATTGAAAAGCAGAAGGCACCCACATATCTGACAGTTGTTAGTACATCAGGATCTATTGATGCCTAAAAGATACAAACTAGATTCAATAGGGAAGATATTTTAAGTACTAATTTGTGAGGTGCACTGTCATTTTATGGAGTTTTAACTTTTCCAATAAAGGAGTTATAATTCACTCATTCAGCCCTGCAGAATAGCAATATTCGGAGGACTGTTGGTAGAAATCAGACCAGAGTTAAAGTAAATCAGATAATTGACTAATTGGGGTACAATCTATGGTTAGTGCCAAAGTCATGCTTTATCTTTAAGTTGACTTTGTAGTCACCAGCGTATCATGGCAGCTTGAGAATTCCTGTGTCCTTTCTTGCAAATGGCCACAAATGCTAAGCCATGGCAGATGTTTAATTTTTCTTCTTAGCTGATCCACAGTCAACCAAGAAGCAAATGATCATGCTTCAGGTTCACTCTACACAATATGACTCTAAATATGTATTTTTCAAATATGTGTATGACAGGGTTCTTTTTCACAACAGTGCTGCTGTTACTGAAAATATTTTGAAGGTCCATTTTTGGAATTGCCTTCAGAATAAGTTACAAGCCACACCAGAAGTCTACCTACTTCATAATCTTTCCTTATTTTTGACTAAAAAGGGTATTAGCGAGCATGACTCCCTCACCTTGGCTGTCACTGTGGCTCTGTCACTTTCAGCTGTTTCTGGATCTTATAACTGTGATTGGAGGAGATATATTATCTCACCAAGTGAAAGGTTGTGTATAATGACAATAAACCAGGAGTCTTTGCAGTATTTCTTTGGGGGAAACAAAAAAAACTTTATGTGTAAGATGTGATAGTTAAAAAACAATTATCCGTTTGTACATGATTAGGCTGTCTCTAGACCACCATGCCAGTGTGGCTTTGGAATTAGATCATTACTTTGCAAAGTAGCCTCCAAGCTGGGCCTGCTTTATTCCAAATCTCATTCTAGGGAGAAAGACTCTTGTTTTTATATGCTTTATTGTTCCTGTTCCTTGAGACATTTAATGGCTGCTCTGGGTTTGCTTGCCTGAAAGACTGTGCATAGATTGATAGACCCTGATGAACAGTAGTATGTTGTCCTTGCTCCCCTGACTTCCCTCATTCTTCTTTTCACATGGGAAGCTTTTATTCTGTACTGGATAGATTTACTGTCTGGCAGGCATTTGTGTAGGTTCAAAACCTGGGAGGTGGGAGCAGAGCCCTTTAGAAGGTATGCTGGTTAGTATTGTAGGCGCGGACTGTTGATTCCCTCTGAGCAATTCAAATAGTTTGGAATTTGTTAAGAGGGTTTTACAGTATTTCTGGGAGAGCCATGTTGGATGCTGCATGTTTAGGAATAATACAACTTGTCACAAACCAACCCAGCATGGTTATAACTCCCTTTTGCCTCAGTACCTGTGACACTAGAACATGGAAACATCTGCCACAGCTGCTCTGAGTAGTCAAACATACCTGTCACCATCTTATGGTAAGCTCTGGGCTCCTTGTTTATGGTTACTGCTTCCTATTGGTCTTATCATCTACTTTTCGAATCTTACATGAGACCATTTCCTTGGGAAAATCTAGCTGCAAGAGAGTCAGTGAAATGTTTTTAGCTTTATAGCCTTTAGAGATGGAGCAGATAGTCTAGAAAGCTGTTGGTGACATTGAAGGAGCCACTTTGGATTATCTGTTATTAAGAAATGTGCATGGAGATAATGGCTAAGGCCTTCATGGGTAGATTCTCCTTGTAATGAAGAGAAGATAGAAGAGGACAGAGTATAGGACACTTTATAAGGGCTATTAGACGAATTAAATGAAGTGGTCAATACAAATGTCAGTGTTGTTACCAAGAAGTGGCAATTGCTGCTGTGCTGTGGTTGTGCTGTTGGTGTGGTCCTGATCTTAGTAAGAGAAAAGACATGCTGGGCTCATGGTTCTTTTTCTGTATAGCACAGGAAGGTATAGAAGTATGAGTATGGAAGGTATAGAATCAGGGGCTTGAGGCCATTTAATTTGGTTTCAAATCCCAGCTTGTATGGCCTCAAGTTTTTGCACTATCCCGAGTTTTAGTTCGCTTCTCTATAAAATGGTAATGTGCCTACCTTGTGATGAAAAATAAGATATTACATGATTTTCTAGTATACATCTCTGATATATAGTAGTTGCCCAACAAATTATCACTGCATGGCTCAACTTTGCCATCTTCCTCCCTGCCTCCAGCATTTTACAGCAGATTTAAACCCTAGTGGATGCCAATAGTATGTATGATTTTTCTTGACAATTAACCTACTTTTCCCATCCCTTACATAGTTTCCTTTCCCTACAAACATTTTGTTATGAAAAATGTTAGACATATAGAAATGTTGAAAGAAGTGTACAGTAAACACACATGTATCTACCATCTGGACTCTATAACTAATGTTTTACTATACTTGCTTTATCACATCTCCATCCATCAACCCATTTTCTTTATACATTTCAGAGTAAATTGCTAATATCAGTATATTTCCTCATAAATATTTCAGCGTGCATATCAACATATACCATTAATACTATTTATTTGTAGTTTTTTTTTTGATGTAAAATTTCACAGAAAAATGCACAAATATTAAGTGTGAATTTGCTGAGTTTTGACAGCTTCATATACCTTACAGCCAAACACTTATCATGGTATAGAATATTACCATCTCTCCAGAAGGTTTTCTTTTGAACTCTGCCCTTCACCACCCTGGATGACCACCAACCTAATCCCCCTGACTACAGCAGTAGATTAGTTTTTCCTGTTCTAGCATTTCATATAAATGGAATCACATATATATATACTTGTATGCGTCTGGCTTCTTGTCAGCATAACCCTTTGAGATGCATTTATGTAATCATGTCTTAACAGTCATGGATTTCTTTTTATTGCTGAGATGGCTAGCTTTAAAATTATGTCTGATTATTGCAAGAAGGAAAAACTATAAGCCTTCCTCATGGAACTTGGAGGTTATTTCTTCTTTTTGCTTTCCAACCTAGTCTTAGCAACATACAAAATCTCTTTGCAGATGGTTAGAGTTGAAGGGGCTTAGAAGCCATTTAATTTGATCTCTTTTCTCATCCTGTGGCATCTTGGCCAGGGCAGCTATCTTTCTGACCTCTTTTCTTCCCTCTTGGGACTCATGTTATTGGGAATTCATGGCAGGTTACCTCAGACATGTAATTATTTTATGTTTTTTTAAAAGGTGAATCCAACCTTCTCTTTATTTTTGTTGTTGGGATTTTCGTATGCTTTATATATGCTGGAAATTATAGGACTAGACAGCTGCAACAGATTTAGCTTTTCTATTAAGGAATTAACCAGAATGTGGAAGCTGCCATACTCTCTTGATAGAAAATGCAGCTATTCTCTTGTCTTTTGTCCTCAAGGCCTTCCCCTCCTCTGTTTCTTTATCTCTCTTTGTGTGTGTCATTCATCTATCTATCTATCTATCTATCTATCTACCTATCTATCTGAACTTTGAAGGTATTTATATATAATGACTTATCTGAAAGTTTAGGTAGATTTTTTTTCCAGTGCTGCAGAGTGAACCCAGGGCCTCATGCATGCTAGGCAAGTGTGCTACCAGTGAGCTACACACTAGCCTTAAGTAGATCTGTTTTGAAGGCAACTGACATACTCAATTGGAGAAGGAAAGGATTAATAAAGGAGGGTCGCTGTTTGGTAATGAGGGGCCAGGGCTCAGTCTATGGGTTATTAAATAATATAACATGTGGCAGCTGAGTGTTGGACAAAGTAAAGCTCTGTAAGTACTGTTTCCTTCCTTGTTTCCCTCCTGTGCCAATGAGCTGACACCTGCCTGCACATACTCGGGAAAATTTTACAAAAATGCTACCACTAGGTTCCATCCTAGACCAGCTAAACCAGAATGTGTTTTTTTTCCCCCTTCTCAGTTCATGTGGGACCACAGTTTAAAGTCAGTACCATAGGGACCCATTTTCACGTACACTATCACTGTTAATTCCAGTAACTTTATGCTATGGACATATAGTTATGCTATGGGCTACCAGCATATGCTGGGAGCTTAATCTTCAGTGCAACTGTGTTGGGAGGTGGGGCCTGATGGGAAGTGTTAGGTCTTGAGGGCCCCCTCATGACCGGATTATTGCTGCTATACAAGGGCTTGAGGCTGTGGGTCTCTCTCATATGATGCCTTTTGATATGTTATGATGCAGCAGGCAGGCCCTCACAAGATGCCATTCCCTTGATCTTGGACTTCCTAGCCTCTAGAACTGTAAGAAATAATCTGCTCTTCAAAAATTACCTAGCTTGTGGTATTTAGTTGTAGCAGTATAGATGGACACAGACACTCTACAAGGCCAGCAGGTTTTAATAATGCTTTAGCTGAGCAAGCTGACTTCAGACTAGATATTCTGACAGATCAGTCTGATTCCAGGGCCACATTCTTCCTGTTATTCCATATTCCCTGTCATCCTTTTATGTGAATGGATTTCACACAGCAGGGTGGTCATTCCTTCATAAAGGTGTCCATTCACTTACCATCAGCCCTACTGTTCCTTTTGTGCACAGTGGAGAATATTGTAAATGGGCCTTTCCCCAGTGAGCTGGTGGACTAGGAAGAGACCCGCAGAGGGCAGGCACTTGCTGCAGAATGCAAGTGCTCTTGTGGAATATGACGGAGCACCCAGCCTGAACTTGGCTGGGAAGCTCTGTGGAGGAAATGCCACCTAGTTAAGAATTGGAGGAGGGAGAGCAGAAGTATGGGTTTGGGGTGGGGTGTGAAAGAAGCTCAGAAGCTGAAAGCAAGAACAGAACAAGGAAACAAACTTAATCACCTGTGCCTCACTGAAGAAAACACTTCTCAATTCACCTAATGTGCATTAAGAGATGTTTTTTCACCTTGACCAAGATTCTCTATTTGGATATATAAAATAAAAATGCTCTATCATAGTTTTACTATGCTACCACCCAAAATTATTGAATTAAATTAAATTATTGAATTAAGTTCAATAATTTTCATTGAATTTAAAAGGATTTTGTTTTGTGTAATGTGACCATAGTTTTAGTTGTAAATAAATTTATGACTCCAGAGCCAAAAAATCTTGAATAAAGAATGCCCATTTACCACCATTCATGGAATGTGCAGGGGATAAGAGAGTGAAAGGAGAGTTGCACAACAAAGTGGTCTTAGGGAGAGATTCCTGATTCCTATATCTTGGGAAGCATTTGTTATTGGGGACTCCCATGATGGATTCTGATCTCCTACTCAATGCTACCCCCTGGCTTTAGAAAGGCAACTGTAGCGTCTGAAATGGTGGCAGTGGGGGAGGGGCACTCATGTTGGAGTGGAGTGGAGGGGAATGGGTGCTAAACAACAGAGGAAGGGACTGTAGCAAGTTCAAGTCCATTGCGGGTAGTGGTGGGCAGCTGCTGGTCAAGCCATGAGCCCTCTGGCTGGCCTGGAAAAAGCAGGAGACTCAAGTGCTTCTCCTCTGTCTCAGTAGCTCACCTCCCTATGTCTTCTTTTGCAACCTAGTCTCTTCCCCCCTGTTCACTAACCTCTTGAGGTAACCACTGCCTCTTGAGGTTTAAGTATATCATTCCTTTGCCTTTTTATAAATATATTTTTACAACAGGCATTTTAAATAAATCTGTATTTTTTCTATATATCATTTAGTTTTTAAAAGTTTTATGTATTTTATAAAAAGGTATGTTGTATACGAGCTTCTGCAGTTGTCCTTTTTTTCCCATCATGGTTCCCCAATTGCTCCCTATTACTGTATTTAACTGTGGCGCATTGCTTTCAGTGCTCTCTAACATTTCTTTGTGTGACTTTTTTCTGCTGATGGGTGTTTAGGTGCCCTGAGCAGTCTTTCTGCTGTGTACATGTTTATGTGTGATTCCCAGTGCACAGGTGCAAGGATTTCTCTGTGATTATGTAGAAGTGGAATTTTTCAGCTTCAGGGTATCTAGATGCTCAGTCTCAAGATAATGCTAAAATTTGGCATTATCAGTTTAATGTCTACCAGCAGAGTATAAGCATCATGTTGGTCTACATCTTTTCTAGTTTTTGATACTATAAGAGTTCTTAATTTTTCTAAAGCAGGGTATAAATGGTATCTTGTTTGGAGCCTTACTT
The DNA here is from genome assembly GCF_000247695.1 of Heterocephalus glaber. The sequence goes on along the minus strand of NW_004624788.1, from coordinate 9,991,459 downwards.
TATTGATATATCCTTGGTTAACAGAAAGCGAGACGGACAGACAGACAGACAGACACAGGGAGGGGAGAGAAGCTTTTCACATGCTCAAGAGTTATTCTTCCTCATTTGTGAAATTCCAGCTTGGATCTTTTGCCCAGTTTTTACAAGATTATTTTATATTGATTTATAGGAGTTCTTTATATACTCTGTGTACTTCTCTTTTGTTGGATATATGTGTTGCAAATATATTTTCTCAGTTCAAAGCTGTGTTTTCACTTTATTTTTGATGCTTCTGAAAAAACAAATTCTTACCTTTTTTTTTTTTGTATTATTTAATTATGCTGCCCACTGTTGCATTCACTGACAGAAGCAGCCATCCCTTTTGACAGGCCCTTCTCAAGTACCTGAGAAGCTAACAGGAGAATACGTAAGTAGGACTTCCCACAGAAATGTACTTAAAAATTTTTTTGCTGACTCTAAGATCACTACTTCAACCCACAGCAGAACTGACAACTCAAAATTTTAATTGAGGGCAGTTCTCAGCCTGATCCAGCCAAGTTGGCCCACAAACAGCACCTTAGGTCAAACATTTCTAATTTTAATGTAGCACAATTCCAATATTTTCTTTTTTAATTAGCTGGAGAGGTATTTTCCTTTATTTTCTGCTGAAAGTTTCAAAAATTAAGACTTTTCTCAATGAAGTCCTTATTCTATCTGGACCTTTGAGTCTGTAGTATAAAAGTTAGGGACCCAATATCCTTTAACATTTCCTGTACTATGTAGTGGTTTCATGAGAATGGAGAGTGTTGTAATCATCCTGCTCATTGCGGTGTTCCACACAGAGGGAAGGTGCTCTGAAAAGGTTACCTGTTACTATTTATTTATTTGTCACCACAGTACTGGGGATTGAATCCAGGCTCTCCTGCATTGGTATGCAAGCACTCCACCATTGAGCTATATTCCCAGCTCCAGCTGTTGCTACTTTAACCTTTTGTCTCCTGTTTTTGCACTTGATTGGTGTGTTACTTTGTGTATTAGGGAACACAATTGAGACAAATTTACATTGGTTGAGCAACCTGGAGCCTTCCTTCCCCTAACTTCCCCCAGGATTGTCAGAAGCTAGATTGGCAAGTTTAATCAGAGAGTGAATCATAATTAATGAATTAACTGATTTGAGCATTTATTTTCTTTTAGACTTGCCTGGTGATTCAGGAATCTCACTGGCACCTTACCAAACACTTTCTCCTTCACCCTGAATCATCAGTTAGTCTTTTATTACAAGGTCACTTTTGTTGCATTAAAATTAACTTATATGGCCCCATATTGCCATAGACATGCTCTCCAAGTACATCAAAGTAGGTGGTGCAAGCGCCAGCCTTGATTCTGCAGTTCTCCTTGTCCATTCTTTTTTGAATGGCTTGCACCAGATTGTACACTTGCATGGAAAACTTGCTTTGGGGATCTTTTCTAATTTCTTAGCCATGCATTAGTGGAAAGGAGAGTTAGAAAAAAACTTCTTGGAATATTCAAACTGCTTAGCAACCCTCCTGGGGCGCATTGAGTGCACATGATGAAATCTGGAAAGTAAAACATGAAACTTTATAAAGTGAACATAAAAGGCCCATAAAAATGGGAAGAAAGTTGCCAGTTATATGGCCAAGAATGACTGCTCATTTATGGCTCGAGTGTGGTCACAGAGATTCACTCTGAGGCTGCAGCAGGTAGGTGGAACTGTAGTCTGCTGCTTGTAAAAGGGAACAATAAACCCAGTTCCTGGGAGGTGAACTGCAGGCTGGGTTGCAAAATTATATTCCATGCTCGAGGCTTTTCAGAAGTGCTCACCTACCTGGTGGAGATGAGTTTGTTAACCTCCTGGGCAGTTTCCAGGGAGGGGAAGGATGGGAAGGTTTGTAATCAGGAGTTAACTTTCCTTCTTACCCTGCTGTTTGTGATTTTCATGGACTTCTGAATTGCACTGCAGCAGATGGTGTCTGTGCCCTGCCCACACGCAGCCCTTGACTCTTGGAGGGGTTAGTTGCCATCACTTCACACCTGTACCTGTTCTTCACCTTGGGGTCACCTTGAATCCCTTGACCGACATCACTGACAGTCAGTGATTAGGAGGTTATGCCCAGCACTTTGCCCCTAGGTGGCCCAAGGTGCAATTCCCTCCAGAGAGCTCCCTTACCATATCTCAGCCTGCACTTTCCCCCTTCTCCTGCACCCCTGCGAACCTTCTCCTGGGAATCCTTCTTTGTGCTCTCACTGACACAGGAGTCTCTCCCCTCCTGCTATTGGGAGCAGGACCTAAGCCAGACTCTTCCCAGGTCTCTGGTCTGTCACTGCTCAGCTCAAAATGTTGGATTTTGCCACAGGAACTTTCCCGTCCTGTCAGGTTCTTATGAGGGTGGCTTCCTGTGCTGCTCACCTTGAGATTCTACTAAACCTCCCAATGCCATGCTCTGCTCCTAATACCTTCTCAGAGCTTTCAAAAGACAGTGAGCAAAGGTGCCACATGGGGAGGATGAGAGGGACTGGGAGGTGACTCCCAACTTGGTGTATGGTCTGACATTGGTCATTTGGAAGTTCCCTGTGAGGAGAGGGGCAGAGGCACCCACTACCAGTGAGATCTTGGTTCTGCTTTTGTGGGGAAGACAATGGTTGCATTTCTTACACTTGGTGATGCCAGCTGCTAAGCTGGGGATGGAAGTTGGCATCTCAGCCTCGATGCTAGGCCACCTAGGCTGGCCTGGATCAACCAGTGGAAGAAATAGACATTTTATGAATAATTTGGATTCCTGCTCTGTCACATTTTCTCTCCCATACATGACCAGTCAGTGAGCCACGGCCGCCTCTTTAGTCTGCTCCTTTCTGCCTTTACCTTTGTTTTGATGCTTCCTGCTTCTGGCTTATACTCCCTGAGTCATCTTCCTACTGGCCCTCCTGAGCCTGTGCTCCTCCTCTTCTAGGTTACTTCCACACTGTCTCCATTAGTCTCCATGAAGCATGTGATTCTCAGAACTCTTAGGTGACTTCCCATGACCTCCCATTCAGACAAGCTCAGGAGAATGCATTGCTGCCTTTGTCTCTAACCCTGGTTTTCTATTTCCTTCCCTCAGCAGCAAATGCCCAGTCATTTGATAAAGCTTCCAGGGTCACCACCTGATGGCCCTTGTGCTGTTCCCACGCTAGCTCTGTCCTCATCTCCCCACCCACCTGCCACCATTTCTCTCTGAGCTCACTGCTCCTTCCACCCGACTATGAGCCCTGGGCAGTGTCCTCCTTGCCATCGTTTGTAGACAGGAAGTAAAGAGAAAAACTTTGTTGTTAATATAAAAAAGTAAACATTTTGAGTTCACCATTTACTAATATTTAGTAATGTTAAATCTCATGTGAAAGGTACTCTGACTTCAGTTATGCTTTTAAGTAATTTGGGCTGTATTAGTCACAATAGGATCTGCAGATGTTTGACTACTACCTCTAATTGTGTGCATAACATGTATGCAAATTAGGCCAGGGGTCACAAGCTACAAAGCCTATGGGCTCAGGCATGTCACAGAAATAGGGATGTGAGGAAAACAGTCCCAGCCCACTAGTCAAGTGCCGTTGACCACTTGCTCTGTTCTCTGGAGAAGGTGCACAGCCTCATCTCAAGGGCCAGCTGCTTTGCAGTGTGGGCCTGCTGGTGCCGAGTGGTGGATGTGGGCCCAATGTTTAGTCTTGGCTGCGTCAAAACAAACCAGACATGTGAGTTTTAATAGGAAGCCAACTTAATTTTTAAAGATTGGCAACTGCTTCAAAATTTTTTAAAAAGTCAAACAAAAAGAAAACAACCAAAACTGATGCCTGTGCACCTACTGTCGGTCATTTTGAAGCTTCTGATCCAGATGGCATCCCCTGCAGGTGTCTGCAGTGACTTCGGTTGCGTATGCTGGGTACAGTGATGATGGAACAGATGGAACAGAAGTCTTGGTGGCAGGAATGTGACACCTTGCTGGGCAAGGAAGGAAAGAACTGTAGGTGACTCCCTGCTCCCAGAGGGACCTTGGGATTCTTTGTGATTGTGGCGTGAATTGACCTGCTGATATGCTGGAAGGAAGGGAGTTTTGAAGGTGATGGATAAATAAAATGTAGTGTATAAATGCAATGGGGTATTATTCACTCATTAGAGGGAATGAAATTCTGATACATGAGCAACATGGATGAACCTCAAAGACATAACACAATTAAGCCAGTTACAAAAGGGCAAATCATGCTTCCACTTACATGAAATATCTAGAACAGGCAAATGCATGGATGTCCAGAGGATGCTAAGGGCTGGGAAGGGACAATGGGTAATTATATCTTAATAGTTACAGAGTTTCTTCTATTTGGGAATATGAAGTTTTGAAAATACATCATACAGTGGTTGTACAACAATTGTGAATGTAACCAAGGGACTAAAAATGGCTAAATGGCAAATATATCATAGTATTCTTTTTACCATAGTAAAAAGAAAACAAAATTGTGTTAACCAGCTGTACTGTATGTTTGTTTCACACTGTGTTTGCTTTGAATGAGAGCAGCTTTCACTTTTTGGTTCATTCATCTCAACTTTTGCTTTTCATTTTGATCCCTGTAAGTGGACCTGGAGTAAATGGGCTTGTTCTGGGAAAGTCTCACATGTCAGGCCTGGATACTGAGGCTGGAGCAGGAGCTGAGGCACATCCAGAGGGTTTAAAACACGTTTATCAGGGGATGCATCCACCTTTTAATGGTGGGGGATTCACTGAATTCTTGACTGGGAGGAGAGAGAAGGAGGAGAAGGCTCAATGACAAGCTGCACTGAAATAGTTCTGGAATGTTTAAATATATTCGGGCAAATCAGAAAGCACTTCCAGAAATACAGCCAGAGTTGTTTTTTCCCACCCTTTGGAGATTCATTTGGCAGCATGAAGTGCTAAAAGATCTTTACTTATATTCTCTGCTTCCTGATATTTAAGGAATTCATTTCATTTGCAATTTAATACTGGTTGGTTAATTTTCTTTCTTCTGCCAAGGAAGTACCCCTCTGAGATGTGAAAGATGGCAGGTAGCTGAGGCTGCTTCTCTTAAAGCTGCTTCTTAGCAATCCACCTGAAAAATGATAATGGGAAGTAAAAATTAGGGTGAGCACGGGTTTTGGCACAGGGCAAGCAGCCGGATCCCTCTGGGGGTGGTTTGAGGTGTCTAGACTTGATGCTCTTGGATTTTTGGTTTGTTTCCAGATTGACTCCTAGATGCCTCTGTCTGGAATTTACACGGTCGGGGAGGTTTGTTAGACTAACCCTCAGCTCTCCTTAAATCAACTGAAGATGTGACCACTTTTATATCCATCAAGAGTCCTCTCTTTGCTCAGTACACCTTGCCGGAGATTTGTTTATCCAAGATGACTTCCATTTTCCTTTGATTTCAGCTTTTGGAGCAAGAATGAGCAGAATCTGTTTGTCTTGCTCTTCTTTTTTGTTTGCAGTGGCTCTTGATTCAACAGTCGCTTGTGACTATGTGGTTATTAAAGTATTTAATATGAAATATTTACCTTTTTTCTTTTGAAGCCATTTTCTTTTCATATAGAGGGAATTTTTAATAAATGAATAATTAAAATTAATACTACAGTTAAAGCCTGGAGACCAGAAGACACCCCAGCAAAACCGAGTGGAACCAGCTAGGTGTGGGGCACTGAGAAATTTAATATAAAATCAAAATTACTTATGGATTCTCACCAGTCCCTTTGGGGGAAAACTGGGGACTGGTATTTATATTTATTTATTTTTATTCTTTTATTGGTACATTTTAGGTATGCGATATGTTTACATTTATCATTGGGTTCTTGTACCTGTACATGATGTATCTTGGTTCTTATTTTTTCCCCATTACCTGTGCACCCTTCACCCCCTCCACCCTTCCCTATTTACATAAATTTCATTTCCATTTTTTTTCTTTTCTCATAATTTTTCCTTTCCCTTCTTCCCTTTCCCCTTCCCCTCCCACCATCCCTACACCTTTGGACCTTTTCCTATTTCAAAGTATCAATTACTCGTTTTAATCCTTATTTATACTTTCAGTTTCTCACACTAGAGAAACTATTTGGTATTTACACATGTGTGTCCTATTTATTTCACTTAAGAGTATGCCCTCAATATGCATCCATTTAGCTATAAATGTCTCTAGTTTCTCGTTCTTTATGGCTGAGTAGTACTCCATTTTATTAAAAAACCCCCCCACATCTTCTTTATCCAGTTTCCAGTTAATGGGCACTTGGGCTGTTTCCAAGCTTTAGCTATTACAAACTGTGCTGCTATAAACATGGGTGCACATATATCTCTGTGGTATGATTCTTTTAATTCTTTTGGGAAAATACCCAGCAGGGGAATAGCTAGGTCAAATGGGACCTCTAGCCCTAGTTCTTTGAGGAATCTCCATACTGATTTCCACAGTGGTTGCACCAGTCTGCACTCCCACCAACAATGGAGAAGGGTTCCTTTCTCTCCACACCCCTGCCAGCATTTGTTATTGGATGATTTCTTGATAGCAGCCATTCTTTCTGGAGTGAGGTGGAATCTCAGTGTTGTTTTCATCTGCATCTCTCAAATGACCAGTGATGTTGAACATTTTTTCATATGTTTATTTGCTGCTTTTACTTCTTTGTGTGAGAAATGTCTGTTCATTTCAGATGCCCATTTTTGAATTGGGTCTTTGAATTTGGGGGTCTGATTTTTTTAAGTTATTTATAGATTCGAGATAGTAGACCTTTGTCTGAGGTACAGCTGCTAAAAATTTTTTCCTACATTGTAGGTTGTTTCTTAGCTCTGTTGGTGGTTTTTCTTGCTGTGCAGAAGCTTTTTAATGAGATCCCAGTTGTTGATTCTTTGTGATAGCTCCCGTGCTACTGAGGTTTTGTTTATAAAGTCTTTTCCTATGCCAATGTCTTCAAGAGTTCTACCTAACTTCTCTTCTAGCAATTTTAGTGTTTCTGTCTTAATATTTAGATCTTTAATCCACTTTGATCTTAGTTTAGTGCATGGTGATAGGTATGGGTCTAGTTTTAATCTGTGGCAGGTTGAAATCCAGTTTTTCCAACATCATTTATTAAATAGGCTATCTTTCCTCCAGTAAGGGTGGTTGGCTCCTTTATCAAAGATGAGGTGACTGAGTATGTCTGGAATTGTTTCTGCAACTTCTAATCTATTCCACTGATCCTCAGGTCTGTTTCTTTGCCAGTGCCATGCTGTTTTTATCATGGTAGCTTTGTAGTATAGTTTCAAGTTGGGGATTGTGATACCCCCAGCCATATCTCTGTTACCTAGAATTGCTTTTGCTATTCTAGGTCTCTTGCAGCCACCTTCTTAAACAGTGATATTGCAAGTGTCCATCCCTCTGTTTAGCCTGAGGAGGAGAACATTGTGGTTTTGTTTATTTGTTTGTTTTTTAGTGGATATTGTAATACAGAATAGTGATGTTCCTTTTGAGGAATGGGTACATGTATGTATGTAACATATCTTGATGTTTCAAACCCTTTACCCACTCTTCCTTTCCTCCCCACTCCCCAAGTCCTCTTCCCCATTTCCAAGAGACTACCTTCTAGTTTCCTATAAACTCTTGTTTATTTTATTCATTTATTTGTTTATATTTTAGGTTCCTCATACAAGGGAAATCATGCTATATTTAACTTTTTGAGACTGGGTAATTGAGCATGATGGTCTAAAGTTCTGTCCATTTTCCTGCAAATAACATGATTTATTTCTTCTTTATGGCTGAATAATATTCCATTGTATATATACCACATTTTCATTATCCATTTATCTGTTGACAAGCATTTAGGCTTTTTTCAGAGCCCAGCTATTGTGAATTGCACTGCTGTAAACATGATTATGCATGTATCTTTGTAGTATGATGTCTTTAATTCTTTCAGAACTGGGAGAGGGATGGCTGGTCAAGTGGTACTTCTATTTTTCATTTTTTGAGCACTTTCCATACTTATTTCCATAGTGGTTGTACCAGTTTATATTCCCACCAACAGTGTAGGAGGGTTCCTCCCCCCATATTCTCTTCAGCATTCATTGTTTTTTGACGTGTTCGTGGTGATAGCCATTCTGACTGGGGTAAAATGGAGTCTCAGAGTTGTTTTGATTTGCATTTCCCTAATGGCTAAAAGTGTTGGATGCTTTTTTCTTATATTTATTGGTCATTTGTACTTCTCTCCAGAATGTCTTCAGTTCATTTGCCTATATTTTTATTGGGTCATTTCTTTCTTTCTTTTTTTTTTTTGAGTTCTTTATATATTGTGGATATTAGTCTGAGGAAGACACATTTTTAAAATATTTCTCTCACCTATGGAATAACTGTTAATTGAATAGGATACCATTTTTTACCTCTGGCACATCCAGCTGTGAATAATTTACAGATCCCATCCTCAGAGAATTTAAATTCTGGTGAGGCAGATGGACACATGTGTACACTTCAGAATTAAAGGGGTTGTGATGTCCGTAAGCACAGGGAGCAGGACCTCACAGGGGACACCTGTGTACCTTTTGATAACTGGGAGGACTTTCTGCAGGAGCGACCTCTACACTGAGCCTCTAAAGAGAGTAGGGCATGGCCATGTTAAGAGGTGTGGGACTCTCTCAGCAGAGGGGGCCAGAAATGAAGCATCACATGTGTTTGGGACATGGCCACAAATATGAATGAGAAATGGCACCCAGTGGGAGACCAGTGTAGCCTGTGAGGGAAGGTGCGGGGAAAGAGTGAGATTGGACACTGGGGAAGGAAACACGAACGCCATTCCACAGACCTTTGGCATGAGGTCATGGAGCTCTCAGAAGAAAATCTCAGCAGGAAAGTGAACTTGACAGCTGTATATATGTTCACATTGTCACCGCCCTGCAACGGATACATGACATTTCCATTACTCCAGACAGTTCCTTATGCCTGTCTGTAGTCAGTCACTCCGTCCCACCTTCCTGCAGCTGCGGTCTGATGTTTGTCATCAGTTATGTCTTTCTGGGATGTCATGTCAGTGGTGTCGTGCAGTAGGCATTCTGTTATGTCTGGGTTTTTTCCAATCAACATAATTTGAAACTTGTGCACATTTTTGCATTCATCAGGTAGTAGCTCCTTTTTATTGGCGAGTAGTATTTGATGGTATGGGCTCACCACAGTTTATCCCTTATTCTGTTGTTAGACATTTGGGTTTTTTCTAGCTTTTGGGTTTGATAAAGTTGCTAAGAGCATTCTTTTTTCTTTCTCTGTTTATGTTTTGAGATAAGGTCTCACTATATAGTCCAGGCCAGCCTTGAACTCACTATGTATCCCAGGCTGGCCTTGAATTCCTTATCCTCCTCCGGCAGCCTCCCAGGTACACCACTACACTTCTACAAATATTTCTTGTGGACATACATTTTCATTTCTCTTCTGTAGTAAATACTTAATAGTGGGATTGCTAGCCCTGGCAGTCTTTTGCAGAATATATTAGAGTTGTAGGTGACAGGAAGCACGATGAAAAATCCAAGTGAAAGAAGGAGGTGTTCAGCATAAGGTAACACTGGAGGTGGGTAGGAAGAAATCCCTGTATTTAGGAAGTTGGCTTGACAGATCTAGGTAATGGATGAAATGGAAATGAGAGGGAAAAGAATTATTGGATCTGAACGTGAATGGCAGTGTTTCCCCCAAGTGCAGCGTTGAAGGGGATGGTAGTAAGACTTTAGTTTGGAACAAGTTGAGTTTGAGATGCTTGCTGACGAGGGGGACGACCAGGAGACTGGAGGCTCCAAGGATACAGAGACCACAAGCACGATGTAAGATGTGGTCTGAAGGTAATAGGGCAGGCAGTGCTCACCATGGAGAAGTATAAGAGGCCTTGGGATTGGAGGAGGAGATCACCAAGGAAGGAAGAAAGATGTGCAGACTAGGAGGAGACACTTAGGACACATCAGTATTGATGCAGCGTTCGGTTTCAGAGTATATTAAAGCACTACCAAAAGTCAGTAAGACAGATAAACAATCTAATAGAAAATGGACAAATGATAAAATGAAGCTTCTCAGGGATGGGTAAACAAGAATAGCCATTAAATTCATCAAGATATATCAACCTTTCTGGTCATCAAGAGAATGCCATTACAGCTCTAACATCAGAGTATCCCATACTCTTTAACTGACAGAATCAAAAAATATTTTTCCTACAAGTGATGGCAAGGATGTAATGCAGTGGGGGACCCTGACACCCTGCTGATAGAAGAAAAAAGGACCCAGCTGATGAAGAAGACAGTGTTATAAGTAATAACCACCATAGTAAGTGTATTCTATAGGAGGGCAGTGATTCTACTCCTCAGCACTGTCCAGATAGATCTGTCTCTCTTTTCATCAGAAAGGTTTATATCAGCATTGTTGACATGCACACAAACACAGAGACTGAGTGTCTGTCAACAAAAGAATAAACAAAGGATAGATTGTGATATTGTCTTTAAACAAAATATTATACAGAAGTAAAAACAAATGCATCAGGACAGCAGATTTTCAGCATGAGTGAATACCACAAACATAAGAAAAGCAAGCTGCAGAAGACTATGTATAATATGACACTCTTAAAACATTTCAGACTGAACAAAATAGTATATATAGTACAAGACTCACATGCAAGTAGAAATGGGAGGAAGTGCCAAATTAGACTTGTGATTTCCTCTCTGAGTGTGGGAGGGTGGCCACCAAAAGGGTCTTTCATCTGGTTGGGATAGTTTTGATTTCCTGAGCTGTTTCTGAGTGTACAGTGTTCACTGTGTATCTTTTTGTGAATGACTTAAAGAGGGAGCTGAGGACAGTCTTCTCAACACCATTAAAAATGGGTTTAAATGTTTTCTTCCTGACTCACAGCACGCAAGATTTTACTGTGGTATATATTCATGTATAAATGGCCACAAATACAAATGAGACGTGGAAACAAAAGTTCCATGAAAAAGTTGTATTCTTTCTTAGCAGATATACTCTGGTAGTTATTTTTTTTAAAAAAAGTACGACAAGGGGTGAGGATTTAGTTCAGTGGCACAGTGCCTGCCTGGCAAACGCAAGTTCCTGAGTTCAATCCCTGGTACCAATAAATAAATAAATAAAATAAAAAAGTATAATGGTTGCAACCTTCTAAATCAGTGGCTTTCTCCTGGGGATGACCCCCACACTTTTGATGGTAGTGGCTGGCATTTAATGAGGTATACTGGAGGCTGTAGTTAGAGGACTTTCACTGGAGGTCTGAGAAGGAAACTAGGGGCGGGCTGTGAAGAAGAGTAATAGTAATAGTTGAAGTAGATCTTAGTTTTGAGAGAGGATTTTCTTTTTTAAAAGACGGTCAAGTCTTGGTATATTAAAATGATGACGGAAGATTGTTAGTAGAGAGGAAGGTATGAAGGCAGGAGACAGTTGACTTGGTGGATGCAGTGTCAGGGAAGTTGGGCCAGGATGCAACTCTGAGCAGAAGTGCCTGTTGGCTTGAAGTAGGAGGAAGGGGCAGGACATGTCCCCACTGGATGGGAGGGAGGCATCCGTGGATACAGAAGGAAGATGTGGAGACAGATGTGGAGGTGCTGTCAGAGGCAGGCAGTGCTGATTGGTGAGGGGAAAGCCCAGGCCGAGTATTTGGGAAGAGAAGGGTGACAGAGAAGGCAGCTACAGAATGAAGTCCAGGGACTAAGTAGGGATTGTGCTTAATGGATTCTAAGGTCATTCAGACTTGACCATCAAACTTGGTGACTCAGGGAGGACTGAGATGGGGACAAAGTCTTCAGTGAGTAAGAGGGAATAATGGGCATGGGCAGAGGACTTTTCACCCAAGAGTGGAGGAGCATCCAGTTACGGAACCAGCTTTGGAGAGTGAGAAGCTACTGCCATGTGTTCCCACCAGGCTTTAGCCAAGACAGGAAGGGAGGCAGAGGCGAGTAGGGGCTCCAGAGGACACTGTCGAAAGGTGTAGGGGGTGGGGACCAGAGGAACATTCAGAAGTGTGGGTGTGAGATTGTAGGAAAGAGCTGGGGGCAAAAGAGCCTTGGACAGGCAGGGAGGCTAATGGGATTGAGTAACTGAGGGTTCTCAATTGGCCAGGGGATTGGGAAGATCCAGTCTTTTCTCTGGAAACATTTGAAAAGCCTTCTGCTGAACCTGTGTTGATGCGGTTCAAATTTCTGCTTTGGGGCAGCTTGGCTGTGCCTTCTCTGGTTGAGTGATTGCAGCCTCTAGCGAGAATAGAGGATCCATGTGGCCAAGAGTTGGCATCAAAGACCTTTGTGGCACCAGGATGGTTTATGTCCCTTTGACTTCCTAGAGACCCATCTGCTGGAGGAGTGAATAGTGTCAGCTGCTCTTTTCTTAGCTTTTGGTTAACAGAATAAGAAGTCTTTGGGGTTTAGTTCTTTTCAGTCTTCATTAAGTAGGGTGATGAGCCACGCCTAGCTCTTTAAAGTCAGCAGTGAATAACCTTTCACAGTATACAGCATGGAATTCCACTGGGGAATTTAAACACATTTTTCTTTTATGACTTAAATGAGGTGTTGCTTTTTCATGAAAGTTTTATATATTTGACCTATTTAATTTTTTTCATCAGCAATAAAATATGGCATTTTCTTACTTCCCTTCCAAAATAGAGAACCATTGGGGCTTTTGGCAGGGAGACCCGTGTGTACCACGGAAATGTGAAAAATGTAATTTATTCCCCTTTCTTTTAGCTATCAAAATGAATTAAAAGATGACTATTTTAAAGGAACACCTTTGATAAATGCCTTTCATTTGAAAGCTTTAGAATCAGAATGAAAAATTGTGTTTTGATTTTTTTTTCCCTTTTCTAAAACAAAACATTTCTTCTTGGAAATAATGCTAGAATCTGTTACAGAATTTAATTAACAGTAGCCTACATGAAGATGGTCATCTTGTACAAATCAAATATAAAATACACAGAAAAGACTGGCTCAGTGAATACGTGGTAAGCCCCAGACTGTTTTGGTGGGATAGTAAGAAAATGGGAGAAGAAATGAGTAGCTGCTGGATCGAGGGGTGGGTGAGGTGCTGGAGAGACTCTGGAAGGGACAAAGGGCAGGCTGGAATGTGAGCACCAAGGACAGTTTTAGAAGAAGTGACAGTTCTGGAGTTCAGAGGGGACAGGAGGAGGGGATGAGATGTGGCCCAGCAGATAAAGGCACAAAGGGGAAAGAGAAAGATTTTTGCATCGGACTTGAGAATGCACATCAAAAAAAGAAACACATCAGATCCTGCTTGTAGAATTTGATTGCTTCAGTTATTTTATCTCCAGAATTCTGCTTAAATGCAATGTATCCCTTTACCTTTCTAAGTATGAAAACAAATTCTTACCTAAGAGTAGATTCTTTTCTTCACTGAGTACCTGTAGCAGCATTTCCCAAAATATATGTTGCACAGAATGCTGTTTCAACAGGCTCTTGAAGGAAATAATTTTGTGTTAAGTTTGAGAAGGACTGTGTTAAAGAAAATTGAATAGGTTTGTTTACTGCACAGTTTTTCAGAGCCTTCAACATCAAAAAGCCATTTGGAATGTCTAAGACAAATGAGATGGACCTTTGAAATTGCTAAACAAAGGCTTTCTCTCTTTTAATGGAATTCTGATTTTGCTCTGTGTGGCACCATACCTTGTTGAATTTTCGTCTCCTACTCTGTTACTGCTAGAGGTGGGCTGGTACTAAGGGGAAATCCCTGCAGGGTGGGGGCTTCCAGGACAGCTTTTGGTCCCTTGATGAACAGGATCAAGTGAGACTGACATACAGCTTTGCCATTGCCCCTTCTGCTGCCCTCTTATCTGAAGGAACAGAAGACACAGATGCAGAGACGTGCAAATAGAAAATATGGAAGGAGGATTTCATGAAACTACCAGCCTTGGAGTCTCTATCTTGGGGCTGTTGTAGTAGGGAAAACAAGTCCTGATTGGTGAATTCATTGTAGTTTAGTTTCTATTAATGGAACCAAATGCAATCCTAACTGATACCAGGTGATATAGTAAGCAATAATTGCACTGACTTTAGTCATGGAGTTCTTCCTCCCTCCCTCCCTGCCTGCCTTTGCATGGAGAGGCTTTGGGAAATGCTGCTTTAAAGAATATGAGTATAAAAACATTATATAGTTAGCCTTTTTCTTGTATGTATGGATTTTCTGATGTTCTTTGACCATGGAATTAGGATTTTGAATTTTGCTCTTTTTTTTCTGCTTTTACCTCTTCCTCTCATATGGGAAGATTTTGCTTCTTAAAAAAAAAACTTTGGGTCCGGGATTTAGCTCAGTGGTTTCTCTGCCTGCTGCTCAAGCACAAGGACCCAAGTTTGATCCCTGGTACCAAAAAAAAAAAAAAAAAAAAACCAAGAAAACAAACAAAAAAGAACTTCATAAATTTTGTTATTCCTCTTAACAAAGCACTTTTATATACCGAATTTTTAAGAAATCAGGATGATTTTATTGGCTAACTCAAACCTTCTTTACAGTGAAGTTGTTCAAAAAATGTATAGATAAATTTACTCAGATGTACATTTATTTCTATCATAATAGAGGTGGTTTCTTTTGAATGATTTTATTCTCGACTGTGGCACTTAATACTTTTTCTGTATTCTTCTCATAATCAGTGTTCTGTAAACCAACACCTAATGTCCTAGGGAATCTCTTACTGTAAATGCTTTTTTAAAAGTTGGAAATCTTTTGTAATTTGATTGAATGCCTCACAGTTGTTCTCCTGTTGTAAATTGGCTTTCATAGGATTTTCTTATAGTGTTTTAATAATTGTTTTGATAAAAGAATTTCAGATCTTGTTTCTTCTTCCTCTTAGAGAACATTTGAAGCCCATTTTGCATGTCTAGAGTATAAAATAAGAATGTTACTGTTGGAGGGGACCTTACAAAGGAGTCTAATCTCACTTTGCAGCTGTGGAGACTGAGGATTTACTGAAGGCCTTATTGCCATGCCTACCGGGGCAGGACTGGAGTTGGCTCACTCTGGTGAGGGCTGGGCACTAACAGTGTAGGAAGTTTAATTTCAATGCATGCCACTCACTGGCCTCAGTTTCTTCACAGGTTCAACTGTAGTACCTTCTCATTTGCCCAGTCATAGTAAAATCTTTATTTTGAGTTGCTTAGTATTGAATGCTTTTTCAAGTATTTATACCATACTGTTTGGAAAAGAAGGATATTTGGCTTTAGAGGTTTATTTCTGTAAAAATTGGGGTTTGTTGTAGTATATAACATTCAACCTTTTCAAGTGGATAGTTTGGTGAGTTTTTTCCAAATTGTATGGTTTGTAAAACCACCATCCCAAATAAGAATATTTCCACTATTCTAAAAAGTTAAAATCTCTTTGAATGAAATGAAATTCCTTCATTTTGTGAAATATTTTATTCAGATAAAATATTAATATACTATGACTTTTAAAATTCACATGTTTTATTGTTTTTATGAAAGCTGTTAAACTTTTGTCTACGTTTTGCTGACCCCAAAAAGGAGCAGGAGGAGGAGGCAGATCTTTAAAATGATGTTAAATAGCTGCTTTAGGATACTGGGAACATGTAATGTCCTTTACTAATATTCAGGTAGAGGAAAAACAAGTAAGAATACAGTTGACTGGCTTATTTTTATTACATACAATTTAAAACTTTACAGAGTTTCCTGTGGTCTGGGGAGATAAGGTAGTTATTAAGTTCAAGTCTTGGGGAAACTGAAGCCCAGATCAGTGAAATAAATTATGTAACTTCTTACATTGTTACTTTTTTCTTACACTGTTATCATTAAGACCCTTATCAGAAAAAGGAGCATTAAGATATTTGAGCCATTTGTATCCCATTTGAAATGGAGGCAGACATACTGCTATGGACATTGAATGTGAGGCCGGGACATTTGGGACAAGGAAAGTACCAGTGTTAGCCAGCTTCCCACCATTGTAACAAACACCTGAGATGACCGCATAATCAGCTTATTAGGGAAGAGGTAGATTTTGGCTCACAGAGGTTTCCGACTGTGGTTGCTTGCTCCCATTGCCCTGGGCCCGTGGTGGTTCGTCATAGTAGGATCGTGGTGGGGAAGAGACAAGGTTGCCACAGTCCCCCCAAGAGTATTTTGCCTCGTAAGCGGGACCAAGCGGGACATGTGGGCCTTTGGGAGACATTCCAGATCCAAAGTACAGCACAAAGCTAGGTGGGGAGGCCAATAGATGGTGATGAAAGTGGGAATAGGCATCTGTTTGGAGCTGAGAACTCGGGGGAAGTGAATTATTTTAGCATAAACATTTATCGCTGGTAAATAACAGCATCTGATTTTCTTAAAAGCTCCTTGCATGAGGGCCATGGTCTTCATTTTTGTTTTTTAGTATGATTAGATATTAAAATTTGTAAATTCTAACTGTGCATGCATTTATTCAAAGAGCATTTCTTGAATACCTACTATGTGCAAAACCCTATTCTGGAAGCTTTTGAAAATAAAAAGATGCCTTTGATCAGTGGTGGCAAACCTATGGTACGCATGTTGTTTTTCTTTTAAGACAAATGATGTTAATGTGTGAGTTGTTTTTTCTAAACTAAAACAGTCCTCAGGTTTAATTGCAGTGGTGGCACTTTGCCATACGTAAGTGGGTTTTAGGTTGCAGTTTGGGCACTTGTCTCTAAAAGGTTCGCCATTCCTGGATTAGACAACGATTACTCTTTAGGAAGGGGTGTAGTTGGAAAGTTTACTATATTTGGAAAGTTAAAAATGAAACATGACACCCTTCAGGGGCATAAGAGGTGGCTGGGCTTTGAATGCCAGGTGGAGGAGTGTGGGCTAGGCAGTCAGCACCCACTGATACTCAGAGGAGGGACTGCATTCTGTCCAGGTGAAGCTGGCCTCCTTTCGGGGAGATGAATCCTGCTGTGGAGTGCAGTTGAAGGAGGGGAGGCAGGGAGAATATGCGGACACTGGCTCTGAGACCTCTCACAGTTCCCCAAGGAGTGGAATCGTAGGCACAGAGCTGGGGAGGAGATGGGTAAATAAAAGACGTTTTGGAGAGAGGATAGCCAAATCATAGTAAGTGCTTGGGGGTTGGAGACAGGGAGTGGGGAATAAAACTAAGATTTTAAAGAATTTGAGTTGCTTTTTCAGTAGGTATTACACTTACATCTGTTACATTTGGCATGAGTTGTTCCTTATTTCTGTATCATAGTCTTCCTCCCCAGACATTCACCAAGTTTTTCAGTTTCTTATACATACTTACAGAGACATTTAATACCTGTATAAACAGCCATGGGAATGTGAGTACTCTTTTCCCATCTTTTTATTCTACTGAATAGCAAATTTCCACTTAACAGTCTTTTAAAATGTCACTCTATAGCCGTAGGCAAAAGGCTTCCTCTTCTCTGTTATGGCTACATAGCAGTGCATTGTGTGAATTTGCTGTAACCACCTGGTTGTTTCCAGTATTTGTTATTATAAGCAACATACCTTTCAGTTCCTGTACAAATATCATTTCCCACATCTGAGCCCATTTCTGTGGGGTATTTGTTGTGTGTGGAAATAGCTGAACAGAGGATATATGAATTTTTATTTTGGTATATGTTCCCTAATTGCCCCTCACAAAGGTGGTGCACACCAATACAAATATGAAAGTGTGTATCAATCAGGTGTATTCTCAAGCTTTTGCATACTTCACAATCTGAGAGATAAAATGATTTCTCAGTTCAAGTTATTTATTTATTTATTTATTTTTAAGACAGGGTCTTGCTATATAGCCCAGGCTGGTATCCAACTTACAAACCTCCTGCTTCAGCCTCCTGAGTAGCTGAGATTATAGGCATGTGCCACCACGCCCAGCATTTAGTTTAGTTTTAATGTACATTTCTCTTACTGCGAATGAATTTGAACCTTTTTTTTTTTTTTTGGTACCAGGGATTGAATTGCTTGCAAGGCAGGCAACGGAACCACTGAGCTAAATCCCTGGCCCATGAACCTTTTTTATATATTGAAGGACCATTTTTATTTTCTTATTTGTGAACTAGCTTTATATTACTTGACCACTTTTCTGTTAGGTCTTCACTTAATTTGTAGAAGCTTTATATATTAGATAAATTCATCTTTTATCTGTGATATAGGTTGCAAATATTTTTCACATTTTGTGGTTTGCTTTTGTTTTTGCTTTTGGTGGTCTTTTTAAAAATCATGCACAACTTTTAATTTCTGTATAATTGTATTTTTAAGACTCTGTCAGAATTTTTTTTAAAAAATCCCCTCTTCACTTCAGGTTCATTAGAAGAAAGTATGTGAGATATCTTTGGTACTTTCAGTTTTTCATGTTTAAGCTTTTGATTCACTTATAATTTATCCTGATGTTAAACTTGTTGTTATCAGATAAGAAATATGGACATAGCTTTTATTTTAGGTGGCTCCTCAGTTAACATTACAACTTTTATTGAATCAGCCATGATCTGCCACTTCTGTGATACTCTGAATTTCACATGCATTTGGGTCTGCTTCTGGAGTGTCCGTTATTTGCTAGGCTGACTCATTGTTCATGTACTAAATACATACTGTTTAGTGGTTATAGCCACATATTTGAATATTTGTTAGAGGTCCTTTCTATTTATTGCCTCTACTTTTCAGAATGTTCTTGGCTACTCTTTTCGGTAGAATTTCCCATATGAATTTTATAATATGTTCATTTAATGCCACTTCCCTCCCCCCATATATTTCATTGCTACTTTTACTAAAATAATATTGAGCTTCTAAATTAAAATTTATGGGAAATTAATATTTTGATGATGTAAAATTTACTCCCAGGATAAAATGTGTTTCTCTTTTATTTTATTGCAATCTTTTTTTTTTTTTTTTTTGGTACCGGGGATCGAACTCGGGACCTTGCACTTGCAAGTCAGGCACTGGAACCACTGAGCTAAATCCCTGGTCCCTATTGCAGTCATTTTTAATGATGCCTTGGGATGTTTTAAAAAGTTTTCTTTACGTAAGACTTGCACATTTCTTGTTAAGTTTATTGCCAGATATTTCCCTTTTCAATTTGTGGGCATCATTAATGGTCTTTTCTTTATTTATACTTTATAATAAATTATTTTATCTATATTTAAGCTACCTATTTTCTGTGTTAATTTTGTATTAGTCCTTTTTTCTTCTCTAATTACACTGACTAGACTTTCCAGGTCCATGTTTAAAAAGTGCTGGTGACAGATGATAGTCTTAGTTTGTTCCTGACTAGAATTTCTATCCAACTCTACTTTTTAATTTTTTTTTCCAAGAATGGATGTTGAATATTCTCTGATACCTTTTCAGTGCCTGTGGCAATGATGTATGAGCTACCTCTAAAAGAGTTCATCATCTCAGGTGGATGTGAATGAGATACAGGCTTAGAGAGGTCAGGGCTGGCTATCTGTGATACTATTGTGCAACTCAGGTCTTTGATCAAATGCTACCAATATTTTCTAAACACAGACCTGGCAAAAGATTGATTTTGGATAGTGATTTTTATGTTTCTACCTTTCTTGGTGCACATTTCTGGTAGCTTCACATTAAATTTCTGGTTTAGATGAGTTTGAACAAGGGTAACTGCAGTCTGGGCATGCCCAGTGCCAGTCTCAGGTTAATGCCTCGGAGCGGTGTCTGCTGTGGGACTCTGGGCAGTGAGGAAGGCCTAGCACACACAATAGTAATTGTTTAGGAGTGTGTAGATAAACTTTGAAAGTCACCTTGATGTATAAGTATGAGTCATTCTTGAAACTCTCAATTAGTGGTTTTATTTTGGGGGGGGCAGGTTAAAATAGATGCGAAATGGACAGGATGTTTTGGTTATGTGTTGCTTGGTTTTTGAAAAAAATCAATACTTCTGAATTAAAGTTTTGTAAGTACCTAAGTGCTCATTTTCTGTAGAGTCTTAAATAACATCTGCAAATGTCAGTTATTTTTCTTAAAGGTATTTGCACTTTAGGAGTAAAGGTGATTGTTGCAAATGTAAACTAACCTAAATTCAACCCCTGGGAGTTTAATGACCTTATTTTACTGATTGTGGCTCATGTTTAATTTTCTCTCTGTTCTTTTTCTTCATTCTTTCTATGCAAGGTATAGGTACAAAAGGTATCCTTTTGTACCTTTAAAAAAAATTACTTCTTCCTACTTAGCTATATGGAATCCTTCCTGTTCCTGACTGCAAGGGTTAGGAGATGGGGTGAGAAGAACTCCAACATGCAACAAATGAGAATTCGCAGACTGCACAGCTTTTTGCCTAGTAGAACTCTACACCATTCATTCACTTAGCCTCTTTACCTATTGTATTAGTCAACTTTCTGTTACTGTAACAAAAAACCTGAGATAATCAACTTACAAAGAGAATAGGTTTATTTTGGCTCACAAATGTGGAGGTTTCTATTTATGGTCAGTTGGCTTCACTGTTTTTGGGCTTGTGGCAATGCAACACATCATGGCAGGGACAGTGTGGTGGAGTTGAGCCATTTACCTTGTGGTGGGGAAGAGAAAAAGAAGAAGGGGCCCTGTCCCACTGTGACCTTCAAGAGCATGCCTCCAGTGACTGGAAGACTCACCATGTGTGACTCTTAAAGTGCCCACCACCTCCCGTAGAGCCAGGCTGGGGACTAAGCCTTTAATACACGGGCCTTTGGGTGATGCTCCAGATCCACACTGTGGCACCCGTTTTAGAAAAGGAGTTCTGATTAATTGCTTTATGGCAGATCCTAATGAGAAGAAATTTGAGACCAGGGCCAGAGAGAAGTGCACTGACTACAAGAAGCAGTCATCCTTGCACCTTAATGGGTGACCATGAAAATTTTAATAAGAAAACAGATGTCCCAAAACTGGCCATTGAGGGTACTGTTAGCAAGGAGGAAGCCTCTGTCCCTTGTCAATGGGCTGTAAAAGTTTTATCAGTATGTTATACTAGTAAAAATATTAAGATGAACCTGGGCATCCAGGGAAGGTAAATTTGTGTTCACAAAGGGAGAAAAGTGTAAGAATTATTTCAGATTCAGTTATGTAGAAAATTTACCAAGCAAGTGTTAAAGAGTATAGATTCCTGTTATTGAGGAAGTGTAAGATTTGTTCCAAAGGAAGCTATTATATAGGTGATGGCCAGGGTTTTCTTTATAAATTGATTTTATAAGATTATGTCGTTGAAAGTATCCTCTGAATATTCTGGAGTTTCTTTTATATAAGATAGAACATTTTGAGTCTCAAGATAGTTTAAAAAACTTTTAAACTCAACTTTCTTAATGCATATAATTTTAATCTACTTTAGATTCCAAATGTCAGTGACTTGAAGGATCCAGAGTTTTTCCTTTACTTTTGATTTTGTACTTGGTTGAGGAAGTTCCACTTACATTATTACTTCTGCTGCATAGGTGCCATGTTGTTCATGTGTTGAATTAATAACCTTGTCATAAGAGTAGCATTCAAAGCACTCTGCATGGCATGTATACTGACGCTGCTTTTCAGAACCACTCATGAATCTCTACAAGAAGCCTGCAGCATTTTTATTTGTCTTACATTACCCTAAATCTCAAGAGTATTGGCTTTCTGAATATGTTTATGGCATATGTGGTAAAAATTTTCATTACTTCCGTTTCCATATTCCAGAATTTATAATAATCTGTGAGTAAGTGAGCTGAAGTTTTATGTTTTTTTCCAGAATTTCTCAATTTCAGCACTGTTTCCATTTTGGACTAGATAATTCTTTGTTGTGGAGGGAAGGGACCCATGCACTGTAGAATGGTCATTAGCCGCACCTTGATCTCTATTCGTTAGGCCCTACTTGCATCTTCTCTAGGTGTAACAACCAAAATGTCTCCAGACTGCAAATATCCTGAGGAGTGGGGGAGGGGATGAAACTACCCATGATTGAGCACCACTGGTTTTTGCTCTTCAAAGATTGGTTCTGAGGGAAAATAAACAGTTTGTTATTATAAGAAAAGGAAGAAACCTTGTCAGGTACAAACTATGAGCCAACTCCAGCACAAAGCCAAGAATAAGGCAGCATCCGTACCTTTAGAGGAAACATACATGTGAACAATTAAAGGAAATACTATGTGATAGGCTGAAATAGAAATAAAGACAAAGGAGTGGTTACTTCTACCAAAAAGGGGTCAGCAAAAAGGGGTCAGCAAAAGTACAAGAAAGAGAAATATTTGACCTGGGTCTTGATGGATGAGTGGGCATTTATTAGAATTGGTTTGCAATGACTGTCACAACCAAGAAGCATCATGAATAAAGGCTAAATGACTCTACATTATGGTTTGTATTGGATCATACTTCTTGTTCCATAATTATTCTTGCTCCATAATTATTAATAGTACCCATTTCTGTCTCAAAAAGGCCCTGCTTAATGATAAATTCTGTAGTTCACTTGAAAGTTCCCAGGAAAACGGTGTGTTTGAGGTGCAGCAAGACCTCTTACGTTGTCAGAAGGTCATTCACGGAGGAGGCAGGCTTGTGGAGGATGGATGGGTAAGGTTGGGACCTGATTTGGAGGGTCTTAGAGAGTCTTCTATGCCACATTATGAGAGTTAAACTCGTTCTGGACAACTTACCAGCTAAAAGTTCCCAGGCGAGGAGAGTATGTTAGAAAGAGAGCGGCAGAAAGAAATGAACTTTGGGGCCCTTGAAAAGTTCTGGTCTCTTCCATATGGTGTGTTTCTTCCAAGTGCTTCCTCTTAGAGAAAATAAGTCCCCAGAGGTAGTCCTTGGCTAGGTTTTGCTTGGTTATATCCAGGTACATTCTGTTCACAAGTGTGTTACTTTCAACTAAATTTCCTTAAGGAATATGTCAAGGAGACTTCTATTTATTTAAAATTTTATTTTATTGGTACATTTTTAGGTATACAGTATAATGACATTCATCATTGGAAAGCTGCACCTTTACATACTCTCTCTTGGTTCCTATTTTTCCCCTATTCCCCTGCCCTCCCTTCAACTCCTTCGCCCCTCCCTATTTACAGAGACTTTGTTTCCATTTTTTCATATTAATTCCATTCCCTTCTTTCCTTTCCTCTGCCCCTCCCACTTCCCCTTCCCCTTTGCCCCTTTTCCTATTTCACATTATCTATTATACCTTTTAATCCTTATTTACGCTTTCAGTTTCTCACACTGGAGAAACTATTTGGTATTTACACATGTGTGTCCTGTTTCTTTCACTTAAGAGTATTGCCTCAGTTTATTTTAACTTTCTTTTTGACTTATGAATAAATGAGGTTTTGCTCTGTAACTGAAATTTAAATGGATGACTATTTTAGTTAAAAAATATAATTATCTAATTCAAGTATTGGCAAAGTACATCCTGGAGATAAAATCTAGTTTTCTGCTTGTTTCTGTAAATAAGATTTTATTGGAACACTGCTACAGTCCTTCATTTATGTGTTGCTTATAGCTATCTTAGCATGACAGGGCAGAGTTGAGTGCTTATGACAAATACCATACGGCCTGCAATGACTTTCTGGGCCTTTAAAGAAAAAGTTTGCCAATTCCTGATCCAACTGAATTTAGTATCTTTTTTTCATCAAATACTTCAAGTAGGTTTTACATCTTCACTTTGGTGAAGGTGATTTTGGGACTGGACTAAATTATGCTGTTTTTAGTACATGTATTTGTTCCAATTTGGGCTTGTGTTTCAATCTCACAAAAGTAGTGTTATCTAGAATTTACCTGACAGAAGGATAAAGCTCTAGAAGTCGGCTCTCCTGTCTGTCAGGAAGTCTTGAATCTACTCCCCAGATCTCAGTGAATTCAGAGGGAAATGCAGCAGCCAGGCTGCCTGGCAGGCCCCTTGCTGTGGAGGGCTGGTACCGCCTACCTGTGACAGCTGACCTGCCTACCTACCTTGACAGCTGTCTCCATGGTCTTGGGGCATGTCTGGCAAGCTTTTCTTTTTCACTGCCACAGTCAAGGCCATGAAGGGCAAATATGCTTCACAACTTCAAGGTTTTAAAAAAATTAAATTGTGCTTAAGAATATATTTACCTAGAAGATTATCTTTATCAAGAAGAAAACGAGGATAATATTTTTTAATTGACCCAATACATTTATTTCCTCATAATTCCCAGTCTCTTCCTGTTTCAGTGACTGTGTTTATTTGTTCTTTCTCTTTTCAGAGTGACACTTGTACTCTGGTTAGCATCAGACTGCACACTGGTGTTTGCATAGATATTGGACTTTTAAAGAGAGCCAGGGAGACAAGAGGATGTTAACCAGGGACAGTGTTAATTAGTTAGAATTAGTGGTGTGGCCTCCTCCTTGCCTCCAGTCTGGACAGCTCAGCTGTTTGTAGGATTTGGCTGCTGGCCTTTACAGACTTTTCAATATAAGGAGATTGGTTACCCTGGGAAACAGCTCAGATAAGTGAAGAATGCTTGTTAGTCCTTTATAGTCCTGGACTTTGCCTCTTGTTCTTTGTGAAGTGTCCCAATGAGGGTTCCCTTTCATCTTTAAGTTGCTCCTTTAAAGCACCCACAGGATTTTATACCCTCTGAAACCCTCATATCACCTGCTGGCAGTATTCCTGGAAAGTCCTGGGGCCACTTAAAATAGCTTCTGTTTTGTGTTCTAGAAAGTTCTTGTTGCTGAGTGCCCACGGTTACATCTTAGAGCTAAAGGGTCTTTGCCCAGATAGGTGTGCAGCACCAGGATGAAGAATGTGTTCAGAACACAGTCACCTGAGGAACCAGCGGGGCACAGGGTCACTGTGGCTCCCCTGCAAGCAGATACTCGTAAGCCCTTGTGCTTCCTGTTTCGCTTTCCTTCCACTCAAAAGCTTGATAGACCTTAATATTACCTTAAATCAGTTTCATACTTACAGAATAGTGGATGCTACAGAGTTCTCATATACTTCCCCTAGCCCACAGTTTCCCTATTACTAACATCTTACATTAATGCGGTACTTGATACCTTATTATTCACTAAGGTGGCTTACTCAAATTTCTTTAGTTTTTACCTAATGGCTCTTAGATACCAGATTACATTCAGCTGTCCTGTCTCCTTAGCTTCCTCTTGACTGGGAAACTGTCTTAGACTTTTCTTGTTTTTGATGACCTTGAAGGTTTCTAGAGTTTCAGTCAGTTATGCTGTAGGATGCCCCTCACTGAAATTTGCATTGTTTTTTTCATGATTAGATTCATGTTATGGTTTGAAGATCAGGATACAGAGATAAGGGTGCATATTATCCACAGGATTTAGGAGTGTTGTTGTTGACTTTAATCATCTGCCTGGAAATAGCATATTTTAGGTTTTTCCCTAGGAGTTTACCTTTCCTTTTCCCACTGCCACTTGCACACTGTACTGTTAGGAAGGAAGTCCCTGTACTCAACCCTTACTTAAAGGGTGCTGGTTATGCCAGTCCTCAAGGGCAGAATATTTACATAATTTATTTGGAGTTCTGCTTGGGAGATTTGTCTCTTTCCATTTATTATTATTTATATCAATATGAAATCATGGATAGAGTAGTCTCCCCTTATCCATGAATAGATTGCATGGCATTCCTCTTTTATCTGCAGTAGCAGGATACATTCCAAGCCCCTCAAGTGGATGCCTTAATCTTGAGATAATACTTAACTGTGTATATATGCACTCTTTTTTTTTTAAGTCATATTTTATTTTATTTATTTATTTTTTTGGTACCAGAGATCGAACTCAAGACCTTGCGTTTGAGAGGCAAGCAGCGGAACCACTGAGCTAAATCCCCGCCCTGTATATACACTCTTAACACTGTGGCAATTGATCTGATAACTTAGCTGTGAAATGACTGTGGGTAGCATACATACTGTGGATACACTGGACAAAAGGATAATTCATGTTCTGAACAGGACGGAGCAGGACAGAGTGAGATTTCATTGTAATACTCAGTATGGTGTGCAATTTAAAACTTAAGAATTTATTTCTGGAATTTGCCATTTTGGACTCAAGTTGACTGCAAGTAACTGAAACTCTGGAAAGTGAAACGGTGGGTGGGAGGGTTGGCTACTGTATTTATTTTTTTATTTTGTGTTTTATTCCTGTATTTATTTATTTTGTTGCTCAAAAATTTTTTGGGAGTTCTTTCATTTTGTTTCTGCATTACCTTGATATGTCCCCATCATTCTGGAGTTTTTTTGGGTTTCTTTTGGTACTTCCTTAGTTTTTGAACTACAACACACTTTCGGCTTGTATATTTCTTGCCTTGGTCTTAGAATTGCCTTTTTTCTATTGGAAGATGGTTTTAGAAATAAAAATCTGAGCATTATGTGTATTTGTTGCTATAGGGGTGTCACTTTTTTTAGGTTCTCTCAACTGACAGAAGGAAGAAATTGTGTATATTACTCCACCTACGCATACACATTTTTATAAATATTTCTGTGTGTAACCATCTGTATCTATACTGAGTTTAATTCACGTTTAACAACCTGATGTCCCCAACTCTAATGCATTACCACATGGATCAGTCTAGTCTCTTCCTCTTATTTATCTGTAAACCCTCACTCCAACAGGAAGAAACTTTGGTTCTGCTATGTCCCATGCATCTACTTACTTGCTGAGCCCAGCATCCATATACAGCAGTATCAGAGCTGCTAACCTCTACCCCTGTGGAAAATAGTATTGTTAACTATAGTCTAATGCTTATGTGAAATTCCTTCTGTTTTTAATCTGATAGATTCTACTCATTTCCAAAGTTACTTACATATGGCTGGCACCTTTTCCCCATCTCCTTCAGTAAAATTGTTTCATACACTTGTAATACAATTAAATTCTTTTTTTTTTTTTTGCATACTGGAGATTGAACCCATGGTTGCCACCCTGAGCTATATCCCCCAGCTCTCTTCTAGTTTTTATTTTTAGACAAGGTCTCACTAAGTCACTGAGTTGTCCAGGCTGGGCTCAAATTTGCAGTCTTTCTGCCTCAGCCTCTTACAGTGCTGCGATTATAGGCATGTGTCACCACACCTAGCCTATAGTTAGATTCTCTTGGAATAATCTGGATTCTTTCCTGGGATCCTCCAGTGTCCTAAATAATTTTCTTTTAAGCTTTGTATACATTAAGTTTTATTCTTTTTCATGTACAATTCTATAGGTGTTGATAAATGCATGCGGCATATCCACCATTATAGTATCATATAGAATAGTTTTTCTACCCTAAAAATCCTTTCCATATATTTTTCACTGCCTTTTTTCCTTTAAACCATTGGCAAGCACTTATCCTTTTATTGTCTCTATACTTTTACCATTTTCATCTTCTACTTTTTTGTTTGTTTGTTTGTTTTTGAGATAGGGTCTTGTTATATACTTTAGGCTGACCTCAAATTTAGCAATCCTCCTGCCCCATGGATCCTCCATTTGTTAAATCCTTTATGTTAGAATTTCTTGAGCATCTATTGAAGATGATTAGCCATTCAGAAGTCATATTCATTTTTCTACTCTTCTGGAAGGCACCAGAAATTGGACTCCTTTTTGGAATAAAGTAGAGAATAGATGTAATAGCTGAAATGTATTACAGTGACATCTCCATGGATTGCAATCTGCAATATTGGTGCCATTATCTTCCTATAAAATGTACTTTCATACCAGGCTTCCTGTGCAGCCTGGTTTGGAGGATAGACCTGCCTTGCCTGTGACTTCCATGTTTCCCTCAGCCCAGAATAATGATTTGTCATTTATTTAACAAATAGTTTTAAAGACACAGTTTGAACTGCCAATCTTGAGCTCTTGGTAACAGTGTTTATTCCCTTGGTGATGTGATTGGACAGGCCCAGACAGTCAGATCCTCTGTTAGAAGTTTAAATGGAGAGATATCCAATCAGGGTGGGCATGTTCTTGGAGCTCTAGAAGGTGCAACCTCCGGAAGTGGAACAACTAAGTTCATTTCTGGAAAGGCAGACTAGATCCAGAGAAAGAGAGAACACTTTGGTTGGATCTCCAGTCTTTACTCTGGCCCTCCAAAAGGCTTGGCCACCTCCCTGGCTTCTGTGAGATGTCTTGAGCCACATCCCCAGCCCTTTTTATTTTTTATTTTGAGATAGGATCTTTTTAAGTCACTAAATTGTCCAAGCTTAACTCATGATCCTTCTGCCTTGATCACTCAGAGTGCTGGGATTATAGGCACGTGCCCATGTCTGGCTCAGTCACTCCTATTTTTTGCTGAAGTATATTCAGGTTGGTTTCTTTTATTTTGTAAGGAAGGACTCCACCTGAAGTTATCTATGTTGTAGTTTGGTCTTTTTCTCTTGCCAAGTTTGTTCTAAGTGTAATTGATGTGTCAGACTTATTATGTTGATAATAAAACATTATAAAGGCTGTGACAGAAATCTGTGTGAGAGGCAACAGAGGGAGTGGTTGAATCTACTGAAGGGCAGGAAGGCAGAGTCCATGGAAAAGGTTATCTTGCCAGGTGGGCGGGGTAGGGCTTTTTGGATAGAAGGTGCAGTCTGAGCAAAAGCCTAGATTTTGGGAGTGGACTTATCCTCAGGAGCTGCAGGCTGTAAGACAAATGGTATGGTGAGAAGATGGCTTAGTAGGAAAGCAGTATCCCGGCTATGAGGTCTCATGCTGCAGAGTTTGATTTTATCCTGTAGCTCAGCAACCACAAATGGGCTTTGGATTGGCCACTTGTGATTCACTCATATTTTTTTTTTTATTATTGGCTTGTGCAAATGCTTCAGATCATTAGTTGGAATGATTAAAAATCAGCTGCTTTCACTTAAATATCTGAATATGTATAAAAATCACTGTTCAGAATTTCTGAGAGATGTGGATAGTCCGGCAGCAGGGGGCCTGCATCCCACATGGCATTAGGAAGTGGGGGGTATGGGCCGTGTTGCCTCGGTCTCACCTGCTCTTGGCTATGCATTGACTTAGCCTTGCTGTCCCAGTACCGGCTTGGTCAACCAGCTGGAGGCACCGGGCCAGTGACTGACTTACACTTTGTTCCTCTTTGGTCAGCTGTGGTGCCAGTGACAACCACTATGCTACCTTATTAGCCTTTTCCTTTCCCAGGTGTTACCATTCCAAATGCTGTAGATGAAAAACAACCCCTGTGTATGTATTCTAAAAGGGCTTATTTCATTTTTTAGAGAACTCATCTTACTGTCTTTTAACTTTGTCATAATTACTATTTTTTAAAGCCAAAAAGGAATGATTTAAAATGACAGCATAAAGGTTAAGTGAAATGTCAGTGTGTTTTTATTAACCAAAGAGGGCTTTTCTGCTTATAAAGAAATAGTTGTACTTTCTCAACTTTTATTCAGTTTATTAAAATTCTACATTTTAAGACGCACTGTTTCTTAAACCTTACACTCAACTTGTAGATATTTTACTTATGAGCTAGTCATTTTTCTGTTATTGTCACTTATTCATTGATTAAGATCATGTAGCTTCTAAATGTAACAAAGTTCTAAGGCTGTTATTGCTATTTACAGATCTAATAAGACTTATCATTTTCAACTATAAACACAAATTGAAAGTATCTCTCTGAAACTCCTTAACTAAGACAAAACAAAACCAAGGAGCAAAGTCATGCTCAGTATTTTAGTAGCTCTTGAGAATTAACAAGTCAGGCATATTCATTTAGTGGAACAGATTTTCTCAAATGTTTCAAATATGTCAGTGTTCATAAAGTAACTGGGAGCTTACGTACTTCTTAACCTATTTATGCTGAAGATTGAAACTTTTTGAATTTTAAAAAATTTTTTTAGACAAGGTCTCGCTATTAGTTTAGGGTGGCCTTCAACTCACTATGTAGCTCAGGCTGGCCTCAAACTCACAGCAGTCTTCTTGCCTCAGCCTCCTGAGTGCTGGGATTACAGGCATGTGCCACCAAACCTGGCTAAATTTTTGCATGAAATTCATATGTGCTATCTAGAAAAATTCAAGGAACAAGAATTTGAAAAGAACATATTTCATTGTGTTCCATTATTACGGGCATTCCAAAAATGGATCAGTAGGCATTGAAAGGTTAAAACTAGCACACATATTCAGGATATGGGCTTTAAATTTATTTCTGTATGATTTTGCTACTTATTTTTGATTTTCCAGAGATGCAGTTAATCTGTTGGATTCCAAGAGATGAAGAATGTACCTTAGCAAGGTTTCACATTTTGACATTTGAATTGATCAGTTCTTACCAGCATACTGGATCTTTTTGTACCTTCCAAGGTGCTTCCAGTCTCAACAGCTGGTTGTTTGATTACAAGCAAAGCTTACTAGTTGGTAGGAGGTTTAGCGTTCTATCCTTCAGCCAGGAGTTATCTCTTTACATAGATTGCATTTGTCTGCAGCCAGGTGTCCTAAATACCCTTTCATGCAAATTAACAAAGGCTCCTGAAGTTACTTTTTCTTTATAATCAAGAAGCACAGATCTATTGTTTTCACTTTCCACTAATAGCAAAACCCATCTCATCAGCTTTTTGCTATTAAGACTGAATTACTTTCTACTCTGGTTGGGACTGGGATGGAGCTGGGTCCTTGTGTTCCTTTGCCAAAGCTCTTGGTCCCAGCTCATGTGATGCATTAACTGTCAGGTTACTTTCTGTGTGTAGCCCAGTGGGTACCAGTGGGATGCTGAACACCACTGCAGTGACTCTGACTTTGTCTTCTCTTTGTATCTAGTGTCCTGGTGGCCTCCTTCCTGGAGTCACCTTATTGATTTGCACAAGGGAAGTAAATTGGGAGACACAGACTTACATTACATGGAAGAAATGGTATTGGAGATGCTTGAAATAGATTTTTTGAAATTAAATATTAGAGCAAAAAAGATATATGTATGTATTTTTGGCAGTGCTAGAATAGAACCCAGGGCCTCATGAATGCTGGGTTTGTGCTCTACACTGAGCTACATTCCCAGCCTTAGATAGACATATCTAACAGCATAGATTCATTCTGTGCATTTGTAGTAGAACTTGAAGCTTAAAATGAAAACATTTATTAAACAGAATGTTTAAAGAAGTATAAGTAGAGATAAGTGATCATTTTTAAGAAACAGCCAGGTAGACGAAACAACACAATTGGTCTTTTTGGCAAGAACATGAAAACCTGCTGATTTTGGTTTTGTTAATTGGAAAGAGCAAGAGAGATTAACAGGTGCTTGAGAAGTAATTAATCACAGATTTATAGAGCTTTTCTTTCAGGGGGGGAAAGTGATTGGGAAAGCGTCCACTTCGGTCTTTAAGAGTACTGAGTGGAACAAGCATTTCCATTTTTGTTGTGCTGATTAACATCCTCAGTGAGGAGGTGTGGGCTGTGGAAAGTGATCACCTTAGGAGGGCGGTGATAAAGACTAACTCAATTTAGGGGGAGGTTTTATACCTGAAGAAAAGGTGTAAGATACCACTTTTGTCCTTCTCATGAGAACGGAGGCTTCTTACTGCTCTGAACAAACCTGTTGGTACGTTTGACCTCTCTGGGATTACAGGCAGTGGGCTGGCTGCTCACGCTGCACCTGCCCAATCACGCACTTAAGGAAGACCAGCTAAGGAGCATTTCATATTACTTTTTAATTTTATTTTTTGTGATGCTGGGAATTGAACCCAGGACACATGCTAGACAAACGCTCTACTCCAGAGCCATATACCCAGCCCTTATTTTACTTTTGAATTGGGGAAATATGTGTGTAGGAAGCTTTATAAAAATATACATTGGTTTTTGCATACTGACTTATTTTGCAATATGCAACAATCCAGGTCCTCTGGGTTGAACCTGATGTCAGTGGGTCCATGTTTGTGTGTTTTAGCTTTAGGTCTAGAAAGGGCAAATGTCAAGAATAAATAAATACTTACAGTGCATTAATTGTTGGCTTTCTGGAGACAGTACTGTATTCATGCTCGGGGCTTTCATGATTGGTCACCAAAGGTTTGAGGACAAGAGTTGGGAGGGGAAGGTCTTATGATTTTTTTTTCCTGTTACCATTCAACAAATATTTATTCAAAACGTGTTGTGTTCAAAGCATTGTGCTGGATGCAGCTGCAGATACAGTAGGAAACACCACAGACACAACCCTGAACACAGGGAGCTTAACTTCTACTGCAGAGCTGCCCCCAGAACCTTCGGCAGTGATGGCAGTGATCAATCCAGTACAATGGCCGGTAGCCACATGTAGCTACTGAGCACTTGCAATGTGGTTGGCATGTTTGAGGAACTGAATTTTTCCTGTTATTTAATTTTAATCGATTTAAATTTAAATAGCCGCACATGGGTAGTGACTATTTGGATACTTGTTGCAATGGGCCAAGTAGGTCTTCATGTTTAGACTACCTCATTCTAAGAAACTAAAAAAAAAAACATGCTAAAATCTAGAGTCCTAGACTTAACTCCATATGTTGCATAACTAGAGGCTTATCTTGAGCATATTTTTACTGTGACATTTTCCAAAGTGGGTTTCACAGAATACACTGCCAAAAAGGGTACCATGGTTAGTAAGCTTGGGAAACACTCCTGCTGCTAACCTTTTTGGAGCTATATAGTGGGCATAAGCGTATTTATTGACTGATAGATCACATGATAGAGAAATTAGGGTCTGATTCAGTCTAGTTTTGGCTTTTTTTTTTTAACTTAGCTGGTAGTAGCTAAATTTTATTAAATGCACCTGTGAACACACTTTGGGAAATGCTGTTGAAGGAAGACAACTGCTTGCTTTAGGACTGTCTTAAAAACAAAAGGGAGAAATGATGGTTATAGTTTCTGTTTAGTTCTTGGTTTTCCAAGAATAATGGGAATTTTCCCCTTGTTTTACATTTTGGTGGGTTAGAGATGTGACAAAGTGCAGGGCATAGAATTATATACAGTACTCACATTTGGCTACTGAATAAATGGAGCAACTAAAATCTTCATTGTGGAGAGATTCATAAACATATATTGTGTTGTGTTCACCTTGTCCAATTCTCTTTTTGCAAGCTTACCTGTGGTTTTTTTTTTTTTTGGTACCAGGGATCGAACTTGGGTCCTTGAGGTTGCAAGGCAAGCGCTGGAACCACTGAGCTAAATCCCCAGCCCAGCTAACCTGTGCTGTAAGGTTCTCGATTAATACATGCACAGAGAGACCGTTGGATCTTGATTTTTTTTTTCCTATCGATTTGGGTTTATAAGACATATTCATGTGGCCATTTCCAGCTTTTGACTCAGTTTACAAAGGCCTGTCTAGTCTCCAGGGCTGTTGTTAAGTCCCCCATCTATTTGGTATGAATGAAAGCACAGAGTTGAATATATACCAAGCCCATAGGTCATTTTAGAGATTCTTGTTAGATTGTATCATACATCACTTCTTACTCATGCTGTTATGTTTGTGGTGTGTGGTGTGTATGTATGTACGTGTGCCCAGACAAATACACAAATATGGCATCTTAGTTTGCTAATGCTTTACTTAAAATGAAAAGTAGCCTGGACCCAAGGTCATTCACAAAGTAGTGCGACTCTTGCTCACCTTCTGGAATTTTCAGCAGCAGGGAAGTGTGGAGCAAGCACACTGGGAGCGGAGCTGGCATCATCCATCGTGTGGCAGATGCCATCCATCATGGCTGACGTGGCAGAAAAAGATGGAGAGCCGCTGGGTAGTGTGGCTTCCAGGTTCCTTTCAGGGCTAACATTCTGTCATTTTATGACAGCTTTATTGAGTTATCTGTGTAGTTAAGCAGTGTATTGTGGGTTACCTTGAGCTCAAACATCAGAGAAGAGACATGTACAAAATATGTAAGGACTTCAATAAAGAAAATACGATGAGCTTGATATTTAGTCTTGGAAGAGGGCCAGAGCTTTTCGGGTTCCTTAACTTTCCATTTCATCCTCAAGTTTAGAAAATATTGCTTATTTCTGCCATTTGGGGGCTCCTCAATAACCAATTCTTAAGTTTGGGTGTGGTGGTACACAACTATAATCCCAGCACTTGGGAGGCTGAGGCAGGAGGATCACAAGCTTAAGGGAAACCTTGAATACATAGTGAGACTCTCAAAACGAACTTTCAAATTCGTCATTTTCCCCCTTGTGGCTATTAATATTTTGCCTTTAAAAAGGTATTTTTAAAACCCATTGTTTTATTGTGGTAAAATATGCATAACAAAATTTATCATTTTGACTATTTTTAAGTGTTCTGTCTGTCTTGTGGTGTTAAGTGCATTTACATTGTTTTGCAACTGTAAACCTTACATTGTAATCCAATACTTACTCACATGAAGGAGGGGGGATTCCCCAATGGGATCTGACTTTTCAGCATCTGCTGCGTGTTAATGTATCACAAGTGTTGTTCATAAACAAGGCCTGCCAACCACAGTTAACTGTGTCCATAATAGAGCTGGAATTAGTGCAACTGAATGACAAAATGAAACTTTAAATGTTAGTTTTTTTATTCTTTTACAGATAGGTAGCATTTAGGCATCCCCCTGCTGGGTACATAACCAACATTCCCTCCTTTCCTCAGCCCAGATAAATGGACGGAATATGCAGATACTGACCCTGAGGGGGCCCTGTTCCATTTCTTCCCTTTCTACAGGGAAGGGAGGGTGTGGAAGATGGCTCGGAGGGGTAAAACCAGTTGGAGATGTGTATCCTCTCATTGTATCACTCCAACCCTCCATTCTTGCTGTATGAGACCCTTACACACCTATGCACAGAATTGGTGATTTGAGGCAAATGGGATCTACCATCTCCTCACAGCCAGCTTTGAATAAAGCCGTTTTCCCTTTCACCAAAATGAATGGCCTCCTTTAATTGGGTTGGCAGTGAGCAAACAAACCTAGCTCAGGAATCTAAGTGTCGGGTAACATTAGGAAAGGAAAAGGCCTAGCATTTGCACATTCCCTGTATGAGGCCACTTTCCTTCCTGAAGGAAGGGAAGAAAGTTGTGGCGGGAGTGGTGGAAATATTATCCAGGTCTAATGGTATTCTCCATTTTCCTAAGGGCATGGAGATTTAACCAGAAGGCCTGCAGGGGAAGGTCAAGAACCTTTCTCTGTCTGCATTAGGGGTGATCAACTGTGGAGATTATGTAGCCTGACACTGTTTTAGTACATAAAGTTTTATTGGAACCACAGCTCCACCTGTTTGATTGCTGTGTGCTAAGGCTTCCGTTTTTCTACCTCAGCAGAGTTGAAAGTTGCAGTAGAAACTGTATGGCCCAGTGAGTGTAAAATATTTACTTTCTGGCTCTTTTAGGAAAACAAGGTTTTTGAACCCTTTGTTCCAGGCCTTTGCTGTAAGCCTTGAGCATACCTGGGTGTGTGTGTTCTTAACAGTTCCCACAGTTACACATCAGGCAGCATGAACCACATTGGAGGTGTAGCCTTTGATAAGGAGCCCTGCCTTGGTGTCCTGACCATTGTGATGAAGAGTCAGAAGTTACAGCTCAAGCTTAATGTGAGCCCCAATGCCTGATTAAAAGAACATTGTAGTCTGTTATTCATTCATTCTTTCTTTTTTGTATGGTACTGAGGTCTAAACCCAGAGACTTTGCATTGAGCTACATCCACCATCTGCTTTTGCTTTTTATTTTGAGACAGAGTTTCACTAAGTTCCTACATTGCTCAGACTGGGCTTGAACTTGATATTCTCCTGCCTCAGCTTCTTAAGGTGCTAGGATTACAGATGCACCACCTCTCCTGGCTGAACCAAGCTTAAGAGCCTGCTCGCTCATATAATGATTTGAATAAAGGAAGCAGGGGACCTTTAATACATGAGGCAGTTGATCAGAAGGATAATTTAAGTGTGCTGTAAATACTTGCAAGGGTTGGGAGACTTATGGATTGAGTTCAAGGAGGTGACGGCTGGTTGTTCCATTTTGCAGTGGAAGCCTGAGCGGTATTTCAGTATTGCCTT
Organism: Heterocephalus glaber; assembly: GCF_000247695.1. The sequence continues at coordinate 9,955,688 of NW_004624788.1, read as the reverse complement.
TGATTTTTCAGCATTCCATTTGCCAGGAAATAGGACAGATAAGAACCTCTGAATTCCCTGTCTCTGAGGAGTCCCACTAATGAAGCCCAAGTGCCCCCTGTTTATAGGCCTGAGGGTAAGGATGCAAAGTGGCTTTGTTCCATTTCCAGGGCAGCCAACCTTTTGGGTTGTTGGGGTCACAAGCTTTTCAGCATCTTCTACTTCTCAGATGGCTTATTTAAAAAGGTGGTGGGTTTCAATGCTGTTACTCAGAGTGAGGACGATTCAAGTGGATGGAGGTGATGTTTCCTAACAGTGAAGTAGTGTTTGCTTGGCTGAGGTATGCAGAGTGGCCCTGGAAAGAAAAGCTAATATGTAGGTTTATAAAAGTCACAGCAACTCATTCGATCTGAGACAGAGGGAAGTGAAATTGTTGGGGTACCAGAGTGGCTCAGCTTCCATGAGTCACTCTAGAAACGTTCATTTGCATTTTTTTGCTAATGAAATAATTTGCTGAGAGGAGCAAGTTCTCTTCAGAGGAGCAAGTCTCTCTTTAGTGAGCAGTTCTCTCTCTCTGTCCCTCTCTCCCTTGAGCTGCAGTAGCAACAGCTTTCATTAGCCACAAGAGTCATGGAGTTAATGGAATCTTTTATTTTCCATTATTGTAATTCTCTTTCCCAGGACTAATCTCCAGGTGCCTTAAGAAACAGCCTCATAAAACAAAATGCAGAAGACCAGACACCGAAGCAAGTTGGTTTTCTGGCTGAATGCTAATATATTTCTTTTGGTAAGGGGTACTGTTTTGAAAGGAAAGGTCTTGGTGATGAAATGACTGATCACTTTTACTAGTTCCCTAGATCAGAGAGTATTCTAGAACTGTAGCCATGAGAGACCAGCAGAGGGCCAAGGCCTGCAATCTGGAGAGGCAATGTAGACTCTCCAGTTATTTATTTGTTCATTAACCTCTAGGTCAGTTTACAGTAGTGATAGCGGAGTCTATAGAAAGGAAAGGGAATTAACGTACTCATTAGGAATCCTGATGAACACTAGGGATGTTTTAATGTTTTATTCTAAGACATCTCTTTCTAAGCTACATGCTACTTCTCAGTGACTTAAAGACAGCATCTTTAGAGGGCCCTTGGCCAGGCCCTGTTTCCTGTCCACTGCTTGCTGTAGAAGTGATTTCAAGGTTTCCTATGGGTTCCTAATCATCAGGTAAGTGAAAGCCGGGTAAAACAATGCTTCTTGCAGTGCCCCCAGGGGAGCTACTCCTCTCCTCTTTACATCTCTCTGCTGGAAAGTGCTGCCGTCATCCACGGGAGATCAATATCCTCCAGGTACTTAAAAATATCCTGACCAATGGGGTTGGAGTGTTATATCAGGGCATCGACCGCAGAATGTTTAAAGGCAAGCAAACATACTGAATAGGAAACCTAAAGCAATGGTGTTTATTCCTGTCTCACTGTTTCCTTAACCTTGTGTTCACTCATGAGCTATCTCTGACAGAAGTAGACAATTTACAGGCAGAAACACCTGCACCACTCCATGGCTGGGCACCTGGCCTCTAAATCACCTGTAGAGCCACAGGTTACCAGGCTGCAGGTGGAAGACAAGAAGCTGGCTCTTTTAGTTGTGCTTGAAACAATAAAAAGGGAAAGCTTTCTATGCGATGCGTCTGTGTATATTCTACATGTCAACATTATCTTTGCCTGGACTGTTACAGTAAGCTCTGAGCAGACCCCCCCCCCCCCCCCGCCGGCACTCATTGGAGCATCATTCTAGTGTGAACCTCTAGTATGTCTTTGCTCTGAGCCTGCCAGGGGCCTCCCCTTGTGTCTGGAGTCAAAGTCCCAGCCCTTAACCACATCAGCTATCATGCTAAGGCCACGAGTCACCTTGCTCCTCACCCTCCACGCCTGCCACACCGGCTTTCTGCTGCTGTTCTCCAGCGCCCTCCCCTGCTCCCACCTCTGACTTTGTGTTATTGGCCAGAACACAGTTATTCCTTCAGTGGGTCTGCCTCAACCTCTTCTTTCTGTTTTTTTGCTTTGATTCACCTTACAAACAGGTCTTCATTGCCAAGGGAGCTTAGCTTCCGACTCAGCAGCCCTTTCTCACTCTCTAAACTGGGCTTTACGTTATTTTTTGTCTTTTTGAAGCACTTATTCACATGAAACATGTTCATTTATATGTTTGTCATTTCTCTCCCCCCACTAGATCTTCAGGTCTGTGAGGGCAGGAATGTTTCTGTCCTGCCCATTGTTCTAGCCTCAACATCTAGAAAGGACCCATGCAGTGGATATAGATATAAAGTGTAGAAAACTTCATAATTTAATGAAATATGTTATAGATTAGAAGTTCAAATGTCTGGTTCCAGACCTGGTCCCTGTACAGACTATCTTGAGACAATGGGGAGATCACGTAGATTTACTAGTCTTACCTTTCATATTGTAAAGTGGAATAAAGAATACCTGCCCTGTTTTGGAGATTACGAAATGAGATAATCAAATGGGCGTGTTGGGAGCTCTAAGTGCTGCTCAGATTTAGTTATTTCTGGTAAGATACCACAGGGCCTTTGCCTACAGTAGATGCTCAGGAACAAGCTGCTCAATACTGTCTTTGTTCCCTGACATAGACCCTTTGGTGGGCACATGGCATTGCACTGGGGTGTGACCTATGACCTAATAGAGACCTTTAGTAAATTATGACATCAATAATTCAGAGGCAGATTATGATTTCACTGTTTCTCTAGAGCCCTGAAGAAATTATCTGCTTCCTAGAGCCATAAAAATTCTCTCAAAATAAAATCTTCCAGGTTTGGCAGGCAAGCTGTCTTCAGTGACTTCCATGGTGGTTTTTCTAATTCAAGTTTTACTTCAGTGAGTTCTTCATTAGCCCTGGGTAATCTAAAAATATTATTGTTACCATCAGATACAGCTTCTTTGATCTTTGAGACTTGAATCACATCTGTTAGCAGTGGGTGTGGCTTTCCATTTCTTCCTAATCAGAGAAAATGTGTAGCCAGTAGGGGTGGAGAACCTTAGGGTCACAGTGGCCACCAGATAGGCAAATTAGGTCCTGGTTGGAGATTGGTTAGTTTGCTAGCTAAATATAATTATTCATAAGCTACCAAACATGTTCTTGGTAATGGAGATTAGTTTTGGCTTTAAAGAGTTTTATATGGTGGTGATGATAAGAGTTAAGGGAACAGTGATAACGAAGGGACACATTTTTGTTCACTGGTCTTTCATCTTGGGCTCATTAGAGAAGATGTATTAAACTGCTGCATGTGCATGATGCTGTATTGAGCTCCGAGGGATGCTTAATCCAGTGGCATGGCCCCAAAGGAGTTTCCAGTTTAGTTGGCAGAGATAGTCATAATGTTATTCACTGATAATAATCAAAGGACACATGACTTCCCAATTCTTCAGCTCCAATTTGCTGGTAGGAGAGTTGAAGAAAGATAATTCTGGCTGGGGGTGGCCCACATGTGTATTATGAAAAATAGTTTCAGAGGTGATCATGGGAGAGTATGAGAAATGGGAAGAACTAAGTGAAAAGGGATTGGCTTTTTGGTTCCCTTTTTGTGAAGTAGGTTGTTCCATTTGTTTTTGCCTGGGAAGTTGAAGTAGGAAATAATCTTCAGAGTAAAAGGAAGAGTGCCCACCTCTTTCAGGACACAGGCTTTGGTGCTGTTTTTGAAATCTGCAGAGCTGACTGAGGAAAGTCACTACCCAAAGGCATATGAGATTCATAAATCTGGAGGAGAGATTAATAAGGTGCAATGTGGTGGCTGGTCCTCACAATCCAGGATAGAGCTAAACGTGTCTGTTCATCTGCAGAGAACATAAATTTCTTCTCTTTCTGTTATTTTTTTCTCCTCTTTGGGTGATGAAAGTAGTTAAAACAGTTAATTAGGGGATAGTTTTTCTGAGGGACGAGGGAGGAATATATTTCTGTCTTGCTAAGTCTTACATATTTTTCCTAGAGATGGTATGATGGCAATTTTTAAAGCAGATCTGGGAAATACCATAGTTGATGTTTGAAATTCAGTCGTGTTTATTAATCTCTGTCCTCTCTCACTGAGCCTTCATCTTATTGCTCCAGTTGAGTAATCACTAGGTTCCTGGAAGTTGGGATCTTTATGGAATGCCACATGCTCTCTGACACGCTGACAAGTTTGATGTCATCACGTGACTCCAGGAACAGGAAATCACAGCTCACGCGCATGTAGAATGCCGTGACATCCTCTGAAAACACTATGAGGTGGGGAGGCAAGATGAGGATGATTTTAAAGGTAGCTGATTAGTATTTCCTTAATGTGTATTGTTTGATAGACACTGTATTGTGCTTGCTGTGTGCCAGATATCATTCTAAGCATTCTACAAATAATTTATTTAGTCTTCATAAAAGACCAATGAGGTAGATACTTTTATCACCCGGTTCCTTTGTTGCTTATGCCTTTGTTTTGTTTGTAGCTGCCTCTGATTTAAGATAAATTCTCTGGAGAAAATCTCAAAACAGAATTCTGTCCCTTAACTGACAACTCCTCTTCCCCTAGAAAATTGGGGGAAATTTCACTTTTGAGTTCATTGGCCAAACATTACCTGTTTTCCTGGGCACAGATTTTGGCCAGTTCAGATGCCAATTGGAAATGATTTTGTTTCAGGTTGAGTCTATGAAGAGTCAGAGCTTTTAGAAATTTCAACCCACTCTGTTGTGTTTGAGATTATGTGTTCCCAGGAGAGTATGCTGTGCATCCACAAAGTCACCCCAGGACCTGAGCAACTTTGATATGACTTGTGAATTCACAGTGAATTTTGTTGCCTGGAAGCCTGGGAGCCTGTGCTGGAGAGACAGTTGAGATTTTAATCTTGTTTTGATAGCTTTTTTCATACATTCACCTTTTCAGTTTAGTTTAATTAAGTGCCAGGTGGAACTGGCTAGTCAACAGATTTCATTTTGAAAATGTGTGTATTTTTCTAGAGCCCTCTGTGGCAGCCTGATCTGATTGCCCATTTATCATCTTGGCTCCTGGCACATTAGGGCCTGGGACAAATTGCCCAGCCTGTCCCAGTCTGGCCTCGCCAGCTCTGAGGTCTAAGACTGGGTGGCTTTTAGGCTCCTGCTGAGTGTTTTGGTTTCTTGCCAGTCTGGAAGGCATGAACTGCCATGCTGGGAAAAGGTAATCAAGCAATAAAGCTAATGCTGGGCATGAGAAGGCAGATTAAAGAGGGTGTGGGGAGGAAGGGAGCCAGCTGCCCACCATGGCCGGAAGAGGCAGAACATGGTGTCCATCCCAGGTGACCCCCATCAGCCATTGTAAGCATTCTTCCAAATGTAGTAGTTTGGATTTCTCCCTTTTATCTCCTCTCTTTCCCTTTGCCTGAGGTTAGCTGCCCACAGAGTCCTATAAGGAGGTTATTCATGGCTACCCTTGGGTCACTAGATTTAGCAGACATCCACCTTTGATTTCCTGTCTGAATATCTGACATTTCCTGACCATTATCTCTGGTGCCTCCCTTGCTTCTAAAATTCGTTGAAATTGAGGTCCTTCCTTTTGAGGTGGAGGATTTGGTATGCTCTTATCTTTTTGAGAGAAGCAGTGTGAAGCAGTCATTAGAACATAGCTTTGGGCACATATTTTATTTGCTGGTGATTGGCTGTGTGACTGGTATGTGAGAGACCCTCTCTGTGCTTTGCTTTCCTTATCTTTCAGAAGGGGTAATAATACCTACACTATAAGGTTGAGCAAGTATTAGCAATTATTATTATTATTTTCTCCACTTTTCCTGCTGTTCTCTGTAAGAGAGTCTGTGAGATGAAGACAAGAATTTTTGTCTTTTCCCTCACTGCTATATTCCTGGCACTCAGCACACTTAGTAAATTGTTGGTCTGTCTGTAGAGTGAATAAATGTGGGAGAGACTGTGCACATGCTCTCTGGCCTCTGGCTTTTCATATATCTTGGGACTACACGGAGGTGGAAGGGCAGTTTCTGCATTGTCTACCTGGCTGTTCTCCCTCCCTGCCCCCATGGAGTCTCTGGCTCTAAAGGATGGTACTTGGGGTGCTGGTGACTGATTTGGGGGCTGGATTAGGATTGGCAGGGACAACCTTTTAGCACTGTGTATATGCCTGGTCCGTCTTCAGAGTTCTGGATGTGTGTTAGTTGGTTTAAACCTCAGCACCTAACTCTGTGAGGTGGGGTCTTCTCAGTCCCACTTTCCAAACAGGAAACAGAGAGCTACTGAGGATAAGTGACTTGCCAAGGCAACGTGGTATCATAAATACTTGTTAAACACTTTTTTTGGTGTGTGCCAGGCATTTGTGCTTGGTACTGAGGAGGTAGCAGTGAAGACTCCTGAGGTGATTCCTATCCTTAAGGACATTCAAAGGATAATCAAAATATATGGTGAATGTTTAAATTATAAAAATTTATTATAGTAAAAGACACATTGCTATTCCCTATGATGAATGTTACCATTATGTATATCTAAAATGTACCAGTAAATGTTTTGCTTCAAAAAAAAAAAGAAGAAAAGACACACTGCCATTAATCCCCTTTGAAATATTCCCCTGGCTTCAAACTCATTTATCTCATTGTTCTTGCCACTTTCTGAATCAGTTCTGGAAGTCTGTTTTGTGTCTTTATGAGGAGTGATTAAAAAAAAATACAGTGAATGCTTCTACTGAGTACCAATGAAAATGCAGGCTCATAGAAACATTACAGTGTGTCCTCATCCACCTTATTCACTGGATCTGGTGCTGTGCAATTTCTAGCTCCTCCCTAGAGTCAAAATGACCATGAAAGTAAATGCTTGAACTGATTCAGGATATCAAGACAACAAAGACAACACAACTAAGGATACTCATGAAAGAGGACTTCCAGAACTGCTTCAGAAAGTGCCAAGAACAATGAGATAAGTGTGTTCAAAGTGAAGGGAAGTATTTTTGAGGTGGATTAATGGCAATGTGTCTTTTGCTGTAATAAATTAAAAAAAATTTAAACATTCACTGTATTTTTCAATCATACCTCATGTATACTAGTGATTGTGGATATTAACAAATTATCCCACAAATAATGGCACAGCTGTGATTTGAGGGAAATGGGAGAGAGGTATTAATACACCATGGGATAGAATGACAGTGGGCCTGGTGGGTGGAGAAGGGAAGCCTTTGTTCTAGGCAGACACTTTTCAGTTGAGATCTGAAGAACTAGCCAGAGTAGGAAAGGTTTCCAGGCAGTTGGAACAGAATGGTCAAATGATCAGAGGGGAAATGAGAAGAAGGCCAGTGTGGTCAGAGAAGAGCAGAGTGGGGAGATGAGCTGAGCTATATCTTGTGAGACCTTCAGACCCGTTTAAGAATTTTGGATTTTATCATGAGTGCAATGGGAAGCCATTTAAGGATTTTAGTCAGGAGTACAAGAGGAATCTCATTTACAGTTTAAAAAGAATCATTATGTTGAGTAGAGGGAGAATGGATTAGAAGCAAGTAAGGAACAGATGTAGGAAGGTCAGCAGATGAAATTTATGCTTTGACTACAGGATGTAAAAATGTACCCCAAATCCATATGATTACTTAAGTAGGCACTGAGAAGGTTTCTTTTTTTTTTTTTTTTGAGACAGGGTCTCACTCTGTAGTTCAGGCTGGCCTTGAACTCACCATGTAGCTCAGGCTGGCCTTGAACTTGTGGCGATCCTCTTGCCTCAGCCTCCCCAGTGCTGGGATTACAGGCATGCGCCACCATTCCTGGATCAACATCTACTTTTATTAAACATTTCATTTTGAAATAATTTTAGATTTGCAGTAGAAGTGCAAAGATAGGAAGAGTATTCTCATGTCTTATTTTCCCAACTTCTAACCAACATTTAACAGTTCTTATACATTAGGAATGGGTATTTCCAGGGCCGGAGATTTAGCTCAGTGGCACTGCACCTGCTTCGTAAGTACAAGGTCCTGAGTTTGGTCCTTGGTACCAATTTACCTTACCCCACCCAAAACGAGAAATGGGTGTTTCCAAGCCAGACATAGAAAGATAAGCACTGCATGTTCTCTCATATGTGGAGGCTACAAAGAAGTTGACCTGAATGTAGAATAGTGATTACTAGAGGTTGGAAAGGGTATGTGGGGTTGGGTGGGTTGTGATAAAGGGAGCCTGTATTTGATCAGTGCATGCTGTATGCACAAATGGAAATATTACACTGAACTCCTCAATATGTTCAGTTAGTACATGTTAATAAAAAGAAAATAATTATGTAAAGAAATGGATATTTCCTTATCATAATGAAGAATATCTCTGAAATAACCAGCTGATATCTTACTGAATGGTAAATACATAGAAGCTTTCCCATTTAAAGCAAGAATAATACAAAGTTGCCTGCTCATTTAAGCTCACTTCACAGCATTCTGTGGTATGTGATAAGGCAAGAAAAGGAAACCAGAAGCAGTTAGAGACAAAGACCCTTCTCAATACCTGCAACATCTAAAAGTTAACTGAAAATGGCTTAGTATTAATGCAATCAGGGAAGTGGCAGAAATACAGAATAAATATCGAAAAACCTATATCAGAACAATAGGGCATAAATAATTGCTATTTAAAGCAGCTGACAGCAGCGGCTTTGGCTGTCAGGTCATACAGGTCCTCTTTGTTGGACCAGCCCGAAAGGTGGGAAAGGTGAAGGGAGACCTCTAGGGATGGTGGGGCAGGGATGGGGCGAGAGGAGGGGCGGGGCGAGAGGAGGGGCGGGGCGAGAGGGGCAGGTAGAAGATGGCTGCTGGATCAGTCTGGCCCTGGAGTTGGAGCCTTCCGTGGAGAGGTCTGCAGGACAGAAAGGGACAATGCTGAGATTTAAAAATGCAGTTTCAAAATAGTTTTATCAAGTATGTTGCTAAGAATGTTTAAATCGTACTTATTTTCTGTAGCATGTTTTCTGTGCTTTGGACATTAATATCCTCTCACTTCTTAAAGTTTTTATTTTTTAGTAGTATACTGGGTCACTAGTACTTCTCAGTGCAGCCATCTCTCAGCACCCATGGGGGAGTGGTTTAGGACCCTGCAGATACCAAAATGCTTGGATACTCAAATTCCTTAAGTGAAGCAGCACTGTATTTGCATATCTCCTGTCTACGTTCTCCTGTATATTTTTATTTTATTCTTTTTGGGGGGTGGTGCTGGGGACTGAACCCAGTGTCTTGTGCATGCAGACTGTGTGCTCTACTGAACTATACCCTCAGACCCTCCTGTATATATATATATAGTTGTGTTTTTTTTGGGGTGGTACAGGGATCAAACTTGGGACCTTGTGCTTGTGAGGCAGGTGGTGGAACCACTGAGCTAAGTCCCTGGCCCCCAACCCTCCTGAATATTTAAAGTCATCTCATAATAATTAAAAACAATGTAAATTCTATGTTTATAGTTGTTATACTGTATTGTTTAGGGAAAAATGACAAGAAGAATGTTTATACCTATTCAGTAAAATTTTTTTTTTTCAAATATGTTGGATCCGCAGTTGATCGAATCCAAAGAGATGGCACCCAAAAGTGGGGTCTGACTTTAGTTTTTGAGCAGAAGTAATAGTGATTGTGCAGTCTTGTCCTATTAGTGATTTTGATGAGAGAGCTCTTAACATTTTCAGTTTTCACCTGTAGGATTGTTCTGTGTGTGTGTGTGTGTGTGTGTGTGTGTGTGTGTGTGTCCTTCCCTCCTTTGCTCCCCGCACCCTTTTCTTTCTTTTGGTGCGGTGCTGGGGATTGAACCAGGCCAGGTGTGTGCTAGGCAAGCACTTTACCACTGACCTGCATCCTTAACCCCCTTTTCCCCTTTTTTCTTTTGAGAAAAAAAAAATCTCACTAAGTTGACCAGGCTGTTCTTGAACTTGGCAGTCCTCCTGCCTCAGACCTCAAATTAGCTGGGATTTCAAGTGTGTACTTCCATGCCTGGCTTAAAATATAATTTTCCTAATACTGATCACCAGAGGCCTGGTTTGTCTGTCTGTCCTCTTTTTGTCATGTTCTTGCACTTTAGGGATGTATTTGGATTTTTTCCCCCCTGCAGTAATGAGGATGTAACCCAGGGCTTCATGTATGCTAGCCAAGGGCTCTACCATTAAGCTACACCCTCACCCCATGTGTAAGTTGCAGTATCTGTTGTCTTCTGGGCTAGCTTAATTTATTTGTACATTTTGTGATTATTGATATATTTAGATGTGTCTGTTCCATTGTAACCACTATTTTTCTATTTGTCTGCTTTTTCTATCCTTACCCACCCTATGTCTTGCTTCTTTTGGGAGGGGGGTTGGATTTTTTTTTGGTTCCTTTGTTTATATTCCATTTTTTTCTCCTTCTCTTTTGGAATTTACATGCCATATTTTTCTAGTGGTTTCCCTTGAAATTTTACCATATATACTGAGCTTTAGAAGGTTTAAAATTATCTTAAACCCACACACAAACCCAGTTGAATGCTTTAATTTTAGCTATCCTTCTTGTCTAACATGCTTTTGTTCATTATTTTAGTTGGGAGACATCTCAGGAAAAAAATTCCTTAAGTTAGACATCTTTCTTGTTTTATGCAGTCTGTATTGTTTGGATTTACCTCTGTGTGTTCAAAACACAAAGGGTCCTTTTCTCTACTTTCATACAACATGTGGGGATTTCTACCCCTCCAACAAGCAAGCAGTTCTGCCTCGCAGCCCAGATTTCCTTTGATGCAATGCATTGTCAGATCCCACAGGTTAAGGACTCAATCTCCAGGATTGTTCCTCACTTCAAATGCCAGCCACAAACCATAACCCCCATCCAAGTAATTTACTTGAACAGCTCACAGAACTCGGGCACAGGTTTTCCGGCTTATTGTAAGAAAGCACTGGGCACTGTATGGGAGACGGGCGGTGGAGCTCCCATGATTCTCTGTGTGCGCCAGGAGTATCCGCGCACTGCGCTGTCTGGAAACTCTCTGACCCTGTCCTCTTGAGTTTTCCTGGAGACTTCACTGCGTATGTGTGACTGTTAATAGCGTGGTGGGGAAACCCCGGCAGGCCTGTGCAGCACTCCTCCCTTCCACAGTGTGTGGCTGGAGCCCTCTGCAATGGGCTTATGAGCCCTCAGATAAGGATAGGTAGAGGTTTCTTCATGGCCAGTTCCCAGACGGAAAGGCAGGGGAAGTTGAATGTGTCTATGATCTACCTTGGGGAAGAGAAATTATAGTTTCTATCACTTGTTTTGGGGAGGGAGTTTTGAGTCAGGAACCATAGAGAAAACCGTAAATGTGCACACTAGCACAATCTCAAGTTTATTATCACTCTTTCTCTTCTTCTCACTCGCTCGCTCTCTTTTTGCACATCAGGTAACTAACTTCATAGGATTGCTTTTCTTTTCCTAACAAACTTTAAAAGTTTCTTAAGTGTAGATCTTTTGATGCCAAAGTATGTTTTTGTAAAGGTATTTGTTTCATTTTCATTTTAAAATAACTTCGCTGGGCACAAAATGTTAATTTAGCAACTATTTTCTCTCCATGTTTTGAAGACAGTATTCTGCTGTCTTCTGGTCCCCATTGTTCCTCTGGAGAAACTTACTGTTGTTCTGAGGATGAATGATAGATAGCGCTTTGCTTTTAAGGTCTTCCTGTTGGTGTTTTCGGTTTCCCTATGATGAGTGAATTTCCTCATTTCTCATGGTTGGGCTGCTTTGAAATCCATTTTGGAAAATTCACAGTCATTATTTTCTGAAAACTTGTCTCTCCTGGCTTTTCTCAATTCTTTTGTCACAGATTGATCACCTGATCTCCTAATGTCTCCTACATTTTCTATCTTTTCTGTCATTCCTATACTCCATGCAATTTCTTTGACTATACCTTTCATTTTATTCTTCTTTCAGCAGTTTCTAATATGTTGCTTTAACCATCTTGAGAGTCTTTTAAAAAGTTAATATTCTTTTAAATTGGCACATTATAATTGTATACATTTTAGGCTACAATGTCATGTTTTGATAATGGTGTACAATCTGGAATAATTAAATCAAGCTAATTAATGTTATCTATCACCATAGACATCTGAAATTTACTTCCACAGATATTTTGAAATATACAACACATTATTAACTGCAATCACCATGTCCTATAATATAATAGATCCCAAAACCTTATTCTTCCAGTCTAATTGAAAGTTGCCCTTTGGCTAATACCTCTTCATTCTGTCCTAACCCCTCCAACCTCTGTAACTGTCTTTCTCCATTCTACTTATATGAGTTTAACTTTTTTAGATTCTACATATAAATAAGATCATGTAGTTTTTGTCTTTTTTTCGGAGTCTTTTAAAAATTATGTTTTCAATTTCTAGAGTTTGCCCTTTATTTTCACACTGTGCTCTTTCCTGATAGCTTTTTATATCTGCATATCTCTATGACTACATCTTTTATTTCATACTCCATTGTTCTGTATTTTATATCTAGAAGTTTCAGTGTCTGCTATTCTTGGAGTTTTGGTGTTTTTTTTTTTTTAGATAGGGTCTTGCTTATGCAGCCCAGGCTGGCCTTGAACTTGCAATGATACTCTTGCCTCAGCTTCCCAAGTGCTGAGATTATAGATCTCGAATAAGACCTCTTGGAGGTCTTGAATGCATGCCTGGTTGTTTCTACTAAGTCTGTCTCAAAGAGAGAAGTTTCCTTTCTTTTTGATTAGTGGTCTTGATTTTGACCTTGTTGCTTGAACTGACTTTGTGGGGCATCTGGAGATAGGCATTAGAAATATTTCCTTCAAAGACAATTTACTTTTGCTTCTTGTAATACCTTGGGGGTGCCACTGATCTGAGACTACATCAGACCCCCAGAGGGTCTTGCTTAGAGGCATTCGAGGTGTGGTGTCTCCCAGGCCTGAGCAAATGCTGGCTCAAAGCTCAGTGTCCCATCAGCAGGCTGCCTTCACCAGTCCTTCTGCCTCCACTGCCTGCTCCCTGGTGCCACTAGGGCCAGGGTGTTCTTTAGAAACCTCTGATTTCTTGTCAGATGTCTTGTGCACTAACTACCGAACAGTTGCTCTAGCAAGAAGATTCCTCTGAGTCTCTCATTGTTCTTAGTGTCCAAAGTGAAAGGATTTTAGATTTTTAAAATTTTTATCTTCAATTTAATGATAATTCAGCTGAATACCAAACTAAGTATCCCAAGATTTTTTCATTTATGTTGTGGAAATTTGGGAATATTCCTTTGTCCTTTTAGATATGTAGTGTTAAAACTGGTGTCAATCTGATTATTTTTTCTTTATAGATTTTCTGATCCCCCACCCTGGAAGCTTTTAGATTGTTTATTTTTTGGTACTGGAGATTGAACCCAGGATCTTTGTACTTAGCCATATTGCCAGCTTTTACATTATTTTTAAAATTTTAAGTCAGGGTCTATTATGGGTTATATCTAGATGTCTCCCCAAAGCCTCATGCACTCATGGGGGGGAGGCTTTAGGGAGGTGACTGGACCATCAGTTTACTTATTGGTTTAGCATAGTTCTGGGTTTGGGTGATAGATTTACTAAAGGGGAAAGACCTGACCTGGGTATGGTTGGCACCAACCACTAGGCTTGTAGCCTGGATGGAATAAAAAGGGAAAGAAGAAGGAAGTCTCATTGCTTCCTGCCTGCCATGCCATGGACTGTTTCTCTTCTGCCATGCCATGCTGCTTTGGAACCAGCCAACTCTGGACTGAAACCTCTATAAACTGAGACCTAAAATAAACCTTTCCTCCTTCTGCTTATGGGTGCTGAGTATTTTTCCCAGCAATGAGAAAGTAAGTAAGATGGGGTCTCACTAAGTTGTTAAATTGCCCAGGCTGGGCTTAAATTCGGGATTCTCCTGATTCACCTTGCCAAAGTGCTGGTATTATAGATATGTACCACTATCTCCAACTTAGATCTTATTCTTTTAAAACTTTCTTATAATAGAGTTAGGCATGACTTTTTCTTCTCCAGCCTCTTTTTGCATTCTGTAAGGTCTTTCAATTTGAAATGCTATGTCTGTCTTTAAGGGTGGTAACTTCCTGGGCCTTATTTCTTTAAATATTTCCTCCGCTTTTTTTTTTTCTGTCTGAGATGTTGTGAGAAGGATGCTGACACTTCTGTTCTGTCACAGTTTTTTCTATTTTATCATCCAGACCTGATCCCTTCTGAGAGTGCCTTGATTAATCTCCCAGGTCACTAGTTCAGGCTTCTACCACATGCTGCTTTTCTACTCGTCCTTTCAATGCCCTTATCACAACTGTGATTTTTCAAACCTACTACTTTCATTTTCAATAGCCTCCCAGAATTCACTGGTGCTGCTTAAATATTTGCTTCAAGTTTGTATTCTTGTTTTCCATTCAGTCTACTTCTTCTGGTGTAAACGGTTTCATTCTTTTTTCTCTTTCATGGCTCCAGTGTTTCTCTGATATCTGCACCTTTTATTACTGATTTGATGTTTCGCTGCCTTACATGCTTTTCTACCTGGGAGTGGAGAGACAGAAGCCTGGCCCCTGCCTATGCTCCCCAGATGAGATGGCCAGGTGGAAAAGGTGCCCTGAGGACTGGAGTGCATCTGGGACCCTCACTATCTGTCTTTCCTCCTCTTCCTCCCAAGCGCTGGCCCTGGTCCTGTTAACCCCACCTGCCTGCCTGTGTGTGGCCAGCTGTTAAGGAGGGTGTGGGAGCTGGCTGACCAGTGTAGCTCGCTCCTGCTGATAACCCACCCAAGCCAGCAGTGCACCGACAATGCTTCTGCTTATCTGCCTGTGATAATAAGTGGGGTGGGGTGGGCAGAATAGAGGACTCTCCCAGAATCAGCCCTTCTTCTGTGGCCACCAATGCTCTCTGGCCCTAGACTGTTCCTGTAGTTGGGAACTTGACCCCCATACCCCAGCTCCCTTTCTCTTTTGGGCTCCCTTCAGGAGGTAGGCTGGCACTCCACCTTGTCTGAAACTGGCCAGGGGGATCCAAATCTATAGATTTGTAAAGAAATAGTGCCGTCTTTTGCAGAAAATACAAGGAGTTTCCATTTGATTAGATTCTCTGGAATGTGGGCTTTTATGTTTAGAGCCTTGAGCATTTGATCCCCTAAAAATATCATCTTAGCCTTTTGCAGAGTAATTATTGCTTTCTGGCGATATCTGAAAAGTGAGGCAATAACTCTTCTGTTCTCCACAAAGCTTTTTTAGTGTGACGCAATCATCACGTGCATTTCTCAGGGGTGCTCTGTTTTGAAAGCTTTATGATCAGTGGTGAATGCTTCATTCACAATGCTGTCAGACAGTAATTGGAGTTGGAGTTTCTTCAAATTAATGTACCATTGTTCCTGATTACCGTAAATAAGAAATGTGGAATATGCTAAGCATCATTTCTAATGCTACATGGGTGTGTGTATTGAGGATACAGCAGTAATGGTGAATTATTCTCCGCAATTAATTATGGAGCATTTCACTGAAACAAGGAGTCAGATTTGTAAAAGGCTGTTAGTTTTCCTTTCATGTGGTGATGTGGTTTCTCTTTATCCATGCACCGCTCCTGGTTCTGCATTGTGGTTCCTACAAATATTGTAGCAGGTTACTGTGGTGCTTTTGCTCATTGAACACATTTGTGTTACTTCTCAAGACAACGTAGCTAAGTTTCATGAGGGCAGGAATGGATGACTTACCACTGTATCCTCAACATTTGGCAGAGAGTAGGTCACTAAATATTTGTGGAAGCAGCAGGCATTATAATCTCTTGTTTTAAAGATGTTCACCCTGGGGCCAGAGGAAGAGTCAAGCAGCTTGCTGTGTAACAGGAATTATGTTCAGCTGTCAGTGATACAGCACATGAGTTGGGATCAACCCCAGGTTCTCACAGTTGGTTGTAGTTGCAGCCACCTGGAGAGCTTTAAAAAACTACACATGGCTGGTTTCTGCTCCCAGAGATTGTGGCTTAATTGGTCCAAATGCATGCTGGGGGTTGGGATTTATAAAAGGTACCAGATGATTCTAATGTGTAACCTTTACTCTTTGAAGGGAAGTTTGGAGTTTCCAGGATTGGTTTGGGTATTCCACAGTTGTCAGGACACAGGCTTTTTTGGTTTTTACTTCTCTGTCTCACAGTCCCTAAGATATGGCATGTACTCATAGTCCAAGTGGACTGTTGGCATTCCAGCCTTCACATCCATAGAGAAAAGGCTAGGTGAAATATGTCACTATTTCTCATTAGCTAGAACTTAGCCAACCACATCTCCTTGTGAAAGGTGAAATGAAGGGAAAAGAAGATTGGGAAATGTATTCTGATGTAGTGTTATGCCCAACTGAAAACTAGGGGTATCTTAATTTGAAAGAGAAGAGAAAAGAAGATGGATGTTTAGTGGTTGGTAGGCTGTCTCTGCCACACCTGGTTCAGCACATTAAGCAGTGGTAGAGCTGAGTTTCAGATCCTAGTTTCAACCCAGTAGCGTTTCTGCTACTCCCCGTAGTAATGGAATGTCGTATTGAGAAACAGCTGGTGGACTTCAGCAGTAAATGTTGAAAGAGGTGTTCTTTGCGTGGCTCTTGCGCTCCCTGAGTCAGAAAGAATTGATCTGCTTGGTGATGTGGTAGGGCAATGAGAATCCATAGATATAGAAATAAACAGATCAGTATGTGTCACCATAGGACATGTTTCAGTTCTTACTGACATGTTAGCAATGGACACAGTTGACCACTCCTTTCTGAATCTCTCTCTTTCTCTTCTGTTTCCCTTTCTGTTACATCTCATAAAAATAGAATTGTACACTGGGTAGCTGTTTGCATCTAGCTTCTTTCCACATAATATTTTTGAGATTCATCCCTGTGGTAGCAGGTATCAGTATTATGTTTTTTTTATTGCAGAATAGTATTCTAGGGTGTGGGTATCACATTTTATCTGTTCACAGGTTGAACATTTGAATCATTTCTAGTTTCTGGTTACTATAAATAATACTGCATTCAAGTCTTTGGTGTGGATGGATAAGTTTTAATTCCTGCTTGGGAGAATTGTTAGGTGTGGAATTGCTGTGTTACAGAGTAGGCTTTGTATTCCCACCAGCAGTGTAGGAAGGGCCTAGTTTTCTCCACATCATTGCCATTGCTGTTGTTTGTCTTTTTATTACAGGGATCCTAGTGGATGTGATATAGTATCCCAGGTTGGTTTAATTTTCGTTTTCTTAAATATTAATGTGCATTTTCCATGTATTTATTAATTACTCATATCATCTTTGGTGGAATGAAATCTTTTGCCTGGTTTTGATTGGGTTGCTTGTTTTATTGTGGAGGAGTGCGAGTTCCTTGGAGGTTCTGGATGTGTATGCTTGGCATGCAGCTGAAGACTGATCCAAAACTGAGCTTAAGACCTTCACAGGAAGGCTTCCATGCTGTGCTGCTGTATCTGCCCATTGGCATTTCAGCCTTTTCCGTGTCTCCCTGGCTCTGATCTGCCATCAGTCTTGTCTGCGCATGAGCATAGTCTCTGTTGGCCAAGGACGTGTGGATGATGGGCCTGCTCTGGTCTATGCAGCCTTTGTGCTCAGCTACCAGAGAAGCAAGGTGTATGGCATGTTTCTCCCCTCCTGCATGTCCTGTGAGAGCCTTGGTCAGCTGTGACTTGCTTCAGGCAGGGCTGTGGCCTCAGGGTGGTGGGGTCTTTGGTCGCCCCAGTGCCTGTGGGTGACATCACTCCCTTCACCAAGGGTGCTCAGTCTCATGAGTCCTCTCCCTCAGTGGCCCCAGAGGGCTGGTTCTCTGCACTGACCTGTGCTGGCAGAGCTACTTGTCTCTCTAGCATGGCAGGTGGTGGTCCCCAAACACCCGTCCAGCTCCCCATCCAGGCAAGGTCCCCAAACACCCTGCCTTTTCTTATCAAGTTCATGTTTTCATGAATAAGCAAGCACTTCCCACTTTTTGGCTTTGGTTTGTTTCTGCTGTGCTGAAACCATTGCTTTTGCCAGTTTGATCTAGTTGTACAGCTGACTTCAGGGGAGGATGAATGGGTTCGCCTCCTCAATCCGTGATGTGAAAACTGGCGTGTCTCTGCTCCAGCCTTGTGTCCGCAGTCCCTGGTCCCCTGGCTTCTCTCCCAGCCTCTTCCAGCAGGGAACTTCATCAGACCCTTTTCTGAATGGCCTCTGGCACCATCTCTGCCTTCTCCAGCATGCTTCAGGGGAGTCCCCGGGATGCCGGAGTAAAGACTAAACTTCCTCTGCCTCTTGGGCCTGGGGGCTTTGCCTTCCTGAGCTCTTTAACATCATCTGACAACTTACCCTTCTCTCTCCTCTCTGCTCTATCTACACTTCCACCACTGCCGCGGCCACCACTGCCTCTTCTTCCTCCTCCTCCTCCTTTCTTTCTCTCTCAATTCTGGGGATTGAACACTGAGCAAAATCCCTACCCTTTTCTAAATTTTTAAAATTTTTAATTTTTGAGACATGGTCTCACTAACTTGCCCAGAGTGGGTTTGAGCTTACAGTCCTCCTGCCTCAGCCTCCCAGAGTGCTGGGATTACAGCCATGCACCACCAGCTTACACCTGCTTTTTTCATACCTTCCTATCTTCCCACCCATAGACCTGTACACCATTTCCTTCTGAACACTGTCCTCCTCCTTCAGATCTCAGTTCCTCTGTCCATGGAACACACTACAAGTAAAACTCTGCTGATTGACTCTTCTTCCATGACACATTCTTGCACCTGCAGGATGGCTTTTGTTGTAGTGAATACTGTCTGTACCCCTCACCTTCTACCGCATGTATCCTTAGCACATAGGATGATACCTGGCACATAGTAGGTATTCAGCAATTATTTTTAAAAACAAATGACTAAATTCTTGCAAATAAAATTTAGTTTTAGGAAAAAAATTAGTTTTAGGATCAGAGCTGCCTTCTTCAAAACATTATTGAACTTATATGGATTTTCTCCTCTAATACATTCCCACCAGTTTGAACCACCAGATGTGCATGCACGACTATCTAATCCAGTGGCTTGTACCGCTGGTGGTACAAATAGGTCTAATCACTTTTATTGGTCATTTTACTAAAATTAATTAGTAAATCAATAAAAAGCACCTGATAGGACAGTCATGCATGAATCACTGGTAGTTCAAGCCGGCCAGCAGTGAGACATATAAATTATGGCCTCATCATGAGCATGCTAACCATATTTGAACAAATTTATCTAAAATGACTTATCCACACTGCAGAAGCTATGTATAGCTGACCATACTGAAAAACAAGTGCCTGCCAAATAATATTTCTGTGACACCCCCAAGACAAACACAGGCTCTTGTCTGGAGTTCTGTCTTATTGGCATTGTTGTAAACAAAACTGCTGATACAATGCAATATGAGCATCAGCACCAAATCCAATTTCTGTCTGTACTTAGGAATGCAAGATATACATTTGGAAGTTCTTATTTCAGAAGCAGGCAGACCTTTAGGCAGCAGAGGTGGTGGAATGGTCTGCAGAAGAGAATTAGCCAGCTTTCAGCTTTCACAAACAAAAATCAAGCCCCTGAGTAGATGAGTACTCACAAAAGTGAGAACCTGTGTGTCAACCTAAATTTAAAGAAGATTCAGAAAACCAGGAGAGATTCTTCAAAGAATACCGAATATTTATTTGGGAGTAGCAGAGCATTTCGATGTGACCCTAAGTGCTGTAATAAACTATGGGCATGTTCAAGGAAGTTGAAGCAAGGGGAAGCTTTCAAAGCAAAAAAGAGGACTACCCCAGGTGTTCTGAAACAGTAATCCTTGGCCACAGTGATTAGTACCAAGAGTGGTTTCGGCCTGGGGTTGAATGTTTACTGTGTGGAGGTCCATGAAGTACTTTTTGTGTGAGGTTGCAGGGCTCTCTGGGCAAGCCAGTGGTCCTGGCAGTCTTCCATAAGAATCCTTTCTTCATAACCTCCCAGCTTTGCTTTTTTTGTTAGGCTGATACAAGTGGCTCCACTTTGGTTTTGGCAACTTTCGCATTTTATTCACAAGTGGCCCCCAAAGTATGCTCCCACTCTTAGGCCTCAGCATCAGCTGGTGCCTGTTTGGAATTCAAATTCTTGCCCTTCACTCAGACCTTCCCAATCACAGGCTTTGGGGTGGGGCCAAGTTTTAACTACTTCTAGGTGATTCTAATTCAGGCAAAGTTTAAAAGCCTCTGGTCTCGGCCATGGTCAGGCCTCTGACTGCTGAGTCGCACTTCTTCTATGCTGCCACTAACAAAGCAAGAGGACTTGCTGAGGCCAGGGATAGTGGCGCTTACTGCCTGACCCTGTTGGGTGTTTGGGGTTAGAGCTGAGCCATGGGGCCGATTATGCCTGGGACTGTATCTCTCAGCCTCCACATGCAGCTTCTCATCTCGGTCTTCAAGGGGTGCACTAGCAGGAGGCGCCCACCACCTTTACCCTAGGACTTTAGCCAGTAAGTAGCAGGATCTTTTTCAGTAACTTGATGTTTGTTCAGACTTAAGGCAGAGACCTGAATCAGAACTCAGCCCATCTCAAGGATCCACAGATAATTGCCCAGCATTGTTGATGGTAAGAATGAAAATACAATTTGTGACTGTGAAGATACTGCCTGAGCTGGGAGTGGTGGCACATGCCTGTCAGCCCAGCAGTCTAGAAGGCTGAACCAGGAGGATGCAAATTTGAGCACAGCCTGGGCAACTAAGTGATTTAGCAAGACCCTGTCTCAAAAAAAATAAAGGGCTGGGGATGTAGCTAAGAATCCAGGGGTTCAATCCATAGTACTGACCCCACCAAAAGCATTTAAAGTGGTATGAAGTTCTCCTTACAGGCACCAGGAACCTAGGAGTTAATAGTTCAGAGTAACAAGGTGTTCTGAAAGCCTGTGTTAGTCTTTGTTAGATGGGGCTCGATTTCAGTATTAAATCTTCTAGTCTTTAAAAGCAGGTTGAATCTCATCATAGATCACATCCAAGCGCAGTGCAGCAAAGCTCCTGTTAGAAGTTTGCTTTGACTTATGCTGCTGCTTTATCAGGTGGTTCCCAAGCAGCAGTCTATCTGTCTCAGGCTGGCAGGGCCTCTTAATCTTCAGGTGCTTTATTCAGGTGTCTGCTCAGGTGAGCACCTCTGATGATCCCATTAGGCAAGAAGTCCGTGCCGGACAATGTCTGTAACTTTTCTTTAAATCTTTAAAAAAATAGTTCCAAAGTGACCAAACCAAGAAATCCACTGCCCAGGCTGTTGTGATTTAGGAAAGCTGGCCTTCAGCTCTTCTGTATGGGACACGATGAGGTTGGCTGACTTTGGGTAGTGTGGGCACGTGGGCACACATGTGTTGTTGAGTGTGTGATGGGCAAGCTTGGCAAGTCAGAAGAGTGGCGAATAATATTGTAAAGTTTTAGCTTGGCTCTCATTTTTCACTGGTTTTTGTATGTTAACAGTTTCTGTCGGATTGAACCACCAGTGGTACCGGCATGACAGTCCCATGCATGATTGTGCAGCTTCTACCACCAGTGGTACGAGCCACCCATGGACCCCATTATGAATGTGTTAAGGGGCTTATTTGGGAAGCTTTGTGAAATTCGTATTTCATTTCTTCCTGACCTCAACCACAAAGATTCTCTAGGTCTGGGTAGAGAGGAGTACATACGTGCATACATACATACATATATACATGCAGTTGTAAATAAGCTCCCTAAGGGATTCAGTAGCTAGACCAAGCCTCATGAAAATTTTAGAAGACAAAACCTTTTAGTTTTTTTTTTAAAGTACACTTTATTGGATTGTCTTTTAATTTTATTTATGGATTTTATTTTGCTTTAAAGATGGTTTTATTTCTTATTTGGAAATACATGGCCAAACTTTTCTTTACAGTTTTGCCTGTTCTGTTTTGTGCTCCCTACCCTTAGAGTTTTTAAAAATACCTGTATTTTCTTTGAATATGCAATTATATATAGTATATAATTTATATATAATATTGATTATATAATGTGGATAATACATAATTGTATATAATATGTATAATTATAATTATATATGTTATCAAAACTTATACTTGATATATAACACAATGAACTGTTATTAAAACTGTAATAGTTTATATTTTTAAATTTTTGTTTTTAAATAAGTCCTTAACATTACAGGTATTTCCTTTCATGAATCTTTTATTTTGCTCTTTATTTGTACTTTGGATTACTCAAGTGAGAAACCATTGGTATTCAAGCTTGTGTGTCTGATATATTTCACTTAATGTTATATTTCCAAGGTATATCCATTTTCATACAAACGTCTCAAATTTATCTTTTATAGCCAAGTAGTACTCCATTATGTATAGATACCACATTTTCTTTAGCCATTCATCTGTTGGTGGACATATAGGTTATTATGAACTGTGCTGATATAAACACTGATATGCATGTATCACTGTAAAATGAAGACTTTAGTTCTTTTGACAAGGTGCCTAAAAGGGGAATAGCTGGTTCAAATGGAATTTCCAATTTTAGTTTTTTGAGATATGTCCATACTGATTTCCATATTGGGTTGTACTAGTTTACATTCTACCAGCAATTTAGAAGGGTTCCTTTTTCACTGTAGCCATGCCAGCATTTGTTATTTCATTTCCTGATTGCCATTTTTTCTGGCATAAGATGAAATCTTAGTGTTTTAATTTGCATTACTCTAATGGCCAGAGATGTTGAACATTTTTTCATATATTTATTGCCTATTTGTACTTCTCAGAAGTGCTTATTCATTTCAGTTGCCCATTTTTTGATTAGGTCTTTATTTGGAATGGCATCTAATTCTTTGAGTTATAAGTTCTTTATATATTCTAAATATTCTGTCTGAGGAATAGCTGGCAAATATTTTTCCTATTTTGTAGGTTGTCTCCTCACTGTTAATTGTTTCCTTTACTGTGCAGAAGATTTTAATTTCATATAATTCCATCTGTTGATTCTTGCTGTTATTTTATGTACAGTTGAAGGTTCTGTTCAGGAACTTACACCTATGACTTCAAGAATTTTACCTATTTTATCTTCTAGTAGGTGGTTTCTGTTTTTTTTTTTTTTTTGGTACTGGGGATCAAACTTGGGTCCTTGCGCTTGTGCAGCAGGTGGCGAAACCACTGAGCTAAATCCCTGGCCCTGGTTGTTTCTATTTTAATATTTAGAACTTTGATCCATTTTGATTTTTAGTTCAATGCATGGTATACTTCAATCTTTTGCATTTGGATAGTCAGTTTTCTCAGCACCATTTGCTAAAGAGGGTGTCTTTCCTCCAACATATATTTTTGGTTCCTTTGTTAAAGATCAAATAGCTAAATGTATTTGAGATTGTTTCTGCATCCTGTATTCTGGCCCATTAATCCACATCTGTTTTTGTGTCAATACCATGCTGTTTTTATCAGTGTACCTTTGTAGTGTAATTTGAAGGCAGGTATTGTGATGCATCTTGCTTTGCTCTTATTGCCCAGAATTGCTTTTGCCACTTTATGAAGCAGTTTTGGAAGTCCTCTTTCATGAGTCCTCTTTATGTTGTCAGGACTGGCTTGATGTTCTGAATCAATTCAAAATGTTTAACTTTCCTGATCATTTTGACTTTGGTAAAGAGAAAGAATTTGCGTGGTGCCAGATCTGGTGAATAAGGTAGATGAAGATGGAAATTGCTGCGTACATTTTGAATTGATTCAGGATATCGAGGAACCCACAAAAAGACACTAAAGAGAACTTCAGAACTTCAGAAAGTGGAAAGAATGATGGAGTAAGTTTTGAAAGTGAGGGGCAGAGAAGTACCTTGAGGTAATTAATGGCAATGTGTCTTTAATAACTTAAAAAAAATTATTCACCATTTTAATCACACTGTGTATTTTTGATCCCATGTTCTTGAGAGTAGATAACTTTGCATGTTTCTTAACACAGAATCTCTGATAGTTTAGAGCCATGGGCTGCACAGCTAGATTACCTGGGTTCAGTCTAGGCTCCATGGTGAACAACTCTTTAAGATCTTGGTCATAATCAACTTTTCTGTGCCTACAGTTTTTCACTTGTAGAAAGGGGTTATAATCCCATCTGTTTTCCAGGACTACTATGAGGCATAAATGAATTGTGCGTACAGCACACAATCTTGGCCCATAAAAAGTGCTTTGTAAATATTACCAGTTATGCTTATTAATGGTTCACTTTAAATATCTTTAAGATGTCTGAATACAAACGTAATGGTTATGTTAGAGACAGGACATTATATCAAGTTTTTCTTGATTGTATTTGAGATTGAACTTGAACTTGAAACATTGTATGCCTGAATGTATGTGATAACAGGTCGTGTCTAATATCACTCTTAAGGAATAGAGTGTATTTGTCCTCTGTTTGGTGATGATCTGCAGGGACCTATGACAGTTGAATGCCTCTGGAATGTGTTGTAATCTCTGTGGTTTGGGATGGTGGCAGTGGTGGGAATCTCCAGTCATAGGTGAGAGTGGTGAGCTGATGTAAAAAGGCTGCTGAATTTCTCCAGCCAATGCCACAAATTCCAAGTGTAAAAAGGATTCCAGACTTTAAAAATGTGGCTGGAATTGAGTTTGCCTGCAGGTGCTGTGGCTTGGAACCTGTTGGGAGGTTTTGGGTGTAGGATCCAGCATCTTCTTTTCCAGGAAGTTTGGCTGTCATGAGAAAAATTTGAGACTATTTATTTTTTTCTCCCAAGCCAAAAACTCGGGTTTTAAGTGTGAACTCATTGGAGGTGACAAGAGCACTATGGAGAGGAAAAAGCTCTTTTTCTTCTACCATCAAGGTTCAGGCATGTTTTAGGGTAACTTTCTGTATTCTTTTCCCTCATCAGTGATTTGGGCATCATAGCTCCCACATGAGGATGTTTAGACCCTTTCTGGAAGCTTCAAGGAGCCAACTTCTGGGAGAACTTGAGCATGGTGAAAAAAGAGCTCAGTAAATTATTCACAGGTGATATTAATTCTGGAGACAAGGTAAATTTGAGAAATGCATCCATAGTTTTCCTGTCTTCCAACACTCAGTGTACTTCACTTTCTGATTTCTCCCCACCTTTTATTTTCTGTACGTAGCGGATTGGGAGACTGAGAAAGATGGTGCTTCTTTATCTCAGAGATGTTTTCAGTGTTTGTAGGCAGAAGGGACTTAGAAGGCTACTGAAGCTCAAGAATCCACATGCACAGTGGGGAAAGACCCATCCCCTCCAGCTCTGTCCCTGGACAGTAAAGTCTGTCAAGGGAGTATGGAGGAGATGCCCAAGAGGCATAGGGTCCCTGCCTCTGCTAGTTTGGTGTATTTGTGGGGAATCTGGATTCGGGTCGGGGAAGAGATGGGCAGTAGATAACCCCTCGTAGAGAAGGGCTGGAAGCTGAAAAACAAGGTCACCGTTGCCCGAGTTGGGGTGAGGTGTAGGTCAAGCACAGGTCCTATAGTCCCAGCCCAGAAGTTAGGAGCAGCTGCTTCTCAGACAGCGAGCATGGGGAAGGTGAGGCAGGTGCAGCAGTGACAGACAGACCCTGGCCGGCAGTGCTGGTCCTCATTCCTCTTTCACACGGGGATGCTGTGTCTCTTGACGGCTCTGGCCATCATGCCTGGTGCAGAGGTGAGGGGTCGGTCCTCATAGGACAAAGGAGCTAGAGACCCTCTTGGTAATGATGGTGACATGGCAGTAAAGGGCTCTCTGCTCAGATGTAGAGGAGAAGGTCATCATTTCCCCTTCTCTGGTTCTTACTCTTGCTTTAATTTTTCCTTTGAGTTTAGATGAAATGACTTTACTTTTTGTCAAGATGAGCCTGTGCAGCAGAGGTCTATGCCAAAGGCAAATTTTAGCCAGGCGTAGTTGTGCATGCCTGTAATTCCAGCACTCTGGAATTATCTTGTGGCCTTAGAATTGGGCAGAGATGCCACCAAGAAGCTGGCCTGATAAGAATTAAGGTGGCTTTCTGCATGGGCTTGACTCTTCCCTTCATTTTCTCTTTTCTCCCATTACATTCTGATTGTTTTTGTTTTTCATAGTGAAGAGAATGCTCTCTTTACACAATTAAGTTCTACACAGCAGTGAAATTGCACACTACAGCTCAAAGATGCTAATTGAAAAGATACTGTATCTAACAGAACCTTAGGGGTTGCCTAGATTTAGTGGGAGGGATTGGGAGATGATAGCTAATAGGTAGATGTTTTGTTTTGAGATAACAAAAATGAAAAAAATTAAAAATAGAGCTACCATTTGATCTGGCTGTACCATTCCTTGGTATATAACAGAAGGAATTAAAGTCAGCATACTATAGGGATACTGGTATACCCATTTATTGCAGTACAATTCACAATAGCCAAGATAGGGAGCAGCCTAGGTGCCCATCAGTAGATGAATAGCTAAAGAAAGCATGGTGTATATACACAGAATGGAGCATTATTCAGTAGTGAAGAAAAATGGAATTATACCATCGGTAGGAAAATGGATGGGCTTGTCGATCATTATGTTAAGTGAAATAAGGTATACTCAGGCAAATATTGGATATTTTCTCTAATATGTGGAATCCAAAAATGACATGAAAGTAGGAGACTGTTATTAGACAAATGGAAGGAAATAAAGGAGAGAAAAGGAAGGTAATGGGAGGTGGAAAAAAGTTATTAGAGTTAAGAGATGATATAAATTTATTGAGGTGAAAAGAAGTCCACTCTGAAGTAGCAGGTCACATATGGCATTGCTAATTTTTTTATTTTAAAAAGTGTATTTATACTTAGAGCTATCAAGAAATTGTCTAGAGTGTTCACTGAATTGTTTTAATCTGTCTCTGGGAGAGATGAGCACATTTTCCTTTTAGTTCTTTTGGAGCTATTATGAAATGTTTCTAAGTGGAAATTAAGAATTTAAGTATGTGAGGTGATATGTTAATTAGCTTGATTGTAATAATCATTTTACAATGTATATCTCAAAACACGATGTGGTATGCCTTAAATATGTATGATTTTATTTGTCAGTTAGATTCAATAAAAAGTGAGTTAAAAAAAATCTTAGGAGTTGTTTTATTCCTTTCTCTACAATAGAAAACCTTTAAGAATGTTTTGGGATTTTTATCTAGTGATTTCACTTGGGTTAATGAAGCCTAACCCAGAAATTTGCTTACTTTTCCTGTTTAGAAGGAAAACTGCCTTTCAGATATAGCTGCAGGCTCCAAATAGCAGTACCCAATAGAACCATAACCCTGTGGCAAACCAAATTTCATTTTTTTTCCTCCCAGGGGATATGACCAACAGGAATTACTTTCTTTAATGTTGCATGGACAGCTTTTACCTATGTATGACTGGAGCTGACCTACCTTTCAGAGGCTATGCTGAAAGAACATGTTTAGTGTGTTGCAGTTGCTAGGAGAGGACCAGTGGATACTATCTGATGTGATAAAAATTTACCTTTAGAAAGAGTGAATTATTGGTGACCTTCCTAGTACACATGACTCAAACTTGTGGATTTGCATTTAAACTATTTTAGGAAGTATTAGAAATTTTTTTTTCAATCTGAGGCAAGAGGTTAGAATTAAGATACCAGTTTGAAAAAGGTAATGTAAAATGTCATTAATGTGTCCCCGTATCCTGCCAATGTGATAGGATATTCTGCCATCCTTACTGAAAATATGAAACAGCAGTCAATTCATTTCTTTGTGTGGGCTTCTGAAGTCTGTCCTTTGCTACTATGTAGTTACTTGTTTGCCAGGATGCGCTTGGGAAGGTGTATGCAGCAGAGGTGACCTGCCAGGCGATGGCTGGGCTGGTGGAGGCAGTGAGCAGAGAGAAGTTAATGACCTCCTTTTCTCCACTGTGGTCAATGGCAGAGAGTGAATGGAGAGACTGAGGAAGTTGAGGGCAAGTTGCTTTTACCTTTCCATTGAAAATGTATCCTCTACCTTTTGTACTTCTCTTGGTGGTGCTAAGAGTGGCATGCTCATTAGTAGGAATGCTAGGTTAATGCTCCGATTGCTACCAGCAGTGTCTGCAGAGCTACAGTCATGAGGACGTTAAACATAGGTCAACTTGAACATTTCCTCCTAAAAGGAAGGTGAGATTAGCTCCTAATTTGACCACTGGGAGCTCAGAAATTAGCCTGGTTCTTTTGTTGGAGTTTGTTTTTTGCCTCATCTAAGAGCGTAGAAATAAATTTCAGGTAGAAGGACAGGAAAATAGAAAAAATCTTGTGTGCATTTGTTTTTGCTTTTGTTTTTGTTTTGGGTTTTTTGGTACCGGGGACCGAACTTGGGACCTTGCGCTTGTGAGGCAGGCGCTGGAACCCCTGAGCTAAATCCCCGGTCCGGTGTGTGTGTGTTAATGTCACACTAGCTGCTGTGCTAGGCCTCGATCCCTGTGACCTGTCATCCATGTGGCCATCTGGTCTGTTGGGCTCTTTCCCAGCAGGGGATCCTCTGCCAAGTGGTGATTCAGAAACCAAGGGCTCCTTTTCTGTGGGTTTGCTGATGCCCATTGTCACGCTCCCAGACAGCATGTGTGAGAGTGGGTTAGTGAGTATTTATGGGCCAGGCCTGCATCACCTGGGTTCACATCCTGTTGGCTCAGCCTCTTAACAGCTGAAGTCTGATACTGCTGGGTGAGTTCTGGTGATAAGACATTCTTATGTCTTGATTTATCTATGCTAATCGTGAGAACCAGAAGTGTATGGTAGTGACTTGGAGAGAGGAGGGAAGGAGAAAAGTAAGATAAATCTTGGCCAGGCCATCTGGAATATTAAAAATAACCTGAAGTGGAAGGTTTCTTGGGATGGAAGCTGTGGAGGTTGAGGTGGTGCAGTCACGTGCTGATGAGCTGGCTGCTTGCGGGGATCCAGGGGCGGAGAGGAGGAGGAGGGTCAGTAGGACCTCTGTTTCCTGGGAGAGGGGCTGCAACACTGTGAGCCCTTTTGGAGAAGGGCAGTATGAGGAATGAAGTACCTAAGTAGATGCCAGAGAGGAGTATGGAGAGAGATGAGGGAAGACTTGAGTGAGATTAGAGGAATGTTTGCGATGGTTGCACTGGCTGAATCCCAGACAGTAGATGCCCAGGAGCAGGGCTTGGATTTCAAGTTTCTTTGCACCTTAGGCTACTTGTAAAATGGGCGCAATATTTGTCTCTTAGTTTCTGGTCAGAGTAAATTAGGTGGGGAGTTTATAAACTTTGTTGGTGGTGCTTCTAGCTTAAAGTACCTAACAGTTTCATTTATAAACTTCATACATATTTATGCCCTAAGAACTCTGTATTCAATTGAAAAAATATCAATTGAAAGAATGGAATTTGTGCATCTATGGGTACTGCACAGCTTCTCAGATCTTGAAGTCATATGAGACACTGTCATTCTCTTCCAGTTCTACATTGTGTGTGTGCATATGTGCATGCATGCATGCAAGCTGCATATTAAACCCAGGGCCTCATGCATGTGAGGTACATGCTGCACCACTGAGCTACACCCACAGCCCTTGATGTATGTTTTTGTCACAGTACTGCTGCAATCCTTTGCAGACTGTCATCGAAGGAATGTAGTATCTTATACTGAATCCATGAAATTGACCTGAGTTAGTGGTTGGACAGCATCTGGCATATGTTCAGTATTACATGTGCCCCTCAAAAGCATAATATTTTGTAGCACCTCTTTGAGGTCCCTGTATGATCCAGGTACCTGGGGCATGGGAGTAGGTTTTTTCCTTCCTTCATTAACATGTGAGTAGTAATGAAGTGTCAGGTGTCTTGTCAGTACTGAGGGAACACAGGTTCTGCCTCCCCAGAGCGTAGGGTCTGGTGTGGAAACCAGACATTAAATGAGAATCAGCACATAAATAGACTTCCCCTGTGGCCAGTGTCATGAAGGTGAGTTCCAAGATGCTATGAGGAGAAATGTTAGATCTGCTTAGGAATGTTAACATGGCAAGAAGTGGAATCCATATTCGAGGCTGGTATAGGTACTTCTCAATCTGCCTGTGGTAAAGGACCTCCTCCCAATTGCATTTCGACTAGTTGTAGCTTGTGTGTGCCATGTGTTTGACATCTGAACTCTTCAATGAACTAAGTCCAACTGATTGTACAGTTGGATATTGAAACAAAGCCAAATACAAGAAGAGTTTCAAAAGGCTGTTGTGGACCAATATCAGTTTGTGTGGACTGTCAGAATTTGTGGACTACATTTTGAGTAACTGCTGCAGATGGGAGGAGAACAGCACATGCAAAGATAAACGTGTTAAAAGGCAATGTGGTGAATAGGAAGGAAGTGAGAAAGGCAGGTGTGGGTGGGACATAAAGTAAGAAGTAGAAAAATCAGCAGATACTGTATTGGTCTAGGCCCCTAGAAGAATTGAGTCTCTGTTGAAGATACTTCCATCCTGGTGGTGAAGAATTTGTGTAGAACGCTTAATGGTGATAGCCATGAAGTAGTTTTAAGTAGGCTGAATATTTAACTATAAAGATTTGTTGTGTGACTTAGGTGATCTGCAGTTCTTCTTTGACCTTGGATGTCCTTTGTGCAAGGGACTACATGAACGGCTTGACAAAGGGCATCCAGTGACTGCAGAAGCACCCCCAGGTCCCTGGCAGATGATTCCAGGTGCTCAGACTCCTCATAGTACTCATGCCACTACTGCCAAGCTGGAAGCCCCACTTGCTGCTGCTTCCTGGGGGTGAAACCATCTCTCTTGGGCCTGCTGAGTCCCACCTGTTCTGGTGACATCACGAGGAGCAGACTAGGACAGGCTGTGTGGCAAGGCTTCTGTTAGTCCCCTGCCATTTGGATGTTTAGGTGGTGGGCATTGTATCAAGTCTGGAATGCTCCTGACCTTACTTAACCAAGGCCTGTTGTAAGATCCATTCTGACTTAAGAATCCAGCGTGCTCTCCTTATTCAGGCTGACTTCTGCGGGGCTGAGGGAGGAACTTTTGGTCTTCAGCTCATGGATCCAAGCATTAATGCCAACTTCAGGATTGCTTTACTGTTGTGCTTTGCTATGTGGAGTAGGCTGGGAGAGGAAAATGACATGCTGTGGTTTCTCTGTGCAGGTACTTTGTGCTGGATTTTGAGGCTGGCATCCTGCAGTATTTTGTGAATGAGCAAAGCAAGCATCAGAAGCCTCGAGGAGCCCTGTCTTTATCTGGAGCTATAGTGTCCCTGAGCGACGAAGCGCCCCACATGCTGGTCGTGTACTCTGCTAGTGGAGAGATGTATAAACTGAGAGGTATGTTTCACATGACTTTTCATTTGGGCCTAGTGGGCTGCTTTATAGTTGCAGTAGCGAGGACTCTCTTGCTGTCCTTTTTTTTTTTTTTTTTTTTAATGTATTTTCTTTTAAATCACCTTTAACAATTGATTGTTTGGAGAACTTTGTGGTGACAGTCTCTGCTTTTCTTTTCCCAGTGGTGGGGAGGTGGTGCTGACATCAGGAAATGAGGAATTAAGGACAAAGGAAAGGTAGCAACTGTAAAGGTGGCTGAGCCTTGGGACCTCTGAGGATTATTTACTCAGTATCTGTTTTCTTTGACCTTACAGTACGAATCTTCATTCCAGTACCCTGTGCAAAAATTTTCTATAGGGGAAAAAAATAAACATTTTAAGGACCATATTTCCTTCTCCCAAAGTCTCTTTGACATGTCCAGCTCATGCCCCATGGGCTTATTGTATTGTTTTGTTTTAATGTTATAATATAAAAAATAAAGGAAGTTTTGTTGCTTATACATGTTAACTGTATTATAGAATTTATAATAATTCTTCTTCTTTCTTTGTAGTCCAGGCAAGCCAGAAGTTTGGGTACTCCTGCTTGGAACCTTAGTACAGGACCTTTTATTCAAGTCCTGTCTAATCCATTGTTGTAGAGCCTGTGTAAGCCTACTGGTATTACTTTTCTTTTGTATGTTTTCTGTCCTCTCTGCCTCCGGAAAGCCAGTGTCCTCAGAAATGAGGATGACTGTCAGGGGATAGAGGGAATGTCGAGGGACATTCGCCTTGAGGGCTTGTCCATTGCACAGTGACTGTGGCAGTGTAGTTTGTTAGACCATTCAAGCAAGAGTCTCTGAAGCCTCAAAAATCCAAATGCATATACACACTCTGGCACACACACAAGTCAGTGTTATTTACTAAGGGCTGAGAATGTGAACGGTGTATTAGGTATTGAGAAGAGTGGGTGATCCTGCCTTCTTATAGAACCTTGCCTAAGTAGGCATGAAAGACCAGGAGACGACCCCTTATCTGTCTGTGGTCATGGCAGTTTGCCTCTGCCAAGCCAGACTGAGGGCCTGGATTCCCACCCACTGATCCAGTTTCACTCCTCTACTGCCAGGCTTTACTATAGGAGATGGAATAAGCTAGTTTTTTTTTTTTTTTTTTATTATTATCTATATACAAATCCTATTTCAGAATCTATAAAGCAATCCAAAACCGTATGAAATAAAACTGCCTGTAGTTGAAGAAAGTTTTCTTGCTTTTTCAGAAATGTGCTAAGATTCATGTTCTTTTGCGATTCATACCGCATGCGTTCCAGCTGCCTAGATTTATATGGTCCTCGGCTTCGCTTTGCCATTTATTGCTTAAGAAATTGTTAAGAGGGGCTAGGGATTTAGCTCAGTGGTGCTGCCACCTGCTTTGCAAGCACAAGGTCCTGAGTTCAATCCCCAGTACCAAAAAAAGCCACAACCCCCTCCCCCCCCACAAAACCAAATTGTTAAGAACAGAAACAATAGCAAGTGAAAAATTTAGTGGCACTTCCCCCCTGCTTGCAGCTTATAAAATGACACAAATCCACACAAAAGAAAAAAATCCAACTAATTTCACAATTGAGCCATCTTTCTTTGCTATAGAGTTGTTAATATCCTGTGGATTATTAAACCCCAGGTTTTTTTAAAGGGTAATTTTAATAGCAAATGTAAAAGTTTTATTACTTGCATGAAATAGTCACAGTTGCTAAATTTAGCACTTGATTAGGAAAGAGGCAGGCTAAATTTCCGCCTGTTTGTAACTTATCCCCAGCCCATCCCACCAGGGTTTTTTTCATTTCCTGTGTCCCTGTATGTTGAGTTGGAGGATGACGTCATGGATATTCAGTTTTGGGTAATATTTTCACTGCTGAGCCTTTGGATAGTACTTTCTTTTTCTTTGCAAGTGAATTTCACCTAATCTTACACTGTTTGTTTCTGTGGAATAGGCCTGCTGACAAATAATTTTGTCCTATTTGGAAGGGCCCATCTTCATCCCTTAAACAAGACCAGCTAAAGAACTCTTTACCCTATAACTCTAGTCTTCTTAGCCTGGAAGTTCATGATGAAGTTGGGCTTTATTGACAAATAACACTTAGGCTCATTTTTTAAAACAAATATGATTTCCATGGGAATCATTTTTTTCACATAGACGTTTATGCAGTTAATATCATATGACAATATTCAATTATTAATGCAGTTCAGATGATTTAGAATTTATTAGAACTTGGTGTGTGCCATGATATTTTTTGTTGTTTTTGTGGAGCTAGGGTTGAACCCAGGACTTTCACATTGAGCTACAGCCCCAGCCCTCTTCCTTTCTCCCTCCCTCCAGTTTTTTTTTTTTTGGTACTGGGGATTGAACTCGGATCCTTGTGCTTGCGCAGCAGCCTCCCTCTAGTTTTGAGACAGAGTCTCATTAAGCTGCTGAGACCCGGCTTGAACTTGAAATTCTCCTGCCTCAAGAAGAGGGAGGAGAGATGAGATGTAGATGTAAAATGATGGCTGTGCAGTTGACTCACATACTATCTCCGGCGGGTTTGGTGCCTTTGGTAAGGCAGCACTTGGTGTCTTGTTTTGTCCATCTGAATCATAAGAATCCTTGGGAACATATATTACCATGGAAATTCAACTGAGGCTTGGAAATTGTCCGCTGATCCCCATAGTAGCCACACCAGGTAAAGGTATTTAAAAAATAATCACATTTGTTTCCCTTCTGCCCTTTTAAAGAAGTGGAAATGACTTTCAGAGGAGGCTGAAAAAATGGTGAAATTGTTCTTGTAACACATTTCACAATAAATTCTTCATATGGCCCAAGAGGGAGTTTTGTGGGATTCAGTGTGATTTGGTGGTTTTTCTCCCTGCTCCCTTCCTCCTTTTTTCCTTTTGTACTGGAGATTAACCCAAGGGTGCTCTACGACTGAGCTATATCCCCAGCCCTTTGTTTAAAATTTTGAGGCAGGGTCTCACTGAGTTACCCAGGGTGGCTTTGAACTTGCAATCCTCCTGCCTCAGCCTCTTGAGTAGCTGGGATATCAGGGCTGCACCACTACTCTTGGCTGTGGTTTGATTCTTGGTGAAGTTCAGGCCACTTGAGAAAACTGATGTGCATTTGCTTTTCCCTGACTTCTTCCTGTACCTCTCAGTGCCTGAACCCCTCGCCCCCTGGTGTAGAAATAAGTTGAATGCGTTTTGGGACAATCTCTACAAGCGTTACTCTGTTTTCTCTATTTTAGCTGCCGATGCAAAAGAGAAACAGTTTTGGGTGACTCAGCTCCGAGCTTGTGCCAAATACCACATGGAAACGAATTCGAAGGTGAGTAACCGGGGGAAAGGTAGGAGGCCTCTGAGTCACCTGGTCGGCTACTCTCAGCCTAATTATCTACGTCTTTGGGGAAGATGTTTTTCATGTTGTTTTTAAATTATGCACTGTGATGAAATTCATCCTTGTCCTGTTGCATTTAAACTTAAAGTTTGGTCAAAGAAACAGGATTTTGTTATAGGCAGAACACATAGGCACACAGATACTATGGGTACAGATTCTAGAAAGACATTTTTATTGCTTTCTCTGGTCAATTTAGGTAGCTGTTAATTGGCCCATTTAGAAGCTTGAGTGGGTGATTTCATTGTGGAGTCACAGTAGTCAGATTAATACTTCTTGAAGACTAGTTGTCACTGATCCTTAAATAAAACTGTGACCTCATATTGATTATTCCCCTGCAAGGAGAATCTGCATTCTAAGAGTATGAGAACATTCTCGGGTAATTTATCTTCCAAGTGTGATTTTTCTCTTTGGGATCTTGAGAGATCTTGTGTTAGATGTGCAGGAGGAGGAGGAGGTGGGTGTTTGTGGAGATTACTGTGGAGGATGTCCAGTTACTAAAGTACAGGACATCACTACAAGATGCATTTATCCAGAGCAATAAATATTTAAGGGTAGCCATTTGAGCATTGATTTTATTATATCATGAGTTCAAATTTAGTTACTGTATCCAATTGTTGTCTTTTTCTGTGTTACATACATCTGGTAGATAGATCCACACTTCGAACTTTTAATGATTCCATACACTATAACTTGCCTGCTTGCTAGCTGTGAAATTTTAAATTACTTTGCTGCTCTGTCTCCTAATACAACTTGAAATGATTTCTTCAAAATGACTTTTTTTTAAAAAAATGAGAAGTCCCCTTGTGCTCGACTTGCTTTTGACAGTGATGGGTGACAGAATTGCCCACAATGCCCTTCTTGACTTGGCCCCAGTTGAATCTTCAGTAACTATAGGGAGAACTCTTCATAACCTTTCCCTCTCAGGCCTTGTTTATTTTCTAGGAATTATAGTAGGAGTTCTGGATGTTTCATCAGTATTTTATACGAAGCAAGCCAGAGCAGTTTGGGTTTTTTTCCCCCTTATATATGTCTTTTTACTTTTTTGTTTTTATAAAATAAAGGATAAAGCAAAACGGAGCTAGCCTTATGTATTGCTAACCATGCTTATTAGAGATCCATTGCCCTTGTATACCACCCGTCTATTGAATTTAGGTGTATGCTAGTCTGTATTAGGGTGTGTGTATCTGTCTGTACCTGTATGTACATCTAGTTGTGTTTTTTTTATCAGTGGAACTATGTAGTGTATAGATTTTTTTTCACTTAACTGATACTTTGGAGATCTTACCATATTAGACACATGCCTCAATTTCACTCTTTTTTAGGGTGGCTGATAGTGATCTAAGGAGTGGATTCTGTGGTTTAAGTTCTGTCTTGATGGACATTTATGTTTGTTTCCTTTTTGTTTTTATATGTAATGCTGTAGTCTATTACATACATTTTTTTTTTTTTTTTTGTGGTACCAGGGATCAAACTTGAGTCCTTGCGCATGCGCAGCAGGCGACGAAACCACTGAGCTAAATCCCTGGCCCTATACATACATTTTTTGTACCTCTAGGTTTGTATCTATAAGATGAATTTATCTCAGTGGAATCGCTGAATCATAGAATATGTGTATTTTGAATTTTCATAGACACTGCTAAATTGTCTTAAGTGCTTTAGTTTGAACTTCTATCAATTCTGCATTGATTTTTTTTATTTTTCTTTTTCCTTTTTTTTTTGTTTGTACTGGGGATCGAGCTCAGGACCTTGCACTTGTGAGGCAGGCACAGCGTCACTGAGCTAAATCTCTGGCTCTGATTTTTTTTTTTCTTTTGTTGAATCACGGGAGAAAGAAAAGTGAAGGCATCATAGTGGTAGTGAGAAAGAAGACTTTGAAGGAAGAACTTGTTTTTTTTTTTTTTTAAATATATCTTCTGGTTAATTTTAGGAATACTGATTAATAATAAAACCAACATAAATAATTGGGGATTTAGGCCTATAGGATTCCTAATTTGAGGTTGCTGCTGCCACTTACTTATACCCTAGCCGGTGTGATCAGGTAGGGATTACGACATTTTACAATGTGAACAGATCTTGTTCAGCTAAAGCATTATGAAGTCCAAGGCTACTTAGGGCAGAAGTTAGTAGTAAAAATGAAGTGGGGCTTAAAGTTAAAGGAAACTTGACATCCAGTTAACTGTAGGATCGTTGCTTGATTAGCATCACGGTTATTAGGAGAATGTGCTGTCTTCTCTTTGCTATTTCTTCTTCAGTCTCTCAGCAAACTAGACCCTCGCCAGTAAACTGTAGCGAATACTGTCCCTACAGCTACTAGGAATGCTACCAGTTAAAAGACTTTGAACTTAAAATCAAGTGTTTCTTGGAACAAATATTACACAGGTAAGATGCTAGCAGCATTCCAACTCACTTGAGTTAGAACTGCAGGAAAACAAAACCACAAAACTCCAGAGTGGATAAAGGCTTTAAACATAACAAGTCCAGTGGCTCTGAAACCCTGATCTTCTTTAATCACTTCCTGGTGAGGTTTTCCCCATTCTAGAAGTAAACTGAGAAAAAAGGAATTGTTCCCATAGATACCTGTATTTAATATGTGACTCATGAGACTATTCTCTTTTCAGAACTTGAATTGGTTTGCTTTTGGAAGATTAAATAC
Source organism: Heterocephalus glaber (assembly GCF_000247695.1). Next base: position 9,918,525 of record NW_004624788.1, on the reverse strand, counting down.
TGTTTTTCATTATACAAGGTGTAGAATGCTGACTAATCAATTTCCTTTTAAAAATTCAGGTTTATTGAGGTATAATTTTCATGCAGTAAAATTTACTCTTTTAAGTGTAAAGTTGAATTTAGGCAGCTGTATGGTCACGCAACCACCACTATAATCACAGTTACCCCACCCCCAAATTTCCTTCATTACCCTAATATGGTCAGCCCCCCACCCTTTCCACCCTCTCAGCAACTGATACAGGGGAAGTAATGTAACTCTCAACCTGTTAGATGTCAGATATGCCAAATTTGTATTCCTTAAAATTGAAGAATGAATTCTAAGGAACAATGGAGATATAGAGTAGGGAAATTTGTTTGTTTGTTTGTTTTTTGGTACCAGGGATCAAACTTGGTACCTTGCGCTTGCGAGGCTGGCAGCAGAACCACTGAGCTAAATCCCTGGCCCAAGAGTAGGAAAAATTTATTGAGAGAGATAGCTCCTGAGAGATAGGGGACCCAAAAGTGGGTTGCCAAAGAGCCCACTTCTCAAAGGAAATTTTATAGAGCAAAATCACAAGGTGGGTACAAAATTATCAGGTAGGTGCAATGTGCATCAAAACTGTGATCAATAAGATAACTGTAGCTCTTTAGGTAATATTGATCCAGTGGGGAAGCAGGTCAGGTAGCAGTTGTACATGGAAAGAACAAAGACTTTTTAAGGAAGGGATGGATCAGGAGGTCTTGGTTACCCACTAGGCTGACTGATATCTGTCTAGCCTTTATTGGACCAGGTGATTCCAATTATTTTATCCCTTGGGGAGGTATGTAAGCCTGGTCCTTTTTTCTTTATCTTGAGGCCTTGCCTTCGACAGATGAGCCTCCAGCCACAGTTGTAATGTGTTCTCATCCTCTGCACTGACTCCCTTGAGGACCTAACCCTGTCTGACTGCCTATAATGTTTCTACCTAATTTAGTTATCTGTAATACAACTATAACCACTGACTGATCCCCTGGCTGTAGTTTTCCTTTGTCTAGAATGTTCTATATAGACAGAATCACACAACTTTTTATAACAGACTGCTTTCATTTACAAAAATACTTTTGAGTTGCATCCATGTTGTGCATATCGATAGTTGATTCACAGTTTTTGCTATTTTAGTGGTTTTGTGGCAAATTTTCTTGCTTTTTTTTTTTAATAAAAATGACAAGTGGGTGACCCTAAATCAATTCCTAGACTTAAAATGTTTTGGCATTTGAAATCTAAAGATCTAAAGGAAAAATGATGAGAAATGGAAAAAATGGAAATAAAGTCTTTGTAAATAGGGA
>NW_004624788.1:9716465-9910210 GCF_000247695.1 Heterocephalus glaber | reverse complement strand
TTTCAGATGCCCATTTTTGGATTGGGTCTTTAAATTTGGGAGGTCTGATCTTTTTAAGTTCTTTATAGATTCAAGATAGTAGACCTTTGTCTGAGGAAGAACAGGGGAAGATTTTTTTCCCACATTGTGGGTTGTCTCTTCACACTGTTGGTAGTTTCTCTTGCTGTGCAGAAGCTTTTTAATAAGAGAACCCACTTGTTGATTGTGCTAGTTCACGTGCAAGTGGGGTTTTGTTCTTAAGATCTTTTCCTGCACCAATGTCTTCAAGAGTTTTACCTAACCTCTGTTCCAGCCAGTTTGGTGTTTCTGTTTTAATATTTAGATTGTTAATCTATTTTGATTTTAGTTTAGTGCATGGTGAGAGCTATAGGTCTAGTTTTAATCTTTGGCAAGTTGAAACCCAATTTTTCCAGCACCATTTATTGAAGAGGCTATGTTTCCTCCAGTGAGAGTGTTTGGCTCCTTTGTTGAAGATGAGGTGGCTGAGTGTGTCTGGGGTTGTTTCTGCATCTTCTAATCTGTTCCAATGGTCCTCGGGTCTGTTACTTTGTGAGTATCAGGCTGTTTTTATCACAGTAGCTTTGTAGTATAGTTTCAAGTTGGGGATTGTAATATACCCCCTGCCATGTCTCTGTTACCTAGAATTGCTTTTGTTATTCTGCATCTGTTCTTGTTCCAAATGAATTTTTGGATTGTTTTCTCAAGGTCCATGAAGTATGCTGCTGGGATTTCAATTGAGATTGCGTTGAATCTATATAGCAGTTTTGGAAGTATGGCCATTGTCACTATGTTGATCTTCGTACCCAGGAGCAAGGGATGTCTTTCCATTTTCGGATATCGTCTTCATTCTCTCTTTTCAGAGTGCTATAGTTTTCAGAGAAGAGGTCCTTGATTTCTTTAGTTAGGTTGATTCCTAGGTATTTCAGTTTTTTGGATGCTATTATGAAAGGAATTGTTTGGCCTGTTTCTCTCTCAGTGAGTCTGTCATTCATGTAGAGGAAAGCTATTGATTTTTGTGTGTTGACCTTCTATCCAGGTATTTTACTGAAGTTGGTTATGAAGTCTAGAAGACTTTTGGTGGAGTTCTTGGGGTCTTCTATATAGAGTATCATGTCATCGGCAAATGACAATTTGACTTCATTTCCTATGTTTATTCCTTTTATTTCTTCTGTCTAATTGCCATGGCTAATGTTTCCAAAACTATATTGAACAGGAGTGGTGATAGTGGACGTCCTTGTCTTGTTCCTGATTTTAGTGTGAAGGATTTCCGTTGTTGACCATTTAGTATGGTATTGGCTGTTGGTTTTTCATAGATGGCTTTTATCAGATTGAGGTAGAGACCATCTATTCCATTTTTTTATAAGGTTTGTATCATGAATTCATGTTTGATTTTGTCAAATGCTTTTTCTGCATCTATTGAGATGATCATATGGTTTTTGTCTTTGGTTGTATTGGTATAGTGTATTACATTGATTGCTATGCCTATGTCGAACCATCCCTGCATCCCTGGGATGAATCCCACTTGGTCAGGGTGTATGATCTTCTTGATGATTTTCTGCATTCTATTTCCCAGTATCTCATGAAGGATTTTTGCATCTATGTTCATTAATGACATTGGCCTATAGTTCTCTTTTTCAGTTGGGTCTTTCTCTGCTTTGGGGATCAAGGTTATGCTTGCTTCCAGGTATGAATTTGGGAGTATTGCTTCCCTTTCAATTTCACTGAAGAGTTTAAACAGTAGTGGCAGTACTTCCTCTTTAAATGTCTTGTAGAATTCAGCAGTGAAGCCAACAGGGCCTGGGCTTTTCTTAGTTGGTAAGTTTTTAAATTACATTTTCAATTTCATTGATATTGGGTTGTTTAGAATTTTTTGGTGCTCTTCGTTCAACTTTGGTAATTCATACTTATCTAGGAATCTGTCCATTTCTTCTGTGTTTTCCATCTTATTGGCATATAGATCCTTGAAGTAAGTATCTGGATTTCTGCTGAGTCTGTTGTAATTTCACCCTTTTCATTCCTAATTGCATGGATTTGGGCCTTTTCTTTCCTTTTTCTGATAAGTTTTTTTAAGAGTTTGTCAATATTGTTTATTCTTTCAAAGAACCAACTCTTGGGTTCATTGATTTGTTTGTATTGTTCTGTTAGTCTTCATTGCATTGATTTCTGCCCTGATCTTTATAATTTCCTCCTTTCTATGGGCTTTGGGTTTGTGCTGGTCTTCCTTTTCTAGAAGCTTGAGGTTTAGCATCAGCTTGTTTAATTGGGCTCACTCTGTTTTCCTGATATGAGTATTCAGTGCTATGAATTTCCCTCTTAAGACTGCTTTCATTGTGTCCCATCAATTCCTATATGTTGTATTGTCATTGTCATTTAATTGAAGGAACTGTCTGATTTCTTCAATTTCCTCTGACCTATTGGTTATTCAGAAGTGTGCTGTTCAGTTTCCGTATGTTTATGATATTCTTGTGGTTTCTTTTGCTATTGATCTCCAGTTTCATCACACTATGGTCTGATACTATATAGGGAATAACTTCAATTCTTTTGCACTTACATAAATATGTTCTATGAGCGAATATGTGGTCTAATTTGGAGAACGACCTATGTACAGCTTAAAGGAATGTGTATTCTGATTTTGTGGGATGGAACACTCTGTAAACATCTGTTAAGTTCATTTGTTCAAGAGTTTGATTCAGTTGTAGTATTTCATTACTTGTTTATTGTCTAGTTGATTTATTTGTGACAGTGGGGTATTGAGGTCCCCCACTACTATTGTATTAGTGCTTTTATGATTTTTCATGTCTCTTAGTATTTGTTTTATATACTTTGGAGCACTAGTGTTTGGTGCATAGATATTTATGATTGTCATCTCTTCCTGTTGGATTGTTCCCTTTACAAGGATGTAGTGTCCTTCTTTGTCTCTCTTAATCAGTGTAGGTTTGAAATCCACTTGTTCTGCAAAGAGGATTGCTACTCCTGCTTTTTTTCAGACTCCTGTCACATGGAATATTGATTTCCACCCTTTAACTTTCATTCTATGAGTTTCTTTTTGAATTAAGTGTGTTTTCTTGTATGTAGCATATTGTTAGATCTTGTTTCTTGACCCATTCTGCCAATCTATTTCTTTTGATTGGTGAGTTGAGACCATTAACATTGATGGTTATAACTGATATGTATTGTTATCCTAGTCATGACTTTTTCTTTTTGTTGGATTCTCCCCCTTGGCGTTTAATTTCTTGTCATGCCTGATGGATTCATTCTGCTGGGCTTCCTATGGTTGTGATCCTCATTGTCTGTTCCTAGGATATTGTCTAAAATTTTTTGGACTGCTGGTTTGGTACTTATGAAGTTCCTAAGGTGCTCTTTGTCATGAAAGTATCTTATTTCTCCATCAATTTTGAAAGATAGTTTTGCCGGTTACATCAATCTGGGTTGGAGGTTGTTTTCCTTTAGGGCTTGAAATAAATACATTACTCCAACTTCTTGCCTTGAGGGTTTGTGTTGAGAAGTCTGGTGTGATTCTCATTGGCTTTCCTTTGCTTGTGATTTGTTCTTCTCTAACTACTTGTAGAAGTTTGTTCTTCTTTTGGGTTTCTGGAATCTTAACAATTATATGCCTATGTGTACATTTTTTTTAATCAAGGCTAGTTGGAGTCCTTCCTCACTTGTCTGTATGTCAAGTTCTTTTCCCCTGCTTGGGAAGTTTTCTGCTGTCACTTCTTTGAACAGTTTTTTTATGTCATCTCCACTCTCTCCTGTTTCTTCATTGACTCCAATCGTTTTATGTTATTCTTCTTCACATCATCTAGCAGCTGCTGGATTGCTTTCTCATGGTCCCTTACAATTTTGAAGCAATTTTTCTTTTCCTGGTCACTAATTGCAATCTTATCTTCTATATCTGAAATTCTGTCCTCACATTGTCTCATTCTGCTGCAAAGATTTTCAGTGAAGTTTTTCATCTCCTGGAAATCTGTTTATTTGTTTTATGGATTCCATCATGTTCCCCAGCTCCTCTATTTTTTTTTTAATCTGTGTCCTCTCTAGATTTATTAATCATGTCTTGCACTATGGGCAAAATCGCTGGTGTTACGTGAGAAATTATTTCTGATTTCATTTTTTCCATATCCTCTTTTGTTGCTACTTCAGGGAGTCCAGGTGGTTGAGTATCAGAGTGTTCCATCTTGTTTCCCTTTGAGGTTGCTGTAGGTGATCTGGACATCTGGTTTTGAGACTTGTTTACATGTCTTCTCATTTTGATGGGCAGGGGGTGCTGCTGGCTCCTGCGCAGCTCACCTCCTTTGTTCTGGGAGCAGTGATAGGTTGGCCTGGAAGCCTCCTACTCTTTGCTGGGAGCTGTGGCATGTTGACCTGGAAGCCTCCTCTGCCCTGGGAGCTGTGGCACGGTGACCCGAAAGCCTCTGTGCTGGGAGCTGTCTGGAAAGGGATTTTAAACTCACCTGTTCTACTTGTCTAAAAAAAGCATGTAAGAAATAAGGACAAAACATTTATCCTAAAACTGTGCTGTCCAATCTAGAGGCCTCAAGCCATGTGATACTATTTAATCAAAATTAAATGTGAAATTCAGTTCTTCAGCAGCACTTAGTCAAATTTCGAGTGGTCAGTAGCCACATTTGGCTGATGACTTTGTTGTGTCGAACAGCACTGGTAGAGACCATTTATATCTTCACAGAAAGTTCTGGTGGACAGAGCTGATTAAAACTTCCATTAACACTCAGTGGTTTGAGAAGGGAATTACTAATGTCTAGTTAAATCTCTTCTTGAACTATGGACAGGAGTTTCATCTAAAAAGGCAGAGTGTAGTTTTCACCCCTTCCATCCTTCTCTCTCACACTGTCCCTCCCTCCCTCTGTGTCTGTGAGGAGTTGTCTTCTCTGTGGCCTTGGCATTAAAGTCTCAATTGCTTTCACCTGTCCAGCTGCCGCCTCTGTACCACAGGGACCCAGGCCTTTCTTGTGTGAGGCAGAACTGACGTCTCTGTGGTCGGGTCTGCCAAATGTGCTCACTCATTGGAGCCATTGATGGAGAAAACTACACCCATGCTGCTTTTGGGAAAGAGAAGAGTGAGGGAAGACTGCCAAAGTGAAGTGTTGGACTTTATCTTGGGAAGTTAAATGCCACTAATGGCTGTTTGAGCCAGGGAGTAGCACAATTGGTATTGGATATGCATCAGTTTCAGGTCCAGTTTCTGTCCCACCATGACTGCCTGCAGGCACCCAGTGTTCTAGAATAGCAGTCCATAGGCACGCTGTGTGCTTCCACACTTTCTTGCTTTGTCCATCCCATTTCCTCTGCGAGAAATGCCTCTGCCTCCTTTGTCTGGTGCTCAAGGCTCATATTCTCTCTTCCTGAGCTCCCTGCTCCCAGGGTGCTAGGACTCACCTTACAGCACTACTTTCCTGTCTGCATGGATGCTCTCATGGTTGACTGTCCTTGGATGCTGGGGACTGGGAGAAATCTCACTTGGCACTGCTGGGACTTGTGGTGAATGGATCTGATTCACTTAATGGATGTGAATCCCAGGCTCCCCTATCATTAGCGACAGTGTTGTATTGGTACCAGGAACTGTGGTTGTATACATAGTAGTGGTGGTGTTGGGTTTGGGTTCCTCAAAACACTAATTGAACTTACCACATTTTATTTTCCTTAATGTTATAGAATTTTGTATTAAATCAAGTTTGAAGATTGTTTCATGTACAGATAAGTAATAGCTTCCCATAGCTATAAATCAATCAGAAGTAAAATTAAAGCAAAATGTATTTTTCTTTTTAAAGAAGAAACTAACAATCATAAGGAACACATTTTGGGTCAAGAAAATAATAAATGGTATCTACCACCACACTTCTATGTGGCAGGTGCTGTGAAAAGTACTCTTTTCTGTGTGTCTTTCTCATGATGCCCCGTGCGGCAGGTACTTCTGCTACCACATTTCGAAGGCAAAGATGTAGAGGCCCAGTGGTGCTGAATGATGTGCCAAGTTCCCATAACTAGCAAATGGTTTTGGTTTTTAATGAATTGATACATGATTCACATACCACAAAATTCACCCTTTTGAAATGTGCCATTTAGTGGTTTTCAGTATTTTTCCAAGTTGTACAACCATTACCACTATCTTGAGGCTTTATCTACCCCCAAAGAAACTCCTACTCCCATTAATAATCTTTTCCAATTTCCTACCTATTCCCTCTTCCCACCCCCAGCAACTACTATCCACTGTCTCTATGAATTTGCCTGTTTACGTAAATAGAATCATACAATATTGTGGCCTTCTATGTTTGGCTTATTTGGCTTAGCACAGTGAAAAGATTCATTCATGTTGGAGCATGAATTGGTACCTCTTTTTATTACTGAACAATATTTCATTGTATATACATACCACATTTTAAATGCATTCATCAATAGAGATTCACTTTTACTTGTTGATGTACATACCACATTTTAAAATCTATTCGTCAGTTGATGGATACTGACTTTCACTTTTTGGCTATTGTAAATGTAGCTATGAACTTTTGTATGTTTTTGTATATGTTTTAAATTCTTTTGGGTATATACCTAAAAGTGGATTGCTGAACCATATGACAGTTCTATGTTTAACTTTTAAGGAAAAAGCCTGTTTTCCAAAGCAGCTGCCCAGTTTCATATTCTTACCAGCAATGTGTGAGAGTTCCAATTTTTTCATATCCTTGCCAGCATTTGTTATAGCAGCCGTAGTAGTAGGTGTGAAGTTAACGCCTTGTGATTTTTGATTTGCATTTCCCTAATGAATAATGATGTTGAGGAACTTTTCATATACTTATTGTCCATTCATATATCTTCTTTGGAGAAATATTTATAAAAATTCCTTTTCACTTTTTTGTCTGTTTTTGGTACTGGGGATCGAACTCGGGTCCTTGCGCTTGTGCAGCAGGTGGCGAAACCACTGAGCTAAATCCTTGGCCTTCCTTTTCACTTTTAATTCATTTTTTTGTCATATGAGCTCTTTATATTTTCTGGATACCAGGCCTTTATCAGATATACAATTTGCAAGTGTTTTTCCCCGTTATCTTTTGACTTTTCTCATCTTTTTTTTTTTTTTGACAGAGTGTAATTTTCTAGAACAGAGTATTGGGTATAGTGGACAGAGTAGGGAATTGGGCCAAAGGACAGATTTCTGGTTATGACTGGGCCACTCATAAAGCCACTAACAAGCCTTGGAGCCTCTAGTTACTCAGTAACAGAGTAAGCCTTCTTAGCCTTGGTTTCCACTTCTGTAAATTGGGAACAATTTACAGAAAAAAAAAAGTGATGACTTCAACCCAACAGGGTAGCTAGCACTAAATGACATTAAGCACATCACAAGTATCAGTTCTTTTTGTGACTCCGACACACCCAACTCTGCATGAACATCTCTGCTGGTGTGTAACTAGGTTGTTGAACGAGGTCCCACCTGAGGATGGATCACTGAGAAGTAGCTAAGAATCCCCGTAAAACCTGACTGTAAAAACTCTTACCTGGAAAGGTTTGATAGGCTGCTCAAATGTTTATCTCTTCTTCACCCATTAGAAAGTTCCAGCATAATCCAGACATAAGCAGCTTGGCATTGTTCATGTTGTGTGTCTGGTTGTGAGAGGCTGATTCCCCTCTCTGGGAGGCCGTGGGATTGCAAGCAAGTACTGTAGCTTGTGGGGTAGACAGTTCTGGGTTCAAAGCAAACCCTATAGCACCGTCGGGGCAAGTTAACTCTGTAAAATGGGGACAGTCCTGCACTGAGGATAGAATTGTGCGTTGTGGTGAGGATTGTGTGAGATTGTGTCTGTTGTGCTCTTAGCACAGAGCCAGGTATTGAGTATTTCCATGGTGGGTGCTGGCATGATTTGGATGATGCTGCTAAGTTGGGCCTCCTGGGACCATTAGCCTGGGAGATGCACAGCTTATGAAAAGGGTATTTTTGATAGACACCTGAGTCTAAAATTTTCAAAAAATCTCTTTACCTGTTTACAAAAACCAAACTTAAAGTTGATGAAAAGTCTGAAACATGTGAAGAAAATATACCGTTGTGGAACCAGTTAACACAACAAAAAGCACATATGTGAGGCTGATTCCATGTTTGGGGGTAGATCAGGGACTTAGGGTGGAGTGTATGTAGGGATTTATTTCTGCCTTTTGATACTATTTGAAATTTTTACCTTCTGCATTGATTAAATATACTTAAAGATGTGGTTACTCAGATGGTTAAAATTTAAATTTATAATTTTTTTTAATGTTGAGTGGAAGCTGCTTTGCTAAGTGCTGTGTTCTTAGGCCACTGTCAAGTTGGTTCCTTCATCTGTGGGCACACACTCCCACCAGGTAGTCACTGATTAACCGGCTAATCATTATGTTCTTCACTTGAAAGTCTGAAAACCTAATGTCCTTGAAGATATTCAATAATTCCAAATTCCTGCCAATTCCGATTAGGCTTCTATTTTCGTCAGTCTGGATTGATTTTACTTGATATAGTTTGAAGTATTTAAATTTTAATGCTCTGTGGAGGAAGTGCTGCTTTTCTCCCCTTTATTTGAAACTAAAGAGTGGTTAATGATGAATGTCAAGTGGCTTCTTCCTTGCCTGAGCCCTTTGGTGGTAGGGTGGTTGGCTGATTAGCCAAGTCAGTTCCCATCCTGGTCCTATAAATGGTGCTTGACAGCAGGGGCTGCAAATGCACCTGGAGTTCGAAGGAGGTTGGCTAATGGTGTCCATGTGAAATCACATTGTATATCTTTAAAAAGTCAACCCACACTTCTTCCTGCATAATACACTAGCTTGATTTGATAGTTAAAAAAATTTTTTTTCCCCCTCAAATTGTTGGGTAAAAAGCAAGACACACTTTGTTCCCCAGTGAAGTCCTGGAGTAGGAAGGGCCCCAGATTTAGAAGCTGAAGAGAGTCTTAGGTAATATCTGTTTTCTTAGGTAGGAAGTCTTTGGAGGACTAGATTACATCGAGCTTACCTTGATAAACTCCTAGCAAATAAAGGTGGATGAGCTTACCTGAGGATTTACCCTTCCCTTGGCTCTGTCTTCTTGTTCCTGCTACTGGGCAATTTTACTTTGCTGTTATGTTAAGCACAGAACCATTTTTCTTCTAGAATTTTTCACAGATAATTACCTTTTGGGTACTTAAAACTAAGTGTAAAACATCACCCTCCTAAACATACCATCAAATTTGAGTAAATAAAACACAATTTAAGAACAGCTTTTATTAAAACAATAAAGTTTGGGATTTTTTATTATCTTAATAAAGTGCAACAATTTTGCATACTTTCTTGAGCATAATTTAAAAATTTGGCTGCCTGCCTTGCTTAAGAGCAAAATAGTAGTGCTTCCTAGGCAGTAGTGCTTGCTAGGAAGGTTATTTTTAGGTCAAGGAGAAATTAGATGTAAATTTTTTTTTTTTTAGGAAAAAATAAAATGTTGCAATTTTGGTTAAGTTGAATGAATTTATTCCACCATCTATATTTAGCTAATGCTTTGTTTTAGAATAAACAGCTGAGTTGCTGTTTTCAATCTAGAACACTGATCATGATTCTACATAATAAGCTTCTGTGAGAAGTGTTTTTTGTTTTGAGATAAGCGCTTCTGTAGTCCAGACCTGGCCATGAAGATCCTCAGCCTCAGGAATGCTGGGATATGGGCATGCACCACCATACCTGGCTTCCATGAGAAGTTTTGATTGAGGCATGGTAGATAACCCTTAGTCTGAAGATATTTTCCAGGCTGAACTTCACTGTGGACAATAAAGTTGTGGTCAGCTGTTCAGAATGAGATATTCTGGTCCTTGTTTTGCTGATATTGGCAGAGATGCTTAAAAGATCAGCTAGGAATTTGCTTTCAGCAAATACCAAATGTGTGTGTGCCATGATCTGGACATTTGGGGCTGCCCATTGGGCCATGGAGACTGGACATACAGAGCTTCCACTTTGTGGAAGGGACAGACGACAAATACGTGCTATGCCATGTGGTGACAGGGTCTGCAAAGGCAGAGTTGGGTGCTTAAGGGCAACCGATATTTTAAGGTATTCCTACTAAAAATATATCCCACACAGACTGTATTCTAAATGTCGACGTTTTTGAAGTCTGCGTGGAATATATTTGTCTGAACAGTGCAGCAAGATGAGCAGAGACTGTCTCTAGTTAGAAAAAGAAGTAAACTGTTACTCAAGGGAAGAAAAATTTTGAAAGTAATCTCTAATGATGTAGGAAAATGAAGTTAATTGTGCATTTTGGGGTATAAATTTGAAAAGTCTGTCCAGCCCAGAGCTGACTCATCTATCTGTGCATCCCTGCATTTGTATTGCGTCTGACAACCTCAAATTCACGAGTGTTTGTTGTTGTTTCCCAGGCTGTGACATTACTATCCACCTGTGCTACAAATTTGATGATCCCGTTTCTCTACCACAAACTTCACCCCAGTCATCTTCTGTCTTTGAAGTCTACTCTCAAGAACTTAGACAAGTTATCAAGGACTCCATTTAGGGTTAGGATACATGGACATTTAAGATGGAATCCTGAGTTCCATTAGTACATTGGCATCTGGTCTCTGATCTTTCTTCTCCTGATTCCTCTTTAGGCCAGCTCAGCAGCTGGCGAAGGTTGCTAATGCTTGCTACCAGTATTTAGGATATTTATTTCTCACTTAGCTACTTGGCAGTTTATCTTAATGGCATCTTCCATTCCCCTTAAGCCCTGTTGCTTGGCAGATCTGCATAGCTTCTTGGGTTGCAAAGTTCTTTCTTTTGTGTACTGCATTGTAAACACTAAAAAACTACCTATTGTGTGTAGTACTCAGCCACAGTGCCCTTTATAGCTTACAGCATAGAACAGTGGTGGCAAACCTATGGCACGTGTGTTATTTGTTTTTCTTTTGAGACAAAAGATGTTAATACATGAGTTGTTTTTTCTAAGCTCAAACTATTCAGGTTTAATTGCAATAAATAAGTGGGTTTTGGGTTGTAGTTTGGGCCCTTGTCTCTAAAAGTTTTGCCATCACTGGCATAGAAGCTTTAATTCCTTGATTCTCATCATGTATTGACTATTATAAAACAGGAAGAATGTTTGTCCCTTGGAAGCAGCATGTTTGCATAACCCAAAACTAACCGGGCATTGAACTGTAGAATCTGATGCCCCATTGTGGCCAGAAATGTTTGGCACTTCTGAAGCACATCGTATAATTTGCCTGCCTTCTCAGCCTAATATTTACATTACAAATATGCCGACTTGGGGAAAACCAATCTGAGTTTTAAAATATCCCTTTGGATATCTGACAGGTGGATAAACTAGTATTTATTAAATTTTAAAAACCCACAAAACCTCTTCCCTTACAATAAACATTACACTGTAATTCATAAGTTCTTCCACATTTATCACCGTATAGCAGGGTTTGCCATCTTGGCACTATTGACCTTTTTGCCTGGATATTCTTTGTTGTGAGGGAACTGACCTGAACATTGTGAGATGTTCAGCAATTAGCTGGCACAAGCCAGAGAAGAAGATGATAGCATATTTTGTTTTCCCTGAACTACCTGTTGGGATGACCCAAAAGCTCCCAGACTTTGCTAAATGCCCCTGGGCATGGAAGATTCACCCTTGCCAATTATTCTGTTAGGTTAGCCATTGTGTCTGTTTTTGCAGAAGAGGGAATTGAGGCCCAGAGGGGTTAAATGACCACGTGGCTAGGGAATGTCAGACATGAGACTTGAAGCCATCCTCATACATTTGACTTTTCATTCTAGGCTCTTCTCCCCCAGCCCCCATGCTGCTAGGAAATGGTGTTTCAGCACACAACAGAGAAGGCTGGTGGGGTGGTTCTGAGTTGAGATTTTGCTCTTGGGAAAAGCCCTGTTTCCTCTGCCAGATGCAAGGCACTCTATCCATCATGTCGCTGAGACTCCTGGGCGTCTCCGCCAAGGAAGGATGCAGATAGAAACAGATGTTTTAGCAGCGAAGCTAGAATGCTCACTCAGCCCTGCTCTACCTGACTGCTAGAGACTATGCTCCAGGGATTGCCAGCTCGGGCTCTGGTTGGAGGAGACACCAAGCTTTCCAAACTGGGACCCCCTTTGCCAGGATTCTGTACAAACCTTTGAAGAGATCCATAGCACTGCTGGCCCATGTTGGTGCTGAAGAGGCAAATCCCATCTTTCTGAAGTTTTATTTCCTCAGGAGTTCTCTATGGCCCTGAAAGAGTGGAGGAAAGACTGGGGAGAATGGTTGCTTAAGGTTAAAGCTTGATAGCCTGTGTGAGCTCTGCTGGGGCCAGGTGGGCCTGGCAGGGCCTTGGCTAGGGGGTCGCTGGCCCTCCTTATGGGCTGCACCCACCCAGCTGTGGTGAGGACGAACAGTGGTGTATCTTCCTGCCTCATCCCGCTTCGGGCAGATGGGGAGAGAGGATCTTGCTGGTCCTCTGGCCCCTGGTCATCTAAGGTAAATGATGAGGAGGTGGCTGAGCTGGGGACTGAGTTGAAGGGGTGTGTTTACCAGTTAGCTTGCCTTCACATCTCCGGTTAAGGAGGGAGCACTTTCTTGCCATTTGGGACTTATTGTAGGCATGGGCTCCAGGGCATCAGGGAGTACCTTGGGTACATTGCAAAGCTGTAAATACTCTCTTCTCCCAGTGGGACTCATAGTGCAGGTTGGCCAAACTTGAGGAAATGCCTCTTTAGAGTCTCATTTTTGAAAGAAAAAATTACTATAAAGTTGGTTGACTTTTGAAATAAGAAAAAGAAATTGCTTTATCTTACCTTGTGAGGTTTTTCTGCAACTTATGATCCTGGCCTCCGATAACTGCTTTGAATTGTGAGGTTTGAAGCCAGCGGCATAGGGTCAGCACTTTCCTCATCACCTCAAATAGCAAATAATGTGCAGATGCTCCATGTTGGTGGGAGTAGTTCAAGATCGGAAGTCAAGAAATGGGTGTGCTCTTCTCTGTGGTTTTACCATTGGCCTTAAGCTTTAGCTGTTTTACTTTTCTTTGAACCAGTTTCTCATTCTGTAAAATAAGAGCATTTTCCCTCTTGTGTTTCATAGAGACATTGCATGGTAAGTAAATTAATGGTTTCAGAGAGGCTTAGTCAAAGATAGGTTCAGTAGCTATTAATATCATCATAATTATAATGATGATGAATCGTATAATTGCCAACTTTCTTGGCTGAAGGTGCCAGGAGAGTTACCTGGGAGTGCTCAGCTGCTGCCCTCTGTGTGGTCCTGTGGGAGGAGCAGGAGGAGGATACACATTCTCTCACACACTTGTTTTAATTTGGTAGTGCACATGAGGTAAGATTCTGAGTTGCTTCTGTGCGTGTTGGAAGCTCTCTGCTGCCCCCTTTCTCTTTGGCTTCCATCTTGTTTGCCAGAGTAACTGTTCTGGGCCAGTGGAATATATTTTATATTTCGTTTTGTGATTTATATATTTTTTATTTTGTTTTGTATTCTCTAAATAGCTCTTAAAAATCTTTCCATGACAGTGCCTGGGTAATATGTGCATGGATCAGTCATTTTCTATTTTTAAATGTTTTATTAGTCATTTTTTGAAAAGTTGCATGTAATGGAATGTGTGTATCATAATTCACATAATCAGTTGTTTTTGGAGGTACTGGGGATTGAATCCAGGGTCTTCACATTTCACACTGAGTGTATGTTTTATTTTGAGCAGTGTCTTGATAAATCACCTGGGCATAGGCATGCAACATGTGTAATTCTCATGATCTCTTAATGGGTGTTTTCTGTATATAGTAAATACTTGAATCTAGACAAAGCCATGTTGTGGTGTGAAATGGTAAGGCTTTGTGAGATCCGGAATGAAGGAATCTCTTAATCCTGGCTCCATGTGCCTTAGAGATAATTGGTCCAGTTTATCCCAGCTTTCGTTTTCTTAATAAAAAGATCTTGGAGTAGAAGATATTCTCAGATCATGTTCACTTTTAAATCTTATAAACTCATACATAGATCTCATGTTTTAGTTATCTATTACTGTGTAATGCACATCCCCAAAGTTTGTTTTAAAACTCACTTAGCTTGCAGTGTTGCTGGATGTTTTTTGTTTGGTGGGGCTCACTTGATCTTGCTTGCATGTATTTATATGTTTGTAGTCTCATGAGGGTGGCAGGTGGTGAGGGGCTGGTATTCCTGGATGGCCTCTTTCACATGTCTCATAGTTGGGTGCTGTTGACTGTCAGTGGGAGGTAGGGTGTCCACAAACCATGTTTCTCATGCTCTAGCAGGCTAGTCAGGTCTGCATGTGACTGGGCAGCATTTCAGAAGTAGCAAGAGCAGAAACTGGAAGGGGTCCAATTCCTTGGTGTGGAACTGACATGGTGTCACTTCCATCATACTCTGTTGGTCAGAGCAAACCATGAAGCCAACTGGATTCAGCAAGCAGGGGATAGATGCCACTTCTTCATAGGAAGAAGTGTAAATTATTGTGGCCATTTTTTACAGTCTAGTATGTGCTATAAACTAAGCCTCTGAGTAGTGATTAAAGACTGCAAGAAAAGTAGAAAAGAACAGCCAGAAATCGAACTTTTGTAGTTGATATAAGTAGCTTGATGTGTGGGTGCGTGCACACATACACACCCCACTAAAGAATCACTGAAGGAAAACTCTTCCTTGGACCACTACTATGTATATATGCTAAGATACTCTGCTGAGTGTAAGGGCCATGATAATAAACTTCACACAGCCACTGTTCTTAAAACAGTTTAGTGTTGGATTTGATAGCTAAACCAATATACTAGAATCTGGAACAAGTGTTCCTAGTTGAAATACAAACACAGTACTGTGAAAGCCCAAAGAATGGGCCTACCAATTCCATCTGGAGGTTTGGAGGATATGTGGAGCTAGTTCTGGCAGGGAAAGTGAGCTGGTATATGTTGAGCAAAAATAGGGTTTGGGTGAGGGTGAGCAGGGAAAGAGTTTTGTAGCTAAAGGAAGCATTGTGAGTGAAGGTCTGTGTGCTAAAAAGACCAAAGGTCTCATGATGGGAGAGTTATGAGTCAATGAGGCCTGAGTTTAGGAAGCAGATATGGTGGGCATCACAGATGTCACTGGAAGTTGTGACTGGGCCATGCCAAATAAGTGCTTATGTCATCCGTGAGAAGATGGAGCCAGAGGCCTAGGAGTTGAAAATGAATCAAAAATTCACATTATCATTGAATTCATTCTTGTGTTTTATGGAAGATATGAAGGGTGTGTGTGTGTGTGTGTGTGTGTGTGTGTGTGTGTGTGTGTGTGTTTCCAGTCCCTCCTTTTTGAAGCAGCTGTTGGTGTTTGGTACTGGTCTATCATATACCAAACACAATAGGGAAATAATATTTCTTCTTCAGCCCTAGCTGCTTCCAAGAGGAGTTTGAGGTAACAGAATAACTGTGAAAGCCCAAGGAAGAGGTTAAATCTGCCATATATTCATGTATTCAAGGTGTGCACTTTCTCACAAGCAGCCTAGAAATGTGGAGACAGTCTCACAGGAGAGGCTATCTATGATAGAAGCCACACCCTCTCCCCGCTGTTGGACCCTGACTTGTGCCATGAACCGCCGGTCCCAGGCCCAAGGATAAATGATGCTCTATCTGAGCCCCTAGCAGCCGCTCTCTTGCCTCTCTGCCAGGTACTCTTTCACTAGTCCCTCTTGCAGCTAGAGATGGTCACAAAACCCAGTTGGGACTAATACTTCATAAGAAAGACTGCCAGGGACAGAAGGGAAAGATTTTTATTCTCCTAAAAGAAGGACACGACACCATCACAAGAAGAACATTCCTCGGTTGCCTTCTCCCTTCCTACTCTGGATACTGATGTGTGAGGTCAAGTCCCATGGCACTGTGGCAGCAAGCTTGTCATGAAGGATTATGCCTTTGGGCCACAGTTAATGTACAGAAGGTGGCTGAGTAGAAGGATGGAAAGGGCCACAAACCAACTCTAGGTCTACCTGACTGTGGACTTACTGTTAAGTGATAAAGAGTCCTGAATTTGGGACCTTGTCGGTCAGTTTTCAGTTTTCTGTTACCTGTGACAGAGCATTCCTGATTGGCATGCAGTCAATATCATGGTGAGGGGATGGAATTAAATAGATAAGAAGTATACCTTCCCTCCAATTCCATTTTTGCGTATGCGGCATATTATAGACCATTTGGCCAAATTTTTAGATGGCCTTGGTTTTTGGATAGAAATGCTTTTTTTTTTTTAAGCTGTTCCTGTGTTAATCCTTAAACCTAGGCAGAGGGGTCATGGCAAGGAGCAGATATATGGGAGATAGGCATTGCTCCCATTTATTCTGGAGCAAAAGTATAAGAGGTTGAATCTGCTGGCTTTGACATAGAACATTCTGTTCTTTAATGTAGACTTCTTTTGTGTTTAACAAAGTAGATTTGAGAATGGTAAAGCATGAGTTTTAAAAAGAATTGCAGAGAATAGTCGCTGGGTGAAACAGGAACCAGTTAATAGAATTCAGTCTTCATGTTCTGAATGAAAAGTCACAAAATGTTTTAAACCATGACCTTGCACCCACCACATGTCCATATTTGAACAACCTGTGGGGTGCATGAAGTAGAGAGAGGAGTGAGAATTGTAAAATTCTGCTAGGAAGAGCATGTAGTGACAGCAGAAGAGAAAATGAAACATGGCAGGCAGTCCAGTAGTGGTTAAATCTGAAGGTTCCAGACCTGGAGAAATAACCCAGGTCACCCTGCCATACCATTTTAGAAGTAGCCAAAGCTAAATAAGCTGTTTAGACCCAGCTCAAATGGGAAATGTTTGTGGCAGGTTTTCCGTGATGTAAACCTATTCTGCATAGTCTCCTACAGTGGTCACTTGCAGTGTCTGTGGCTTCTGTGGAGCGGTCTTTCCCAGGATCCCTTGCCCTCTACTTCCACTTCCGGGTGGGCTCAGCCAATGAGAGGAGCTGGGGGTGCCTCATGGGTGGGAGAGAGGAGCTGCTCCTCCCGCCTTATTGAGCAGTGGATGCCTTGCTTGAGCCTCTCTCCACTTCCTACATGGCCTACCGTGTGTGTCTAGCTGCAAGGGTCAAGGGACCACTGCAGCTTCTGGGCTGTGCTGCTGTTCTCTCTCCAGGATCATCTTTTTCTCCCAGTCCTGCAGGACGTGATAGCTTTCCACATTGGAAATCTCTAGGGGGCCTCATCTTTCATCTATCCTCTGTATAACCAGTTTGCTGTATTAAATTTTCTCCTTAAGATGCTCTAATTTCCTGGACAAAATCTTGTCTCCAAACATAGTCTGTATCTCTTTGTTTACTGTGAAGGGGGCCCATATTTTAACCGCTTATTCACGTGATTGACTGGTAGTCAACGCAGATATGGATGGGGGTGGTGCCAGAAAGTAGAATAAGGAATGGACAGTTTCTGAAAGGAGAAAGTTGATAGGATTGTTACCTGAGTGCGAAAAGTAAGAGAATGGGGAGAATTCAAAGTGACTTGTGGCTGGCAGCTGAGAAAGGGAGAAATAAGGCATTGGGTTGGGGTGAAAAGACTTTTTTTCTTTCTTTCTTTCCTGCCTTGGAGACAGGCGATCTCTCTCTGTAATTCAGGCTGGGCTTGAACTCACTGTGTAGCTCAGGCTGGCCTCAAACTCACAGCAGTCCTCCTGTCTCAGCCTCCTGAGTGCTGGGATTGAAGGCATGTGCCACTATGCCTAACCAAGCTTTTCCTGGATTATTGGAAGTTTAGAGTTCTTTTTAGGTCTAACAGTGGATATATGATTCCTCTGAGGAAAAAATGACAGTTGAAAAAAGGTGAAAAAATTCCTTTGAGGAGGATACATACAAAGATCTGAAGGTTGGACCCCAGATCTACCTATAGTTGGGCGACAGAGAACATTGACGAGCTGAGGGCTGTGTGTGTGCTCAGGTGCAGGTAGAGAACTGAGATTGCTTATTATCCCAGAAATTTCAAAAGGTGGGATGGCTTGGTATCCTCAAAAGTTGCAGAGCGGGGGTGGGGATTTAGCTCAGTGGTACTGTGCCTGCTTGTAAGCGCAAGGTCCTGAGTTTGATCCCCAGTACCCACCCCACCCGTGAAAAAAGTTGCAGAGAAATAAAGGGTGTTTGGGAAAAGCCTTTGGAATTTACTCAAAGGAAGGTCAAGTGAGTGGTGTTTATATTTGGCCACTGGCACTAGCTTATTTCAAGCAAACATTTTAAAAAATAGTCACTCTTTGTCATTGTTCAGTTTTCTCAGTTCACCCTCTGCAGAGCACACGCCTCATCTTTTCAGTGCCTTGACTCCAGTTATGCAGGATCTCTCTTGAAGCCAACTAAGAAATGCATGAGTGAGCCTAGGAAGATCATGGTCTCACCTCTGAAATAACCACTGTGAACAATATGGGTTAGTTTTCACAAATAGTTTCAGCCATTGGGTTGGTGGACTTTATTTTCACTCTTCTTATTGGATATAAAGATTAATGGGATTCATTTTGGAAGATTTGTACATGCACATAACATGGGCTTATTTTAATAAAATTTAAGTGATTGATTAGGATTCCTTTCAGTTTCTATCCAGTAGCTCTGGTTGTATTGTTCTGCCCATGTTAAGGGGATATCAGATCAGCCTTACAATAAAATATGTTATTTTGTTCCACATACCTTGTAGAATAAACAAAAGAAACCCTTTCAGGATGAGTTGGATACAGAGTCAGGTAGACCATGTTAGAATTGCTCATGGTGGGTTGCCTGGTCCATAAGGCTTTACTGTTTATTTTTAAAAATGGAGATGAAATTCATAGAACATAAAATTAGCCATTTTAAAGAGAACATTTCTGTAATGTATAGTACATGCATAGTATTGTATAACCACTACTTGTATCTAGTTCCATTAAGCAGTTACTCCCAGTTTTCCCCTTCCCTGAGCTCCTGGCAACTGCCAGTCTGCTTTCTGTGTCAATGGATTTGCTGGTTCTGGCTAGTCCATATAATTAGAATTCTATGATATGTAACTTTTAGTGTCTGACTTAGTATGTTTTTGAGGTTCAACCATGCTGTGGCATTTATCAATATTTCATTCATTTTTATGGCTGAATAATATCCCACTGTATGGATGTACCACATTTTGTTAATCCATTCATTAACTGATGGACATTTGAGTTGTTTTACCTTTTAGTGTGGTGGCTAGTGCTGCTAGGAGCATTTGTGCACACTTGTTTGAGTCTGTTTTTAATTCTTTTGGGTAAAACATTAATCTTATTCCTCACTCCTTGGGTCATAGGTTGAGGCAGCTCACTTAGATCATGGCAACTCAAGGTTGATAGCCCACACATTGTTTCCTGCAGAGTGGTTCTTCCTCAGCATTTTGTTGATTTTGGTTGTAGTCCCTCCCATAGATAATACATTCGGTCTCTTTTGCCCAATAGAGGAAGGTGATTGCTTTGTCGTGGGAATCCTGGTTCATTACTTGTACTTAACCGTGTAAAATGTAAAACAGAATCTCAACCAGTTTATCATAATTGAATATGGGAGGAACAGTGTTGTGCTGCTCTGCCTGTCAGCAGATCTTTGTTATATACCCCAGATCTTAGCATCCCTGTGTTTTGCCCCATCTTCCCTCTATCAGCTCGGAAAGCATCTGCACTCAGAGCTGCTGCCTTTGATCAGAACTAAAAGTCCAGGGTCACACATGACTGCGGAGCTGTTCAGATATAACAACTGTGAGCACTGGCATGTGTCCTGGAAATGCCCTATTATGAACTTTCTGCAGTTAACTCTATTTATCCTGTCTAGATTGGGCCCTTGTTTGGAAAATTTTCCTGAATTCCTCAAGAGAATTCTTGGTAGACTTGAAGAAATGAAATTTGATGTTCTGTCAACTGGAACTTTAGCCTATAGGGAGTAAATCTGAGTGGGGAAGAAAGGAAGGAGGACCAGCATCTTTCAGATGATAGATGAAAGCATGCAGTGTCTGACACCCTGTGAGATAATGCAGACCTGTTGTTTGCAGTGGGTCCCCTAGAAAGCAGAGCCTGGGGATGAAGGCTTGGGTGCAGGAATGTGATCCAGGCAAGTGGAGTAGGGAGATCAGGAAAAATGAAATACAAAAAGACGAAGGCAACACAGAAGTGTGCTCTTGGGCTGGTTACTGTTGTGGGCGATTAAAGCTGAGTCCCATGGTGACTTGTAGGAACCATGTAGGTTGTGTTTCATTCTCCATCCCATCTTTAGATGAAGATACTATTTACGCACTGCCTTTCATCTTCCGTTGATCAAAGGTTGCCTGCGGAATGTTGAGTCTTTCACTTCTAGGCTTGCACTTGGATTTAAATATTTCCTGTGGGCTTTGCAAACTGGCTTCTGTAGAGCAGTCTTAGGTCAGGAAGCAGGAGGTAAACAGTGCCCCTGAGGCCTGGTGCTCTGTGTAGCAGCAGTTGCCTCAGCAGCCCCTGGTGTTCAGATATGGCTTGAGAGGATATAAGACAGGAGCCAGGTGTGTCTAGCGCATGTCACTTTTTACAGTCCATTGTCTCTCTTTAGGTGGCCACTTGAGGCCTCCTCCTTTATCTCCCAAAGCTTCAGGAATATGCAAGTTTTTCAGCCTGCCTGTGAGTGAGGAACATGCATTTATTCCAGTTCCTCTAACTTCTTTTTCTCCCTTCCCTTATTACTTTTGAGGGAATTAGGCTTGTTGATCTATTATACTTAAAGCCACTAAGTCGGTTAAAGCTGTAGGAATCCAATTAGATTTTTAACACAAAATGGAACTCTAAAAAATGAATAATTCAGACTCTTCAACAGGTAGTAGAGTCTTTGAGGACAGGAAGAAATGAGAGAAAAATCTCTCATGTTCCATCATGCAGGGAATGATAAGAGTTTAATTTTCTCCTTATATGCTCTAGAGTCTGTTATGACAGTGACATATTAGCTCGAAGTACTTTAAGAAGAAGTAGGAGCGACTGTGTTCATGTAAAGCCCAGCAGCTTTTCTTCTGCACTTCATTTAAGGAGCATGCTGTCTTCCTGCCTATCCCCAGACTCTTAGGCATTTAATCTCCCCAATCTGAAATCTAAAGTGTTCCAAAACCCCAAACTTTTTGAGCACTCACAGGATGGTCAGAGGTGGAAAATTCCACACCTGACCTCATCCGATGAATCACAATAAAAATGTGGGTGTGCTAAGAATAGCCTATCGATTATTTTAAAACTATATGTATAAGGTATATATGAAAATAAATGAATTTTGTGGTTAGACATGATCCCATTCTCAATCTTATTGTACATATGTAAATAATATAAAAATCTGAAAAATTGTTCTATCTAGTCCTAAGTGTTTTGGGTGAAGGACACTCAACCCACAACACAGAGCTGATCTGCCCAGGTATTAACACCTTTGTGTGAATGCCAATTCTGTAGTGAGTCTGGGAATTCTTGCTGAGCCAATCTTTGCACTCAGAGATTTATGGAAACTTTAAAAAAATGTTTTGTTATTATTAGTACATGTTTACAGTATATAATTCAAAGGATTTTGGTACATGCACATAACACATCTTAATTCTTTTTACTTCCTCTCCCTTCCCTACTCTTCCCTCTGCAAAGGATCTATCTCCCTGTTTCCTATTATCTGTCTTTTATTTTGCTCTTTAGTTTTACTTTGAGTTTCTCATATAAGAGAAACAACGCGATGTGTAAGCTTTTGTGTCTGATTTATGTCAGGTAACATTATTGTCTGGAGATGCCTCCATTTTCCTACAAATGGAAACTTTTCTTGTAGCTGAAGCAGTGGAGTGCATGCTTAGAATTCTATGGTTCCCTGATTCTAGGGCTGGGATGCTTCAGAAGTCCTCCTAGCTAACGCAGACTGGACAATTATTCCTGAGTTTAAAACAGTTGCCTGAGTCCTCTACCATGAAATGTACACATGTGAAGCATGCATCTATTTAAGAATCTTTCTTTACCAATCTTTGGATGAATTCCAGTGCCCTGTCACTGAGCAAAGGTGTACTTCTTGAATTTCTGTATCATGTCTCTGGTCCCAGGCACATCTGTAATGGATCACCTGTAATTTCCTGGTTTGGATTCTTGAAGGAACAGAGCAAACTGATTATAGAATCTGTCTATATTTTTCACAAATGCTGTCTATTCTTTTTATAACTATCATGTCCACACATAATTCAAGAGCAGTTTTTAGCAGCTGACTTTTATTGCCTCCTTCCTCTCTCTCCTCCCCTCCCACCCTTTTTCCTTCCTTTGGTGCTGGGGATTGATCCCAGGGCCTTGTGCATGCAAGGACAAGCACCTGACCAGTGAGCTACACCCCCAGTCCCCTCACTGACACTTTCCAACATGACATGGCTTAGTTTTTCTTTTCTTTTCTTTTTTTTTTTGAGACTGGGTCTGTGTGTTCCAGGCTTAACTTGAACTCACTGTGTAGCCTAGGCTGGTCTTGAACTCAGTGTTCCTCCTGCCTCAGCTTCCTGAGTGCTGGAATTACAGGTTTGTGCCACTATGCTTAGCTTAGTTTCATAAAGACAAATGTTTTCCATACTTATATTTTGTTTGTTAAATTACGTAGTTAAGCTGGGTGTGATGGGCATGCTCGTAATCCCAGCATTCTGGGAGGTTGAGCAGGAGGATCACCACCACTTCAAGGGCAGCCTGGGCTACATAGCGAGACTCTATCTCAAAAAACAAAGGAGTTAAAATAAGTATGTTAGCATAAATAGAGTAGGGACTAAACACATGGATCTTTGAGGTGGCCCAGGTTAGCTGGTGGGGCCCCAGTGTGCAGCCATGACTGAGAAAAGCTGCAGGCCACGAGCGATCAGCACCTGTGTGCTGCATGGGAGAGACGGAGTGTGGTGGGGAGTCCAGTTAGCTGGTTAAATTGAGGCCATTGAGAGCTTCTCCTATAGATTTCCTACCTCTCCCGCCTGTCACCCTGACATTGGGCAGCACAGATGCCTTCCTATGTAAGATGGTCTGAACCTCTTCTGGGTTGCTTCTGACAGCCCGTCCACATATTTGGAGCATGGATATGATTGGGACCCATGATGAGCTCATGGGCTCTTCACCCTGGCCATATGTTCACTTGGTGCATCAGGTATGCAGATTTCAGCAATTGGAATCATGAGGGTCTGGTCTGTTTTTATTTTTTATTAGTACGCATTTGCAGTGCATGATGATTACATTCCCCGTGGAAGTTGGTGTATGTATATGACACAACTAAATTCTTTTTTCATCCCCTTCTTTCCACCTCTCCCCCTCCCGCCATCTCTTGATTCCTTTAGCATTTGAGAAAGACCTATCTCCCTACTTTCTATTATCTTTTATTTTGCTCTTTAGTTATATTTTCGATTTCTCGTATAAGAGAAACCATGCGATTTTAAGGGTGTGAGTGCCACCCACCCTAAGTGTAGCTTAGATAAGATAAAAGGAACAGAAAGACCTGCTGTGTTTGTTGCTTGTCACTTGTTGCTTATTGTTACTGCTGCTTGTCTTCTGTTCTTCGATGTGTCTCTGCCTTGTCGCCCTGCCTTTGAGCCAGCTGATTATGGACTGGAATTTCTACGAACTGTGAGCCCAAATAAACCTTTCTTCCTTTAACTTTGAGCGTAGGGTGTTTTGTCTCAGCAATGAGAAAAATAAGACAATTATGGTCTCAAGGTGCATCCATTTTCCTATGAATGACTGGAGTTTATCTTACTTTATGGCAGAGTAGTACTTCATTGTGTGCAAATACAACATTTTCTTTATCCATTTGGCTGGTGATGGACATACAGGCTGCTTTCAAGATTGAGCTATTGTGAATTGTGTTGCTATAAACATGGGTATACCTATATCAATGTAATATGGTGTCTTTTACTCCTTTGGAAAGATACCAAGAAGGGGAATAGCTGAGTCGAATAGATTCCATTTGTGGATTCTTGGTACTATTTCCTGTGCAACCAGGGTTCTGTTCAGAAAGTCCTTGCCTAAGCTATGACTTCAATGATTTTACCTATTTTGTCTTCCTGCAGGTTAAGTGTTTTAACATTTAGATCTTTGATCGATTTTATTTTGTTTTAGTACCTGGTGAGAGATATGGGTCTAGGTTCAATCTTAGGACTGCCAGTTTTTCCAGCACCATTTGTTAAAGAGGCTATATTTTCTTCAGTGCATATTTTTGTTCCCTTTGTTAAAGATTAAGATAGTTAAATGTGCTTGGGGTTGTTACTGCATTCTGTATTCTATTCCATTGATTCACATGTCTGTTTTTGTGCTAATGCCATGCTTTTTTAAAAAGATCACAATATATTTGTAATATAACTTCAACTCCAGGATTGTGTTGCTTCCTGCTTTGCTCTTGTTACCCAGGATTGCTTTTGCTATTCTGGATCTCTTCTAGTTCCATATGAATTTTAGGATTGTTTACTCCAGTTCTGTGAAGAATGCTGTTGGTATTATGACTGGGATGGTGTTTAAATCTGTGTATCAGTTTTTGGAGTATGGTAAGGCCTTAGTCTTTATATTGTGTATACTTCTACAGATTATCTCTTAACTTTGTTGAGGGGAAATGGAGAGATTTGAAAGTGAATTAAGTTCTTTCTTTGTGATCCAGAAATCAGTAGAACATACAATAAGTATTAAATGAATCTTATTAGCTCTGTGCTGCATACTCAGCTAGTCATTGCTGGAACACAATACCTGATACCTACAACTCTTACAGGAGGGAAGCTTTATTTTGGCTCACAGTTTGTAGAGGTTTCAGTCCACAGTCAGCTGGCTTCAAGGCAGGGCGGGCATGGCAGAGGAGAAAGAGATCATGACTTGGCAGGCAGCAAGCAGAGAGAGATCAAGGGAGGAGGAGGGATATATATATATATATATATATACACACACATACGTATACATACATACATACACACACACACACACACCCTCCTAGGCCATGCCCACAGTGACCCACCTCTTCCCATCAAGCTTCTCCCAGCGTCATGCACACTCTCTTGATCCAGTCACCTACCAAAAGCCCCACCTATGAACGCATTAGGCTTTGGGGGGATATCTACAAAGGAAAACCATGACATTTGTCTGGATTTAGGGATCTTTTTTGGTACTGGGGATTGAACTCAGGATCTTGCACTTGCGAGGCAGATGGTGGAACCACTGAGCTAAATCCCCGGCCTAGGGATCTTAAAAATCAAAGACATAGTCTAAATTTCTTTGTTTTTAAGATAAAGCCTTGCTCTATGTTAGCATGAACCTGTGAACCTCCTGGTAGTTCCTGCTGTGATAAGAATCACTGGAGGGAGAATTACATAGGGTTAGGCTCAAGTATTTAGTAGACCTGGTTATGTGTTTCATACACGTAAAAAGTGCAGCAGAAAAGAAGGCAGCAGGTATCAAGAGCTAAGGTTCTGGTCAAATATAGCCATTTTCGGAAATTTTCCTCATTGATAAACAGCCTTGTAAGGATTCTGTAGCCTGTGTGGCTGTTCTTTCTACATGTTAGTAAGGTGCTACATAGCTAGGCTCCCAAGTTTTAGCAAATCTTTCACCTCCTGAACTTCATCAGCAGCACAAAGCTTGGTCTGGTAATTAGTTGGGCTTCATCCACAGATCCTAGATCTCTGCACGCAGCTCAGGCATGTCAACAATGATGTGATCTGGGTTTTTTATTTTTCTACTTTAGCATAATACATTTGGAACACAAATAGAGGAGCCCTTTTGAGCTTCACACTTTTGTGCCTGAGCATTTAGAAAGGAGATAATGATCTCTAAGTAGACGGCAGCGCTTCCGTCAGAGATTTGTTATTGATTTTAAGAAAATCAAATTTGCTTCTTGAATAGATCTGTCTTAGAATTGCATTGGACTTTTTCTTTCCCATGGCTGGTATGACCCAGTGGCGGGAGACAGAAGTTTAACCATTAAATAGGAGCCTCTTTTTTCCATGTGGTGGAGTGGTTGTTTATAGAGTTCTTAGTATGTGTTTCCCTTTTGTTCTGTGATTCATTTCTGGCATAAAATATCCTCTGGGTCGATTATGTGAAGGTTGAGAAATAGAGAATGGAATAAATCATGGAATGTCCATCTTCAGGCCAGTAGTAATAAAATTTTATCATGAAAATTGCCCAGTGGAGATGATACATGCCATGTAGACATAAATAAATTGTATGCAAATAAAAACTTAATACTTGCATATGGCTCTGAGCAGACTTCCTGGCCTGTTCTTACTGGCTTGTTACTGAATGTCTGCATCAGCCCTCTGTGATCTTGGGTAATTTGGCTTGCCTGACAATTATCTGTTATTTCTAATTCAAGAACTGAGGGCAAGGAGTGTAGCTCTGTGGGAAAGCAGCTGTTTAGCACGCACAAGGCCCTGGGTCCAATCTCCAGCGCACCTTTGCACACCCTCCTTCCCCAAGTAAAGTACTGGTCTCTGCCACCCATGATGTCCCTGACCACAACTCCTATTCTGTGCCTTGCTCACTCCACCTTCATCACGCTGTTCATTTTGCCTAAACAGGCTGATAGACTGACCCCAGAGCCTTTGCACATGCTGAGAGCCTCTGCCTAGAATGCTTCTCCCCTGATAACACGATTCATGCCTTTGCTTCATCCAAGTCTTTAATCAGATGTTAGTTTCTCATGAGATCTTCTCTGGCCACCTATCTAAAATTGAAAAGCCCTCTCATGTTTCTCTACCCCTGCTTTTCTATCTTATTATCTAAAACATTTTATATTTTGCCTTTATCTTTTGGGAGGTGGGAAGAGGACTTGTATCATCAGAAAGCCATTTCCATGAGGGCAGGGAGATTTGTCTGTTTTGCTTTTCTATTTCCTGGAGCAGCCCTGGCATATAGCAGATGCTCATTAAATGCTTCTTGAATCTCTGAATAATGTGTATTGGTTGATGTTGTACTAGGTTGCTTTTTGGTCAGCTTATTTTGACATATAACTGGTGTGGGTGATGTATCTTTTCCAGACTCTTCTCCCTTCTTGGAAAAGGGGAAGAGATACCACTGAATCCGTAATGACATTTTAGAAATTAAGTTTTGTTTGTTTGTATGTTTTTTGGTTTTTTTTTCAGGGAAGGGGTAGTGGTTCAAGCTGAGGCCAGGAGGATTCATTACTACATATTTATTGTGTAAATGCATTTGTGAGGTTAGGCAGGTCCTGTACCTGATTCCAGAGTACACATGGCTAGGTAGATGATTCATTTTCTTTTTGGGAGTGTTTTTAAATCTGTTAAAGAAAGGACTAGCTTAGAATCATGCCTGAAGTTCCTCTTGGCTCTGGAGTTCTGTAGTTCTGCAGCATGAGAAGTGGAAGGAATAGATGGGGCTTAGTGGGAGGAGGGAGACTTGCATGCTTCCAGAGTAAAGCATCCAAAAGGAGTCTTAGTACTGGCAATATGCAAGGTTGGCACAGAGGCTGCTGGCAGAAGATGCAGAGCTGAGAGAGTGGAAGCTGAGAAGGTAGAATCACACTTGGCTACTTCTGCGTGCATCTAGAGAAGTGGACACAAAAGGGGGTTTTTGTGGTAAGAAGGCCAAGTGCACAAGATAGTACTTTCTGTAGAGTTGAGACCTTCAAGCTGGAGCTGAAGAATGGCTACAGGTTCTAGAGTGGTTGGGTTAGCTGTTAGAGAAGAGTTGGCAGGATTTATGGGGGGCAGGATGGGGAGTGGAACCTGAGAACAGTAGAGGAAAAGGCAGGCTAAAAATGTCAAATTTTCTTTTCCCTCTACTTGTAGGAAATGGAAATATATGCATTTGCTTGCAAGGAGTGTTTAAAGATTTGGCATTTGCTTGTATAATTATGGATTTGGGACAGTGTGTTTAGAAGCCAGCTAGAGACTCTCGTTTGGGAGAACCACTGTTTATCCTTTATATGTGTGTGTATGTGTGTAGAAA
Organism: Heterocephalus glaber; assembly: GCF_000247695.1. Next base: position 9,882,354 of record NW_004624788.1, on the reverse strand, counting down.
GTATTGGTATGAAGTTAGTGAAAAATATTTCAGGTTTGCTAAAGAATTGCAGATAACAATGAAAAAAATTACCTAAGCTTGGTAAAATAAGATTTAAACTCCTATTTCTCAAAGAAGACAAATTTGGAAAAATAGAGCTAAAATGACTTTGAAAAGTTAATCATGGACATGATTCTGGAAAATATCCCAGTTTAAAAAAATCTATTTCCACTTTCTGTTTTAAGGCTTGTGATAACAGAAAATTAAAAACAAAACAGAAAAACAGCGCATTGAGAAGGTCAATGTGAACCAAAACACTGGAATGGGTTCATTTCAAAACCAGCCCACATTTTATTCAGATGTTGACTACCAGGAAAATGAAATTCTGAATAAATTTAAGACTTTCAATGTTGTATTTTAAAAATGGTTATGCCTTTCTTTCTTTTTTGAGGTATGTTTAACTTTGAAAGAAAAGGAATAAATCACAATTTTTATGCTTTGCCTTTTTGGAAATGGACATTAATTTTTTTTAGAAGGAGAGAAGGAATATAATGAAATGGTTTTAGTTAAATTTTGCAAAATACCTAGTCAAATTGGCTTGGTCTTTTTTTTTCCAGCTTCTCTTGGGCACCTCCCCACCTCCAAGTGTTTTTTTTTTTTTTCTTCCTCTTTCCCCTTGCTGTGAAAGAATTCAGGCAAATGAGAAAGATAAGCTTCAAATTAAATGTCATTTGAATACTGTTACAGTTGTCTCAGAAGTTTTTCCCATCAGAAAAGCTGTCTACTGTAGAAATATGGTTACCATAAATGTGTATTTAAGACATTAGCACTCCCTGATTCCCTTTGAGTCTTTTAATTCTAACACAACAGTTATAAACTTTAGATATGCCTTGAAAGAATTTTAGGATTCGATGATCTTTTTTTCTATTTGGGACTTTGTTATTTATTTATTTATTTATTTATTTATTTATTTATTTATTTATTTTGGTACCGGGGATCAAACTCGGGTCCTTGTGCTTGCGCAGCAGGCGGTGAAACCACAGAGCTAAATCCCCGGCCCTGTATTTTATTTATTAATTGGAAATTCCCATCGCTTATTTAAATTCTTTACTATATGCTCTATGAATAGTAAAAGTTATCAATAGGTACTTCACTTTCTATAACAGCTGGGTTTCTGAAAATATGAAATAATATTTTAAGTATATTTTTTTCTCTGAAGCAAATGTTTTTTAGTAATTAAGATGGTTGATTTTTTTTTTTTTAAATTAAGAGGGTCTTAAGGAAATGTCATCCCTTAGGTTCATGTATTTGACTTGCAGAGCACTTCACCATTCACCTATAGTCGTGTTTGAAAGCCTCGTTTTTATTATTAGTGGTGATATTTATTGTAGCTGCTATGTGGTGCTGTCTTTACATTTTCTTATTTTGTTTTTCAATAATTTGCTGAGGTAGGAAATACTGAATCTTAGAAATGAAACTACCCATATTCCTTTACCCAGCTTCTAAGTACTGTAGCACAGCCTGGATTTGAACGTAGGCAGTGAGCGGCAGAAGTGTGCTCTGTGGTGGGGCTGGATCACTCTTCCAGACAGCAGCATGGATGGGAGCCAATGGATGGTCTGGGAGCCTTTGGATGGTCCAGAGCTTCTTTTTTTTTTTTTTTTTTTTTTTTTTTTGGTACTGAGGGTCAAACTCAGGACCTTGCACTTTCAAGTCAGGAGCCAGAACCACTGAGCTAAATCCCCGGCCCGGGTCCAGAGCTTCTTGCACTAAGCCTGGGAGATGAAACTTCCATCTCTAGTGCTTGTCATCTGATTACCTTGACTTGACATATTCTTTCTAGTGAGGCTTCTCCACGTCCAAGCATGCCTTTCCTTCACAAGATACAAAGAGTATGTGTGCTCTTCTCTGTTTGCAACCTGGAAAAGAGTAGGCATCTAATGAAGGGCGCAGGTTGAGTATAGAATGACCAGCTCTGACGTCCAACACTTTGTCTCCTGCTCCCCACCCTTGGTAGCTGCCATCCCTTTGTCAGGTGGCACTGGAAAGGGGGCAGGAAGAGGACAAGGGATAGGGCATGGACATGTAGCCAGGGGAGCTGCTGATGGCAATCTCAAGTCGATTCTCTTAAGGAGGAAGAAATCATTGCTCTTGACTTAGAATTCTCCACAGATGGCACACTTGGCATTTCTAGTTGTCCCCATTGAAGTAAATATTTGGAACCAAATTCTGCCATGTTGCTCCTCAGACTCTGTTAATATTTTATTTAAAATTAGTAGCAGGGATAAATGTTTAAATCCAAACACAATTTTAAAACAAAACCTGGACATTTTAGACAGGCTGTGTATTGGAAAGACAGCCTGCTCATTGATAGTGTTTGTAATTTGCTGCCCTTTCTCACCTTTTCTCCTGATTACCTGTGGGATTCACCAAGGGTGAGACTGCTTTGCTCACATTTACCCAGAGAGGAAGCATGGGCATAAATTAACCATGAGACTCACACAGCTAATGGAAAATTAAAGGTTTTTTGACTCAGTGTTACTGCTTGTGAATTCAGATGACAGCCATTAAGTAATGATCATGGGTTTAGACATCCACAGTGGAATAATTTGGCTCCTGGGTGAACTTCTTGATTTATTGCCATTTATGGTGATATTGCTACAGGCAAAGGTGTCAAGTACCATGGCTGATTTCCTCCCTGGTTTCTGATGGGTCTTTGTGTCTACTTAGAATTCAGTGTGTGTGGGTGTGTCTATGAAAGAGAGAGAGACAGATGGATGGACTGGCAGTAAGTTTTCTCCTGCAGTCTTGATACCTGATTGCTGACCATAGAAATGTTAAAGTCTTTTTTGGCTTCATCACCCCTTTGATCTTGTGGCTAATAAGAAGAAGGTCAGTGGCTGCTATGACTGTGCTAAGCAATTTAACATTTTAAAAATCAATAAGACCTCCATTAATCAAGTTTTAAGTAAGGCAAAGAAACAAACAAGCTAGCCACACAGCTCCTGCATGTCAGGTTTTATGTTAAGCATTTTATGTGCATGATCTAATTTAATCTTCATGATGGCTTTTAAAGGTCATTATTATTATTCCTCTTTTAAAGATTAGGAAATTAATGCTTAATGAGAAAGCTTAACTCAGCTAAGGTCATGTGGCCAGAACATGGAGGTAGGGAAAAGAAATTTATCTATCTGGCTTCAAAGCCCAGTGAAAAGGCTGCCCTTCTTCTGGATTGAAATAAGCATTTCAAGCAATCAATATGTATATTTGTGGACTCTAAATACTTAGGCAAATTTACTGTTATTAAAGGATTAGGGAAATAGCCTCTTTATTCTTCCACACTCTGAGTAAAAAAGATTGAAGCTGAAAGTAGATGGCTGCCGCAGTTCATTGTGACTGAGTCATGTAAGTCTCAGACCACACATTTCTCCAGTTACCTATACATGAGGTTATTTAAAAGCAGGACTCTGGCTCCCATCTTCATCTGTATTTCTATTAGTTTTGTGCAGATTAAATCCAGAGGACCTTTACAAACTACTTGGGTGTCAGGGTAACCCAGAATTCTGATTTCTACCCTGGCTCCCACTTCCCAATCTCTTGGTGATTTGTAACATGATGAATTGGCAACATCTGACAGTTTTTAGAACTATGCTGTTTACCTGAGGCCAAGACAACTGTGAATATCCCAGCCCTGTATTCTGATGCCTTGTTTCTTCTCTCCAAATCCAACTCAGGCTCCAGGTCTTCACTCTCAGCATCTTTCTGTGATGAGATTAGATTTTTTAGTTTTTGGTACTGGGAATCAAACTCAGAACCTTGAGATCAGCTCTTCATTGATCTTTTCCTTTCTCATTTCTTTGACACTTTCTGGCTGTGTTGCTTATTAGCATCCTGTTACACACTACCTTAGTTTTTCAATGTGTGTGTGTGACTGTCTCCTCTCTGTATCTGTCTTATATCACCAATAATATAAACATCTTCGCAAGTGCAAGGACCCGAGTTCGATCCCCGGTACCAAAAAAAAACAACAACAAAAAATATTATAAACATCTTCAGAAAACTGCCTCCTATAGCTTGTGTTTCTCTAATATTTTGTGCTAGGTATTCTGCTAGGTATATAGGCAGTGTACAGTAAATATTTGATAATTAGACTGCTGAACCTGGCACGATTTCAGCGTATCATCCACCTGCCCTTTCTCAAGCTGAATGAAGCATCAAGACATATAGAACATAAATTTTACACAGAATTGAATTTTTTGAATAGGTAACACATTGACGTGGTTCAAAATGAAAGACTGTAACAAGACAAAGTGAAAAATGCCCTTTTTGTTCCTACCCTTCCATCCCTTCCACAAAAAGTAGCTATTGTTTTAGTTTCTTGCATATCCTTCTAGAGTATTTCTGTGTTATAAGCAAATAATTTAAAATAATAATGAAAACAAAAATACTTATTTTTTTATGTTTTGACATAGAACTTTGCAAACTACATAATGATTCTGCACCTTGGTTTTTTATACTTAACTGTATAACTTAGACATTTTTCAAGATCAGTTAACAGGGATCATATCAATATTCTTTTATAGGTCAATGGTATTCCATTGTGTAGGTGTACCACAATTTATTTAACTTGTTCCACACTGATGGGTATTTAAGTTGTTTTCCATTCTTTGTCTCTAAACATATTTTGCATTGGCCAATGGGGCTTTTAATGACATTTCACCTGGATACAGGTGTCTCTGGAGGATATATTCCCAGACATGGGGATTGGTGGAACATAGGGAAGTATACTTGCAACTGTCACAGGTCTGCTGTGTTGCCCTCCTCAGAAGTTTGTCACCTTTTTCTTCCAAAGACTTCTCTGTGGGCCTGTTAATAGATTTTGACTCAGTTGTATGCATTTTTGCCCATCTGATGGGTGAAAGATGATGTCTAAATGTAGTTTCTATTTATGTTTATCTTAGGAGTCAGTTAACATTTTCTGTGTGGTTTAAGGGCCATTTATATTTTTTTCTGAACTGTCTGTTCATATCTTGCCCCATTAATAAAAGTTTGCATTTTTTTTCTAGTTTAACACTTGGATTTATTGGTTTCCTTGCAGAAGTTTTCAATTTAAGTAATCAAATTTATGGAGCTTTGCTTTTTTATAGCTTTTGAATTTCAAGGTGTTAGGCCTTCTCTACCTCATGGCTGCTTGTTTTCTTCTAGTGCTTTTTTTTTCCCTTTAAATCTTTGCTGCAATCTTGTAGAGATGAATCCAACTTTTTAAAGATGGTTCTCTAGTTATTGAAAAATTTATCTACAGTGAGATGAGATGCCATGTTTATCATAGACTAAATTGTAATTTAGATTTTATGTTACTACTGGACAGAATGTATGCACTGAACTTACAAATGAGGTGGATAACTTAGTGCATTTATTCATGCAGCAAACATTTATTAAACACATAATAATTATTGTATGCCATGCCTTGGGGATATAAAGTGGAGTGTGAATCAATCTCTGAAGAAAGGGGCTGGACAATAAGTATAATCTCAGTGCAGTAGAATAAGAGAGCGAGAGGCTAAGAGAGGCAGGGAGATGCTTCCCAGAGCAGACCACACTAAGTGAAGTCTTGAATGTTCAATAGGAGTTTGCCAGCCAGGAGGGGAAGGACATTCTAGGAAGAGGAAGAAATAATGAGTACAGAGGAAGGCATCCATGAGTCCATGGTGTCTGGGAGAGATTTTCTTTAGCCCTTTATGGCCATAGTGTGGGATAGGTGACAACAATCAGAGATGGCAGCAGAAGGACTGTTAATGGAAATTGTCTTTCCTAAGTGATATCTGTGGGATTTGGGTACGCAGTAAGGCTGTACCTCCCCCATGCCTTCATCCATCTAAGCAGGTGAAAAGGAAAGATTAAAAGGTCCCAGATAAATGGAAGGCAACATTTAGTCATGTTCTGCAGGTCAGTTGTTGAGTTTTTGACACCTGTTGCTTATTCTAGAGTACTCCAAGCTCCCGGAGCCGAAGTCTCACTTTGCTCCCCCATGGAACACCTAATTCTGCGTCTCCCTGTAGCCAGAGACACCTCATTGCGGGGGCCCCCGGTGTGGTCACAGTCACGCATCACAAGTCGCCTGCAGCTGCCCGAAGAGCCAAGAGTCAGTATCCTGGCCAACTTCACGAAGTCAGAGAGGTAGGCTTTGCTCCCCTCCTGGTTGTGACCCCTGGGAGTTGGGGGTGTGGCTGTGGCTCTGCCAACTCCTCTTCCTTCAGACCGCCTTGATTTATGAAGAGAGGGGACCAACAGTCAAACCCAGCCACACACCCTTGGCCATCCTTCCTGCTTTTTAGAAAATAGGGCTCGGGATGTAGCTCAGTGGTAGAGTGCTTGCCAAGCACGTGAGGCCCTGGTTCCTGTCCCCTCTACTGCTAAATGAATACATAAAAAATGACTGTGAATGCTGTGTCTTGGGTTAAGCAAGTTAAGAGACCTCTGTCATCATTGTGAAAACAGTGAAAGCAAGCCCTCAGAATGTGAGAGCAAATGCAGTATGATCAGTTAAAGTTGCCATATTCATAGTGAAGAGTAGACAGTGTGAAATAATGGATACTTGGGAGATAGTGTTTTGAAATTGAAGAGTATTAGACCTGATGCCGATTCCCCTCTGTTCTGCCCTGCCTCGCTGTCCTGGTGAAGTGCCTCCATCCTTCCCTCACAGAGACCCCAGGGAGCACTGGGAAGTAAAAACACTGTCCTTAAAGTCGGGAAACTTTAGTGTTTAAGAGCAACCTTTGAACAGCTCAAAACCTCTGTTTCTGCATCCTCAAAGTGGAAATGAAACCAGCTTTGCAGCCTGCCAGGGGAAATAGGATATCTTGTGGTAATAACCATGAAGTTCTTTAACCATGTCTTAGAAAAGCGATACGAGAGTATTTTTATTTTTACTTGTGAAGTTCTGGGAAGTCATCAACTTTGGGATCCCAGATGCTTAGGATCCATATCATTCTTTATAAGCATTATGGAGAACAGACTAAGCTAAATGGTGTTCTTGGTGGCGTGCTCTCTGTCGAGGGCGGAGGCCTCTAGCCCTGGAGCTTGCTCACCCTAAAGGTGGCTCCCTGTCCTCTTCTCGAAGGGAGCAGAGTCCTTCCTGTGTCTCACAGGAGAGCAGGTTTCTCAGACTGTCTGAAGCAGTGTGCATCTTGTGTTCTGAATCTCCTGAGCCGCGTGATGCTCTCATGGCTGACTGGGAAGGTCTGATCTGGCTCTGGGCAGGAAATTTGAAATCTTTTGAATCATATCTGCAGGTATATATGAAACACTTTTGTTGATTTTATGTGCTTATACTCTGCCTAATAAAGAAAAGGCAGGGCCAGAGTTCTGTTCTAATTTTCAGGTAGACTGCTCACTTTGAATAGTCTCACCTTCGGGTGTTAAAATACAAGGAAAAGAAAACATGGCCCCTACCTTAATTGTGTTACCTTGGTTGAAATGATGAATGATTGTGCCCGTGTGTATATTGCTATTCATTTTTCATAGCACCTTCTCAGAACACTGATATGGAAAACACAGTACAAAATTTTCAAATGTGTACAAAATAAAATAATATATTATTCTATGGTACTAGACCATGTACCTATTGCCTTCAGCAATTCAGCTTTCTGCTGTTTTGCTTTCATCTGTTTTAAATTCCCCTTTCCCCCCAAACACACTTCTTCTTGCTGAAGAATTTCAAGGAAAGGTTAAATATTGATAATTTTATCATTGCTAGCAAATGCATTAGCATTTATGTAGCAGAATTTTTTTTACAACTTTATCATTTTTTATGTAGACATCATTACAAATTATTTTATAAGCCTTTGAGACTATAACTTTTAAAAAGGGGCAGTTGAAAGTTTATGGTATTTTGGGAAATCTTTGTGTTTTATTATAGTGAGTCTGTAGTAGACTTGCCATTATAAGTGATAGGAGGCCTGTGGTGGAATGTTACGTTTAGTGAGCTGAGGCCTAAATAATAGTTGAGGAATTTTAGTAGCATTTGATTTAGTATAATGCCCTATTATTTTCTACCTTGATTAAAAAAGTTTTTTAAAGAATAAAAGTATGTTTTCTTGTATATGTATCTGAAGATGTTTAGCCATGTCAGGTATGTAAGTATATATTGCAAAAAGAATATAAAGACAAAAGTAAAACTTCCCCATAATCCTACTTCCTTACTGGTAATTGCTATTAATCTTTCCGTGAATTTAATTACCAATTTTTATGTTACATACATAAAATTATACAGTATGATCTAAATTTTGTAAATGATTGTTTTTCTTTGTTTTTGCTCCACTTTCTACCTATGAGGAGGAATTCCTAAATTTTCCCATGTAATTTCACTATATGAAATGTAAAATGTCTCCATAGCCATTTTTACTGTACATTAAGTTTTTCCATATTGGGGATTAAACCCAGGGCCTTCACACTGGGCGGCATCCCCATCCTGTTTTTAAATTTTGAGACAAGGTCTCACTAAGTTGTTGAATTGCCCAGACTGGGCTCGAACATGAGACCTCCCGCTTGAGCCTCCCAGAGTGTTGGATTTACGGCATGCACCACCATGCCAGGTCTTGACTGGGTTTTGTATTCGTGCATGACAATATGTCTTCAGATGATTTCTTTTGTACATTGATGACTTTTCTTGCCGAAAGTTAATTTTAAGACTGAGCTGTAAGTACTAAATTTATAGGGTGCTGAGCCCCTCTAGGAGGAGTTGGAAATTTCATTTCTTGGTTATTATGTTCACCATCACTACTGATTAGAGGAGGGTAGCAGTTTTATGGTGTCTGTCATTTTATAATGTGGTCAGGTCCACTTTGGGAACTGTCTGAGCAAATCTCATACCAGAAAGTTCTGTATTCATTAATTTGAGTATAAAGGCCTCTACTTTTTAAATTCCTGTGTTATCTATAACTAGAGGAAAATGGAATAGTACTTTTAACCCAGCTGTATAGGGTAGATAAACTTATGACCACTGAAGCAATGGAGAAAATCATTGTACACAACACTGATGTACCTGAATATCAAAAGAATAAAAGAAAAATAGCCCAGCCAAAGGCAGTGGAATAAATATTAAATGGAATGCCACAGCATGGGTGAAAATAATGGGACAGCTTAAAAGATTAAGTGGTCATTATCTGAAATACAGAGAATGGAGATAGCAAAGGTCAGAACCCAGTCTTCATGGGAAGTGGTTGGGAGAAGAGTATAGGGAATTTGAGACATAATGCCATCATGAGAAATAGGTGTATCCTCACTAACAATTCAAGAAGTAGAAAGGAAGACGTATTTGTCAGTGGATTTATCAGAATTATAGCTCATTATTGGTTGAGGTGTTCAGAAATGTTGACAGCATGGCATATTGTCTTTTTTGCTACGATCTGGTGATGTATACTAATAACTAAACATAAAACTACATTGCTATTGACCTATAAATTCCATCCCTATTGTGAACTGTATCCCGAGGAAACTTTCCTTGGAATTGGGGGTAGGAAGAGGAAAGTTAATTTGTTTAACCAGATAGGAAACATCATTTCCCCATTGACTATTTTTACTAATAGTCATAGATCCAATATAAACATTATGAGAATGACTATATAAACTATATACTTAAAATAGTGAATCACTATATAGCAATTTTTGACAAAAGTCCTGTGGGTATTATTGCTAAATAGACATGAATATGTGAAATAAGTAAAAAGAAATCAATATAGAGAATAATAGGCACATATTGGACCCTATGTTCCTCTTAATAAACTCCAACAGTTTAAAATAGTGGCTCCCTCAGAATTTTGAATTTTACTTACAACTAAGGTTTAGGAGTAGAAGTTAGGGAGCCACAAAGCATTGCAAAATTTGTGTGTTATCCATCAAGGACACTTTTAAAGGCACCATGACAAACTGTGGTTACCACTATTTCATAAGTGTCCCCCTACCCAAAGGCATCTTGGCTCAGAATAAAGGGTCATGTATTGCATTGAAGAAGTTTAATTTGGGAGGAAAAAAAACTTCAAATTTTCTTGCTTTTAATATTTTATATTGACTAGAAGAGAATTCATCACAAATTGATCCTGGCCTATACATCTGTGTTTTTAAACCACTGGGTTTTAACTGCAGAAGTGTCTCTCCGTCCAATCTGTCTTCTCCAGTGGCCATTGCCAGTGTCCCTTTTCTCCAGTTCATGTTTTAGTCCTTCTCCAGGAAACCACCTTCCACAATGAGAACAATTTATCATATCACCTTTTGTGATTCCCTGTTGTGCGAAGGTTAAAGGTGGGGGCTTTCGGTTTGCACGCAAGGCTAGTGTGGTCTGTACACACTCTGTGCCACCCCTGTGCTCAACCCTGTGCTCCTCCTTGCCCACTGTGTACTTCCCCTCCCCACTAGAAGACCAGCCTGGTAGAAGTTCAGGCTGTGATGGAAATGCTTCCTACCTGTGCTCTCCAGCAGAGCACCCAGTGAGCCTTGTGAAATGTGGAAGGTCTGAATGGAGGTATGCTGTAAATGGCAAATGCACGGTCAACTTCAAAGACTTGTACAAAACCAGGTAAAATATAATGAAATAACATTTTTAATAACATGGGGAAATGATGTTTTCTATCTGGTTAAAATATATTAAAATTCACTGCATGTGATTGCTTCAGCAGCACATGTACTAAAATTCACTGCAGTTATTTCTTTCTACTGTGCCCACTAGAAAGTTTAACATCGTATACGGAAGTTTAATCTTCCCTTTTGTGGCTTGCATTATATTTCTCTTGAGCAGCGCTGACCTGGGCTGTGGGTGTTGCTCACTTGTGTGCTCCTCCATTCATCCTGCAGATGTTAACTGAGCACATTCTAGTTGCTGGACAGTGGATTTTTACAGTAAAGGGCACATCTTATTTACCCTTGCTTCTTCCAGTCCCAGCATGCTGGTTGAACAGAGTGATTTTAGGATACATTCAATAGCTGTTAGAGCTCTTTAAAAGCAGTATGTGGAAGCATTGGATTGGCCTCATGGATTGGCCTCATGGATTGGATATGAAAAAGGAGAAGGTTGGCAGTGGCTGGAGGATTGTCACGTGTACATGTATCACTGGGTTTTCTGATTGGGACCATGATGAAGGTACAGCTAAAGGACTGTGTGACCAGGAGCAAAAGTGACATTAGTATGAGCCTCTGCATGTACCACTGGACTTGCTTTATAAGGAGAATCTAATATATTTGAAAAATTGGACCCTCTCAACTGTTTGGCATGTGATAATAGAAATGTAAGTATTAACTTTATTTAAATTTATTTTTGGTTTTTGACTTTTATAATTCTAATTTATTTTAACAGGTTATAACATGACTCATTTAAATGTAATATGTTCAGTTGGTACAAGTAGAGTGTGATTTTTTTAGGAAATTCTTGCTTGCTAGATGCTCTCTGAAAAAATACAACCCTAAAGAATGTTCATATTAGTGTGTGTATGCTTATTACTATTTTTAGTCGTGACATTTCAGACTTAAAAAAATTCTTAATTTAATAGGGCAACTTTGGATTCCGATACTTAATGAGAGAAAAGGTCATGCTGTTGAATGGTAATGGGTATGCGTGAAGCATTAATTTAGATTTAATTAAGCTTCCAGTGATAATTTATTGGCAAATAGGAGTTAATCTATCTCAATTTTTTTTAAACTTTTAAATATTGCTTCCAGGGATATGTACTTTGGATGAGAGGGCCATTTGGTGCACTGGTTTATACTAGGCAGATAAACAGCGTTGAGACAATATAATTTTTACAAGGTTTTAAATAAACTTTTTACAGAGACTAATATATGGAGATGTGTGTTTATGTGGTTCCAACTATGTGAATTTATGTTTCTTCATGTAATTGCAATGTCATATTTACTTAATATACATAGGGATGACTCTTTAATTAAGTTGCCATCTTTATAAATGGGCATTGACTCAATATTCTCTCCCTTCATGATGATTTGGTTTGATCCTGGTTCGCACGGACATAGTAAATGCCTGGTTGGTGATTCATGAATAGCCTTTGCTATGGAAGCAGTAACTAAACTCTCACCTAACAAATTTTATTAGATGATCAATTTTAAGGTAGTGATCTGTACTGGCCGCATTGAATACAGACCATCCCATCACCAGGGAAAGCACACTGAGCGCATCGCATGCACTTATCCTCTAGGAGAACAAAATGATTATTTTTAAGAATGTCCTAAATTAATTCTTCTGTGTACTTTTTGGAAAAATGATGACAAGTAACTGTAGCATGTATTTTTAGTAGTAATTTGCTATGTTTCAAAAGAAATCAGCTCCAGATTTCAGTTTTCAGCACTTGCAGTGTGGAGTTAGTTAAAAGCAATGGTTTCCAATTTTTTTTTTTAAAGCAGTAGAGTGTTGTTTTCAAATAAAAATATTACAGATCCTTGCAGTGTTGAAACAGGTAAAAGTTCTGTATTACTGCTTTAGAAGGTAAAGTGGTCATTTATTGATGTAGGAGCCAGTTGGCTGGAATAGTGAGGATTTATGACCACTCTTGCAATTCTCCGCATCTGTGAAATGTGAAACAAATAGTGATGTAGTCTGTGGAGCCATTCAGGGTCCTGAGAGCACAGTTTGGGGACTCATTGGACTTTGGTATCAACTAAACTAATAGTGTTGCAGGCCAGCAGCAACAAAAGCCAAAAGCTCATTGTCTCCCCACCGGCTGCTCTTGGGAGAAGGATGCTCTGGTGGGATCTCAGTCTGTCCAGGCAAGGCTGTGTGGGAACTGGAGGAGACTGAGGACAGAGCTGACCACAACAGCAGTAACTGCCTGGTCCTCAGGAAACCAATACTGTCCACAAACTTCTGTTTCTTCCTATGATTTTATTAAAAGGCAGGTTCCAGCCAAACTGGTTGCAATGCAAATCCTTCTTTTCCTACTTTACCTCTTCTTCCCACAAAGTTCTTCTTTGGCCTTATTTATTCTCTCACCAGCTTTGTTATTACATTTGAAAGTTAGATATTTGTTTAATTGTTTAGATGAAGGGAAAAGAGGAGTCAGACAATAAAGATTTGTTTTTTTGTTTTTGTTTAACCTGTTTATTTTCAGTACTCAATAAAATGTTGAGTAAATGAGTGATTTCCCATAAAAAGGAGATTATAGCCACTGGGAAACACTGCTCCACAGATTTGGGTAAAAGCCTGTTTCCCTGCAGCATATTACGCTGTGGCCCCAAAATGGAACCAGTGGGGAGTTGTGCCTACCTGTATTCTGTACTTACAGTAGCTGCCTTCCACTGTACTCTAAGCATGCCTTGGTATTTCTATTAGTGCTGTACCCAACTATGTTTTTAGCAAATATATTTTGTTACAGTTATTATGAGAGCTCCCCAGTAGTCTGTAAGCTCCTTTCTCAAAGACACAGCTCCATTAGCCATAATATCTTCTATCGTGTGAACAGTAATATTTCTTGTTGGGGTCATGATTTGTTATCCTCAACTCAACCCTGTGAGATAGATCCTTTTAGTTTTCCTGCTTTGCAGATGGGGAACTGAGGCATGAAGAGGTTAAGCAGAGAGAAGTGTACCAGCAGGATTGAACCAGAGAAACAGATTGTAGGAGATATACTAGGCCTCTTATCCCCATCTATGGTTTCATTGTTCCCGAATTAACCATGATCAGAAAATATTGTGTGGAAAATTACAGAAATAACATGTTTTAAATATCACACCATTCTGGATAGCAGGATGAAATCTCGGTCCACCTGGGACCTGAATTGTCCCTGCTTCCAGTGTATCCACAATGTGTGCATTAGTCACCTACTGCCATCCAATTATCAGATTGACTGCCATGGTATTTGCTTATATTTGACCCTTATTTTACTTAACAGTGTTCTCAAAGTATGAGGGTTGTAATGTAAAAGTGGGCACCAGGGCATAAATAGTGGAAGGATAGATTGTGGTACTATGTGGCAATGTTGTGGTTAATACAGGAAAAATAGCATTTGATATTATCCAGTTTCAGGCATCCACTGGAATGTATCCCTACAGAAGAAGACTACAGTGTGTGACATGTGACTGCAAGGGCCTGGCTTAACAGATGGATGGTGGGGCTGTCAAAGGCTGGTCTCAGATGCATTGGGTAGACATGGAAGTGACTATCTATAAGCAGGATATCTTCAGAAGCATCAACCCTGCACATAAGGCCTTTCTATTGAATCTGCCCCACTGGACTATCTGGGTAACCTCTCTCACTTAAAGTCAACTAATTATGAACACTACTTCTACAAAATACTTCATGGAAACATGTAGATTTGTGTTTGAGTTAACTGAGTGGTAGCTTCAAGTTGATAAGGTGAAAGAGACCGAAATGAGAGGTCAGGAATGTATGAAGGGGTTGATTCTTGCTCCCGAGAATTTGACCCTATCATAGTCCATGTAGATATGCAGACATCAGGTGTCACACATGAGGTGCTAGTTCCTGTTTGTGTGGGGAGTGAAGAGAAAGGCTGCTCAAGAGCATGACTGTCTTTAGAACCCTGGAGCTATGGAGACTACCAGTTTCTGTATCCTGACTTCAACATGGCCCTGGCATATGGCTCACTCCAGTGAGGACTTGATAAATTCACTCACTTGAGTCACCAGAACACAGCAGTTTTAAGAGGGAGAGCAGTAACCTCAGTTCTAGTCTCTAGGCAAGGCCTGTCATATCTCTTCTATGTAAAGTGGACATACTGGGCCAGGGATTTAGCTCAGTGGCACCACACCTGCCTTGCAAGCACAAGGTCCTGAGTTTGATCCCTGGTACCAAAAAAAAAAAAAAATAGTGGATATATACCCTATGTTTAACTTTGAACTATAGAAATCAAAGTGGCCAGCAGAAGTAGCACAAAATATGTACAAATGACCAGGGATTCCTATGCAGGTCAAGTTGCTGTCTGAAGAATAGAAAAGGTCCCAAATTGCTAGAGTCAACCAGATTTGTCAAGCTAGGTGGGCATTTGGGAAGAGGTACCCTAGGAAGAGCTTCCAACATAGTTCTCCTTTCAAGCACCACCTAATTTGGGGAGCTGCTTCCCCAGCCCTAGCAAGGGTTCAGTTCAACTGGGGAGCCACTCCCTGTCATGTACCCTGTCTGTCCTTCCCTGAAGCAAAAGTCCTTCAATCTCAGCAGCTGTGCACTTGGCAAGATACAGCAGGTATCCTGGTTAATCAGCCAGTCTAGTCTGTACAGAATACACCGTGATTGCGGCCTGCCAGGGACACCAGCATCTCGGGAGTCTCTGAGCACCTCCTTCCCTGGTCGATAGTGACTGAAAAAGGAAGGGGAGGTTTCAGTAGCTAATCATGACCAGTTTATTGAGTTTTGTTCCTTGTGATGCCACCAACCTGAGGTCCTCAGAGCATCTGTGGCTGCCGTGTCCTCTAGCTTGGCCACTAGATTTGAGGTTAGATTTGAGGTGGCCTCAAGGAGGCCACTAGTTGGGAATGAGATTAACTACATCTTTTGGAATGTGAATGGGAAGCAAGCAGAGGCCAAGAGGTGGAAGAGAAGTTAGTGGAGAAGTTAGCTGCCACCAACAGAGTATGAACAACTAAGTTACAGACTAGTGTCTCATAGAGGTGGCATGAAGTTGTGAGGGTTGCTGTGGCATTGTATTGGGGTTCTTCAGAGAAATGAAACCAATAGAATGCATGCTGATATAGATGGATTAATTTTAAGAAATTGAGTCACACAGTTTTGGAGTCTGGCAAGCCCCAAACTTGCAAGTTGAGCTGGTAGGCTGCAGCCTGGGGAAAGAGACGGGTGCCGGTGCAGTTCAGGTCTGAAGGTTTCCGCTGGCAGGCTTTCCTCCCACTTGGAAGAGGTTGGTGTTCAGAGCCCATCAATTTAAATATTGATCTCAAACATCTAGAATAATGTGTGACCAAATAATCTGGGTGCCATGGCCCAGCCAAGTTGACACAAAACCAACATCACAAGCCTCTTAGATGATCTTGTAGTCTCACTGCAGGCACAGATGTCCCCCAAGTTCCCCTGAGCTCATTTCTGGATGGTCAGCCACTGGGCCGTACTTGGTTATTGCACGCTCATGATGAATCTGGAGCTGGTCTCTGATGCGGGAGATGGGGTGATATGTGCAGCCTGACTTGTCCAGGGATGTAATCATCTGGCTGGTTAAACCAGCAAAACAGATATATGGTGCTGGGGTAGTTAGCAGCAGTAGGGATTCCCCAGAGTGTGAGCCCACTGTGGGGGCCGGCTGTCCTCCATGTAGAGGAGCTGCACAAGCCACCAGGATCTCCGGAAGAGTCACCCCTGATTTAACATCGAGGGCGCACTAAATTTGTGCCTTCAAAACTTTTCTCCTTATGATTAGAATATTATTGAATATCTGATCATCTCTCCTCTCGCTAGCTCACAGAAAATACAGGCTAGAGCCTTTTGAAGCTTTGCACTTTAGAAGGAGGCTAAGTGGAGAGTCATTTCATATGAAATGTCACAGTTCTGTAACACAAAAGGCTCTTCTGCCTCACGTAGCAGTTGAATACTAGGAGCCTCCTTATGAGCCTCCCTCTGATGCCTGGAGATGATAAAACATGTTGGATATCAAGTGGACAAGGAGAAAAGCTGGCCAAGTTCATCTTCTGATAGTCAAACCACCCTCGCTACCTGGGTTTTAGGATCTTATTCTGGGAAATGTCTGCAGGGAGCACTTTTTTTTTTCTCCTCCAGTGGCTCATTCTAGTATTTCAGCATACAACAGATTCTTCCTCATTTAAAACCCAGTCATTTTGTTCTGCTTTCAAATGTTCTGGTGATTACTCTCTCCTACCCTGATTAGAAGCCTGGGATTTATCAAATTGCAGGCTACATACAATAGTTTCCATAACCAGCCATCCCTCTGCCACTCTGCCTAGGACAATAATCATTTCCTATGGCTTTGATCTGAATTTTTCTAGTACTTCTAAAGTCATAACATCTTCTGCTTCTACTTTCATATAGGGGTTGAGCATAATAAGCTGTAAACTGTGCCCAAACTTGACAGCTTAAAATGACAGCATTTACTTACTTTTCCTTAGTTTCAATTTGTTTGGGGGTGACAGGAGTCTTCATCTCTCCAAGATGCCTGGGGCTTCTGTGGGACTCATGAGGTTGGCTCCTTGTCTCCATGTACTGTCAGGGCCTCTGTAGTGTGTATAGCAGCTTCTTACATGACAGCTCAGGACTCCAGGAACAAGTGTTCTGGGGACAGAAAGTGCAGAATTACTAGTTTCTTAAAACCTAGGACTGGAAACTGCTGCTGTCACTTCTGCCATATTTTATGGCTTATGGAAGTCAGAACCTGCCGGGTTCAGGGAGAGGGGATCAAGACCCTACCCCTCATGGGAAGAAATAACAAAGAAATCGGGGCCATCTTTCATCGCCTCAGTCAGCTATTTTGTGTCTTTTTTTTTTTGTACCTGGGATTGAACTTGGGTCCTTGCACTTGCGCAGCAGGCGGTGAAACCACTGAGCTAAATCCCCAGCCCGACATCTGAGTATTAAGGTGGCCTAAACAGTCCCGGACCCCTTCCTTGATCTTGACCCTGTATAAGTTGTTTGGGCCATGAACTGGGTGGCTTAAAACCACAGAGATTTCTTCTCTCATAGTTCTGGGGCCTAGAAGTCTGAAACCAAGGTGTTGGCAATGTTGGTACCTTCTACAAACTCTGAGGAAGGATGTACTCCTTTGCTGCTTAGATGACTCACTCCAGTTGCTGGCTCCTTTGTCTCATGGCCTTCTTCTTGAGTGTCTCATTGATTGATCCATCAGTCTATTGTTTGGTTGTAGTAGGGATTGAACCCATGACATACTGAGCTAAATCCCCAGCCCTTTTTCAGTTTTTTATTTTGAGGCAAGGTCTTACTAAGTTGCCCAGGCTGGGCTCAAAAGTTGCAGTCCTCAGGGCTCAACTCCCACAGTGCTGGGTTACAGGGATGCACCACCAAACCTAGCTTGGCTCCTTTCTCATAAGGCCATCAGTTATTGGATTTAGGACCCACTCATGAGCAGCTTAATCTTGTAAAAATATATTCATTTTAATATGTCTGCAAAGATGCTATTCCCAAATAAGGTCACATGCTGAGGTTCTGATAGTCTTGAAGTTTGGCGATGGCATCATTTGACTCAGTCGAGACCCATTTGAAGTTTTTCTATGCCGCAGCATTTGAAGATGAGTCTTCTAGCTTCTATCTTGTATTCCTGATTTAGTACAAAGTACCACTACTTGTGGTTCAAGCTCTTGGGTTTGATTTTCAACACAGACTGGCATGTCACCGCTGGGCAGCCCTCCCTCTGGGGTTCCTGGTCCTCTGGCTGCTAGAGTTTGTCAGGCAGAGGGAGAAAGTCTGCTTTACCCCTGGGGAGTTCTCTCACCTTCTCCAATCTCTTACCTTCTCCAATCTTTGCCCTAAGATATGAGAGGCTTTGAGGGTAGGTTGGCAGACAGGACCAGGCTTTGCGGACCGACTCAGGCTTATTTAAGCCTTGGGTGGTGACAGGGCCCAGAGCACATGTCAGTGCATCCTTGCTTTGTCATGATTCATGGCTTGGACAGTGGAATTCAGCGTATATATGCATACTTAGAGAAAGTACAGAATTGCTGAATGCCAACTGGTCTTCCTGACTCCTTACACTGTCAAGTAAATTTCATTCCCATTCAGCTGATAAGGAGGCAGGCAGAGAGGGCCCCAGGCACCTGCTCAGACTCCTGCCCACAGGAGCCAGCTGTGCTGAGACAGGAGCCTATGAGGTCTCACCCCAGAGCCCTCCCTCCTAATAACCAGACACACACACAGCCATATGTACCTGCTCCTGGTCCCTTCCCTCATCCCAAATTGTCTGTTTCTAGACAGGGCAAGAATAATACTCATGGCATAGGCCACAGCTTCCTCACTGTGTATAACTTTCAGGTTGTAGCTGCTGTGAAAGGCAACAACACTATTAATTTTTATAGCCTCGATTTATATTAAACACCTTGTTGCATGTGCCAATTTAAAGAGAAGGAACACCCTGCTTGTGCTTGAGCTAATAAATAAATAAATTGTGTGGGCCACAGGCTGGGTGGAGGCCCATGTGTGGGCCCCAGGCCACCTTCTGGAACAGTAAGCTGCAGTGTGGCTCTTGGGCAGCCATTTTCTCTACCTGTGAAGTGAAAGTGTCGGGCCAGGTAACCAGTTTGGTGTCTTTAAACCTGAACTTGATGTCACAGTGAAGAAGACATTATAGAATTTACTTCTGAAGATTATTCTTCCCTCTAGCTACTTTCATCCTTAGATATTATTCTCTCCAGTGCAAGGATAAAATATAAGAATAGGTGCACACACAAAAATTTTATTTTGAGTGATTCCTTATATATTTCTCATTCCTTATACTGGAGAGATTTCAATGTAAATCTCAGAGTATGATACATATGGGTGGTTTAGTAGCGATGAAATAAGATTCATAAGAGTAAACAACTTCTGCCCTACATTTTGGAAGAAAAAGAACTTGCATTATTTTAGTGCAAATTTTTATCTCTAACATAAAAATAGCTGTCTTTCTGACATGGTATTGGGAAAATAATTTTTCCTCATTTCTCCAGTTGTGTAACAGTCCTAGGACACCTCTGAAATAAACATTTATCAGCTTAACGCTCAGGAGATGAGAAGGTGAAGTGAGGATTTCTCGCTGACAGGAAATTACTGCAGTAAAGCATCTTATATAGCATTTACTAACATTTGCGTGCATAAGTCACAGCAGTAGTATTTCCTAATTACATAGCTCCTTTCAAGTAAGATTCTAAAGAATTTGTAAACCAACTTTTGAGGTATGATGGTGGTCTGAAACTCTGGAATGTATTGATAGAGTTGATTCAAGAACTAGAATTTGGATGTGGTGGGGGCATGTGCTGCAGCGCTGTCTGGGGATTTATCCAGGGACTAAATTTTCAGTTATCATTGGGCCAGGTGAGATTGAGAGTTATTTTCTTTTGTTTGGCTCTAACTGCCATGTTACTCTTTATATAAAAAAGCAGACCTTTGAATTATTAATTACACAGGAGAGAGGAGCATTAGGAGGTCCATAGACATCTGGAGAGGCAGGGCTGGTGGAGGCCACTCTAGTGGCTGTCTCTTGCCCCTGCTCTGACTGCAGACAGTCACCTTTTCAGCTTCTTGCATGTGCTGGTAGGCGTCTGTATCATGAATTTGTTTCTGTGTATTTTGTTATTGATTGATTGACCAGTACTGAAGATTGACCCAGGGCCTTTGCACTGAGCTACATTCCTAGCCCTTATTTTTTATTTTGTGATAGATTCTTGCTAAGTCACTAAGTTGTTTAGGCTTGTCTAGAACGTAGGATCCTCCTGCCTCAGCCTTCCAGAGTGCTGGGATTATAGGTTCGCACCAGCACGACCCCCATTTCTTTGTATGCATTGTGTACATTTTTTAAAAGTGTTTTTAAAATACCAGCAATAGCATAGTATGCACATTGTTATGTACTTGTTTTATCCTGCTCCTTCCACTTGGACATGCTCCCTAGCAATGCATTTAGGAGCTGTGTTTTTCTTTTACATGTCTGTAAAATGTCACATCAGGAGCGAACCATGACTGACTTCAAGGCTCTTCTCTTTGAGGACTCAACTCCAGGGCAGGAATCGGTGTGACCTTAGGCTCCATCACAGGCCATTTCATAAAAGCTTTCCCTGGAACCCTGCTAGGGGTGAGCTGCACCTCATATCAACCTTCGGGCACAGTCTGGGAGCAGTCCCTGCCCAGGGCTGGGTCTTACATGCGCAGTGCTCGTCCTGGCCTCTGTATCAAAGGTCCCTGCCTTTCCCTAGGCTCCTTTGTCCCATGAGAGGAGGGGCTTGAAGACCCTTTATCCTGACTCAGTGTCCAGCACTTGTCCTTCCCAGCCCTCTCCATCCCTCACAACTAGAGGATCCCTGCTCTGCCATCTGTTAACATATCTGACTTCGCCTTATGTCTTGTGCTGTCAAATCACCAGTATTTTCTTTAGAGATTTGGAGTTTTGTATTATAAGGTTTTTTCCTCTTTGGGAATACTGTTCTGGTTTCCTTTTTAAAAGTTGATGGAGATACATTACATACCATATGATTCACTCTTTTAAGTTTACAATTCAGTGAGTTTTAGTGATTTCTCTTTTCTTTTCTTTTTTTTTGGTGCTAGTGACCCAGGACCTCATGCATTCTATGTGCATGTCCTACACTGAGTTGTACACTCCCACCAATTTTAGTAAATTTATGTAATTTTATGAGCCAGTTCAAAAATACTTCCATCATTATGACTGCATTTTTATGTCTGAATTCTTGTTTGGGGGGATTTATCTGACTCAAGGAGTGAGAGGGGCATCCATTTATGTCTTTATAGTTTGCCAACATCACATATTGACTAGCCCATCTTTTCCCCACCAATATGAGAATACCATGCATAAGTCAACTTTCTATTGTTAAGAAATATCAGAGATAATCAATTTAGAAAAGGTTTATTTATGGAGGACCCATCATGGGCCCATGACCTGGTAGACTCTTTGCTTTTATGCTTCTGGTGCCTGGGGAAGTGAGGGCAGCACATTGTGGTGGGACCATGGCATGTGGGGAGCACAAGGCATTCGCCTCATGGCCTGGATGTGAAAGAGCCTTTCCCGCAATCCCACAGTCCCCTTCAGGGGGGCAGTGACCCCAGTGACCTAACACCTACCACTAGGCACCACTTCTTAATGGTTTTACAGCCTCTCAGTTTAGTGCCACACTGGAGACAAATCCTTCAGCCATGGGCCTTTGGGGCACATTCTAGATTCACACTGGAGCAACCCTCTAAGGTGTATACTGAATTAAGTGTTTAGATCTCTCTCTAGTCTCTGTTCTTTCTTATTGACTTGTTTTATTCATGTGCTGCAGATACAGTGTTTCACATATTGTCACTTTAGGTACCTGGCTTTCCTATCTGGCAAGGCCAGAAGCCCTCACTGACCTGAGCCATTCTTGGGCAGTGGTTTTTCCGTGAGAAGTTTAGTCAGCTTGTTTAGTTTTTACAGACACTGTGGCTGCTATGATCCTATTGGCACTTTATAGGATTGCATTAACTTTATGCATTACTGAAGAATTGACATCTGAGTGACATTTTTTTCCCTAAAAATAGAGGCATAGCCAAAGACATCTCTCAACTTCAGTGCTCTTTTGTGTCCCTGAAGAGCATTTTAAAGCTTATGGGTCCTTGCATGTTCTTTTAACTGGTAGGCATTTTGTCCTTTGTGTTGCTTTCGAAAATGAAACTTTTCCCATTATGTTTTCTACTTGATCAGGTGACTTGTAAATAAGGCGGCTGCTATTTTCTGTGAGTTGAATTTATTTCCACAAATCTAAATATATATTGTTACTGTATTTCTTTTGACTTTTGGGTTTTCCAAGTGTGTAATCTTATCTGTTGCAAGGAGTGATTGTTTCGTCTCTTCATTTTTGTTTTATATCAGTTTTCTTCTAATGATTGTGTTCAAATTATTTTACTTTTACAGGAACACCGAAGTGAACCTTTATTTTAACAGCACCTGTGCTACAGCTCAGGGGGGTCAGCACACAGGAGGGAGCCTTCCTGGACTAAAATCTTGGAAGTGTCTGGACAGTGCTGCTGCTTTAGTGGCTGCAGTGAGGGGCACAGCTGAAAGCTTTCTAATGCATGTTGAGTAGGAAAATAAGGGGCCCACATCCTTCCCTTCCTGATCTGAGTCACTCCACAGAGCCCTTTCCCTTCTTCAGAAAAGGTAAAAAAAAATAACTATTAATAGTAGTGGTGGTTGTGATCATTCTTGACTTAGTCCTATTTTTGCTGAAAAATACTTGTCTGTTAGGCATGGGATACATATAAATGTATGTGTTTATATATTACTTGACTAATAGTTATTAGAACTCTAGAAGAGGGAATAATTTATTCATTTGATAAATACAGTTGCGGGTCCATAATGTTCTTGGCCTCATTCCAGCTCTGGAGGTAGTGAGACAGAGAAAGCCTTTGAGGTTGAGAAGCTTAAAGTCTAGCAGAACAGGCAGGAACATAAATCAAATTAAGAAATGATGGGTTCTACAAAGTAGGGTAAAATGAGGAGAATGATATAGAATAATGTAATTTATTAGCATGATCAGAAAGATATCGAATTTTAAATGTTTTTCTATTTTTTTTGTTTAATTTGAAGTTTTAAGTACTTTGGCTGTTTCAGGAATCCTCCTTCCCTGTCCCCAGCCCAAATCTCCAGTGCTCTCCCAGCTGTAGGTTTTAGAGCAGATCTCAGGATTGATTTGCCCTCTCTGTCCACCAGTTGGTATTTGCTTGTTCTCATATTATTTCCAGAACACTGTTTAAGAAATGAACTGAATTTGTTAGACAGCGGGGTAATTTATCACCTTGGATAGAGATACTGTTGCTAAGGCAACTGGCTTCATTCTGGGACCACAGTCTCCAAATGTGACATCTGATAAGATCTTGGCATCCCCTGAGCTGTCCCTGGTCACCAGCTCTCCTTGTGTTGCCCCTGGCTGGGATGGGGCGGCCTCCCTGTGAGGTATCTGCCCCCTTCCTCTCCTCCCTTCCTCATCCCTCCTGTCTGACAAACCTGAGGATGGCAAGAGAAAAATAGTGATTATAGTCTCAGCAAAGTACAAGGGACCATGTACTCTTTTCCTTAGTATAACACCTGGTTTCAGGTGACTGATCTTGGGTGAGACTCGGGATCAACATAGTTGCTCAGTTAACAAAATGTGAACTGTGACATGTTCTTCATGCTATGTAAACCAGACCCCAGGCCTCTATTCTTTATGCAAAAAACCCCCCCAAAAAAACAACTCATGCATCATCATATCGTAGCCCAATATCTACATTGCAATGCTTAAATATTTTCCCATTCTGAAATCTATTATTCTTATGTGGTCATCCTCAATGGCTCCTGATTTCCTGAAGCCACCATTGATCTCTTTCACGTCAGTCATTTTGCCTTTCTGTCATCCACTGTGAATTGTTTAATGGTTACATCAGATCGTGGAGCTGTTAAGAAGCATCCATGGGTTTCTACCATACCTATGCTAAAGTCCAAATCTGGTCCATGCCCTGCAGGCTTTATGTAATCAGGTAATGAGGTGTATGTCTCTGACCTCATTTCTCACACTATCCTTCCAGATTTAGGTGTTCTAGGTTCCAACCACCTGGCTTCCTTCTCAGAGAGGTCTCTTCTGACCATTCTTGCCATTCTTTCCCCATCTTCTCCATCCCCGCCTTGCTTCATTGTTCAGTTAGCACCTGCTACTGTATTATTGCCTGACGATGAATTGTTTTCATCTGCTCTTGGCCTTTATCTCACTCCAGAATGCAAAACTTCATGAGAGCAGACTGGCTTTGTCTGCTGGCACAGAGCAGATGCCTGGGCAATGTGTATTAGAAGAATAACAACCCTTGCAATTCCTGTTTGAGATGAAAGAAGTAAGTGTGGAAACAGTAATGAAGAAAATTCAGCCAGAATTTCCTTTATTTATGCATTTGAGTTCTTTCCAGGCTTTCAGGAAGGGATTTTACATGGGGTTGGATGAAGAAGACCTTTCTGTGAACGTTTTTTTCCCTAGGAGAATGGTGGATTGGACACAGGACTCTTACTCTGGCAAAGCCTGGAGGTGTGGGAATGGAGTCTGCCAGGGGCCCTGGGGAGGGCTGAGGGAGCGCTGAGGGACAAGCGCAAGGACCGTCCTGGCCTCATCTCCCCTGGATGGGGGAGGTAAGCAAGCGGTACGATGGCAGTATGGGTAGAGTCTGAGCATTCGAGGTCTGTTACCCATCTACAGGATTCAGTTCTGACTTCCCCATGTATGGGCCTTGTGACATTGAGCAAGTTACTTTGTAAGTTGTTTGTTTGTTTGCAGGGTTGAGGATGGAATCCAGAGCCTTTGTACTGAGCTACATCCCTAGCCCTTTATTAAATATTGAGACACAAGGTCTTGATAAATTGCTAAGTTCCCTGGGCTGGCCTTGAACTTGCCATCCTCCTGCCTCAGCCTCCCAGAGTGCTGGGATTATAGGGTGTGCCAACATACCTGGCCCATTTGAGGACTGCTGGAGGAAAACACACGTGCTCTTTTGAGCAGTGCCTGGCACTTAGCACATTCTCAGAAACTGCTCGTTGCTCCTGTCAAGTCTCCTCATAATTGTAAGCATATAGATTCTCTTGGGGTGGAGGGAGCTCTTCTTCCCTCCCGTTTGGGTGGTCTGTGGAGGGCCCGCCTGATCCTGTGGCCCTCAAAGAGAATTGTGTTCCAGGAAGACACTTTCTGCCTGTCAAACGAGGCAGTGTATGTAGCAGCTGAGCCGTCAGGGCCTCAGCCGGGCTGCAAGGGTTTGCTCGGCACTGGCCACTTGAATATCCTTTGGTATTTAGTGGGGATTGCTGGCCTTTGTCTCCTGAAGAGCAAGAGGGCTCATTTTGTTACTGGGATATTCATGAGAGAAAATCCATTCATTAGTCATTTCAAATTATATAACTGGCAATATGCATGACTGGACATCTGCATGAAGGTGGGAGAATGTGAAATATGAGTCAATTTACAGTTGCATTGATTGTTTTCTTTCAGCTTAAAATAAAAGTTGTTTCCTGCATAAAGCACTGTATTATTGATAGCAAGCACAAAGACCTTGTGTGAGGGTAGTGTTGCTTACTCTCGGGAAGGGTTGGCATTTGTTCTGTCTCAGCAGGTGATGAATCCTGTTATAAAAGTTCGTCTTAAGGGAGGAGTCCAAAAGACATTGCACAAAATAATGTGCACGGTTCATTTTTAAAGAAACTGCAGTCTCATGTCCATTCAATTAAAGTGCAAGCATGAGGTAGGTCTTGAAGCTAAGGATGGCTCATCTGATGCTGAGCACCTATTAAATTAAAATAATAATTATGATTATGAATTTTGGCAGTGATGTTGAAAATCAAAGGGAAATCAGGTGTGATTGTGAGAACACAAAAGTGAGTTTACTCCCTTGAAGAAGGAGAAAGTGTTGCTTGTGTTTAAATTAAAATCTGAATCATTCCCACTGAGCAGACACACAAAGTTAGAGCCCCTGTCATTTAAACAGCCCCAATAAATTGCAGATGAAAGCAGATTTAGGAGTTGGGAAAGTGAAGACTTATTAAAGTTGAATAACCCTTGAAGTAGCTTAATTTTGTAAGCTCCATTGAGATCACGAATGTTGCTGTTTATTGCTGTTGGCAGTCAGCGCTTTGCGGTTGGTGGAGCTGCCCTGTCCTTGCAGAGTGCTCTCGGTAGGCGCCGTTGGGCTATGTCTGCTGTGGGGGTGAGGAGTGCTGCCTTTAATGGTGCTTGTCTGGGAAGACAGCAAGTAATTTTAAAGCAATTCTGCTGGTTAAAACAAAGAGCTTCAGATATTGGGTTTTCTTGTATCCTAATATGGCCCTGTTGAGTTGGTGGATCACATTCTGCTCTTTTGCTAATTGATGATATCACTTTATAAATTTACTCTATAGGCTCGATCCTTTGCTACTTGAGAGCTTGTAAGTCAGTCGGACTGGCTTTGGATCTCTGCCACTGACAAACTGAGTGACCTTAGGCAGGGGTTTAAAATCTCTCCATTTCCCAATCGTACAATGGCAGTAGTATCAGAATTATTACTGGGATTAAGAGTTCATTGTGTTGCTAGGATTGAGTGATAACTCTTAGAGAAAAATAATGCTGATATGAATAAATGAATAAACAGATAAATGGGAGGAGGTGGGAGAAACAGCTCTTCCTTAGAGAACACCTCTGGTTAATAAGTGTGGAAGGAGTAAGGGAAATAGAAAATCAACCCTAGGCAACACTGTGGCAATGACTGTTGCAGGTCAGGGCCTTCAATGCATACTAAGATTAGTGGGTGAAAGTCTAATGAGACACAAAGTCTTTTCATAGTCTGAGTTGCACAGGATACTTACATAGAAAAAGAAAATGGCAGATAGCACCAGCACCAAGAAGTCAGGTTTAGCCAGTAACAATGAGACAACATATACACCAGCTGTGACGGAGAAGGCAAAATATCACCTCAGTGTTATTCTTGCCAGAAGTACATATAACTTTAATCTTGGAAATACTAGGGATGTTTTGAAAATAACTGACCTGGAGTTTTAAAAATAGGGTCCTACTTTAGATCCTGAAGTTGAAAAAAAACTATTAGTGAGAAAATAGGGTGGAATTCAAATAGGATCCATAGATTTAGGTAACAGTATTTCATCAATGTGAATTTCCTGGTTTGGGTAACTGTACTACTTTTATGTAAGGTGTTAACCCAAAGAGAAGTTGGGTAAAGGGTGTACATAAGCTCTGTACGATTTTTCACAACTTTTCAGTAAATCAAAATTAGTACAAGTAAAATGTTTTAAACTATCCGTTGCAAGTTGAATATCCCTAATCTGGAGATCTGAAACCTAAAATGCTCCAAAATCAAACTTTTTGAGCGTTGACATGCTGCCGCAGTAGAAAATTCCATACCTGATGGTATGTGATGGGTCATAAGCAAAATGCAGGTATACTGAGAATAATATTGCATACAGTTACCTTCAGACAAAGTTTATAGGAAACTTAAATGAATTTCATGTTTGGCTTGGCTGCCAATCTTGGAATATCCCACGTATATGCAAATACTCCCAATGTAAAAGTTCCAAATTTTGAAGTATTTCTGGCCCCAGGCATTTCAGATAAAGCATATTCATCCTATATACATGTGAAGCACTTGACAGATACCTAGAAAATAACAGTAAGTGAACAGTAAACATTACTGGTGGCCACTGCTAATTCTGCAGTTTCTTCTGGTTTGAAGGAAGGTGGCTGTAGATATCCCCGGTTGTACCTGCAACTTGGTACAGACTCCGTGCCATGTGAGAAGGTGCTCTTCTTTGTTGTGGGGCTACCGGTTTGGCCATCATGTCCTTTGATAATTGGTGTCACTGCTCCTCCAAAAAGTGGTTAGGCTCCGGGGTTGACCTAGGCCAGTACTCCTCTCAGAGGAGAGAAGCCAGAACTGGTCCTTGTCTCTGAGGAGCAGGGCTTGGAAGCTGGGAATGAGGTCATCAGATCCCAGTTTCTATCATCTTCTTCTAGGAAAATGTCCCATCCTGGTCAGCTGATATTTACAGAACATTCTCATTGATTTAGAAAAAATTATTTGGGGGATTTGGACAGGATCTAAAACTCACACCAGAAGAATTAGCTCAGCTCTGACTTGGATGCTGTAATAACAAAATCCAAAGTCTGAGCATGGTACAGATGTGTTCTCTCCTAGAAGGTCCTGGGTTGACCGGCCAGTGCTTGCTGGTGCTTCATTGATTATCAGCACTCTCTGGGCTTCTATTCTGGATTGAATCTGGCTACCTAATTGTTACCTTTTCTGAGCTTGTAGGAAGAGGGGAAGAAAGAGGAGTGTGCTCCTGATTATTTTTAACAAGGTGGAGTTTAAATGTTTTGTTTCTGCTTGGGAACCATTTGTAAGAACCATGTGGCCATGTGGTTGCCATGGGCAGTGCCACCTTTGGAGCGGCAGCCGGATGTTCTACTGAAACCTGGGAAGGGGAGGTGGTGTTGAAAGGGAAAACAAGGGCGTGGGGCTAGGCAAGAGAGTGGTCTCTGCTAAAAAGTGCCTTCTGCTCTTTGTATAACCCAGAGAAGCTTTTGTAAAGCAGCTCGGAAATGTTTTTCATGCCTTTCAGCTCCACCCCTGTGACCTGCCTGGACATAAGATCTGAGGTCTTACAAACAGAGGGTGATAGTCTGGTCACAACCCCGTAGCATCAGAGGTTGACACAGATCTCCTAGAATAGTACACTGTAGAGGACATTCATGACCCTTTTCTTTCCTTGCCACGGAATTGTGCTTGTCCCTGGAGGAGGCCATTTTGGGCCACAGGCCTGTGTCTCTGTGAACAGGGCTGTAGGTTTGGTCCTCACAGGGATAGACTCAGGCTGGGGCCTGCTGTGGGAGACTCTGCTCATAATTTGACCTCCGAATGCCTCACCTCAAAACACTCAGAAGTGACTAGAAGTGGTTTTGCGTCTGTTTAGGAGGCATGGAGAGGCAGAATTGCTACAGCAGATGGGGCAAGGGTGCCTGGAGTTACAGTCTATCTCTCAGATGGGGCCAAAGTAAACTTTTCGTGTCCATTCAACCCTTCCTCTATGCATGTAGTGTAGGCAATAGCTGTCTCTGCAGGAAACTTTGGGGGCTTGAGGACCATAATGGCAACGTAACTGTATCATGGAGATGTTCATGCAGCCCTGTGTGGACCTGTTTAGTTCTTTCGCTTTTGGGGTGCAGGGGCCAGAATCTTGCTGAGTTTTCCAAGCTGGCTTCAAACTTCTGATCTTCCTACCTCGGTCTCCTGAGTAGCTGGGGTTATAGGCTTGAACCACCATCCCCAGCTATGGACTAGCTTCATTTTTTTTTTTTTTTTTTTTTTTTTGGTACCGAAGAGATTGAATTTAGGACCTTGCACTTAAAAGGCAGGCGCGGTGCCACTGAGTTAAATCTCAGCCCTGGACTAATTTCATTTTGACAGGGGAGAGAGGGAGAAGTTGGGGGCAGACACACAGATACAGAGACAGAGGGAGCGACCCCATCCCATTCCCCTAAAAAGTTGCTAACTCTCATTCATCACAGGGACCTGTAATAAGGTCAAGATGGCCAAATCCTAGGCCTTCCCATGCCCGCCCTGGAGACAGCCCAGCTCTGGAAATTTCAGCAGCCTTGTCTTTATCTGTAGAGAAAAGACCATTTAAAAGGTTAACTTTTTTTGGTTGATGGGGCCATAAAAGATTATTTTGCAGCTAAATTAAAAATCTAAGAAAATTAATAAGGCCTGAAACACAGCTTTTATTTTAGGCTTACTTCAGAAAAACCTCTTAGAGAAAGCCAAAGGGGATGGAAAATGGAATTATTCTGATAACATTTTTCTTATTATAGGCTTATACGATTTCTGTCTCTCTGTAACTGTTATCAGTAGGATTTTCTTTTCAAAATAAAATTTAAATGTCTACCATAAATTTTTGTAGCATATTGAATTTCATGGTATGGTTATGAATTTTAACTTAACCCCCAAATAAGGTTCATTAAAAGTCTTTTTCCTTGATGGAGCCCTAGGTGATTTTATGATGTTTATTCCTATAAGCTGTGGTGTTTTGCCTACTCATTTACTTTCAGTGAGGGGGATTGGTTGGAAGGATGGAAAAGAAAGCACTTCTTTGCTGGAGTGTTTACCATTAGTTGGCAATCTCTGAGTTTAAGTTCTTTATTAGGCCCAAGAGGGGTTGACATACCTGTCACATTTATGGGCCAGCACCCTGGTGGCAGGCTGGTGTCTACAGTGGACCCAACAGGTGCTCAGATGTAACTGTTAGTACTTTTTCTCTGTCCTCTCAGAAAATTTCAGCTGTATTTGGTTGTGAACAGAGGACAGTATAATGCAGACAGCCCTTTGTATCCATGGATTTCTCCATCTTTGGATTCAAACAACAGATTGAAAATATTTTTAAAAATTGCACCTCTACTGAACATGTAGTCTTTCCCCCTTATTATTAAATAATACTGTATAACAACTATTTGCATGGCACTTATACCACATTGGGTATTGTAAGTAATCTATAGATTATTGTACTCTAGAGAAGGATATAGGTAAAGTTATCTAAATACTATGCCATTTTATATAAGAGAATTGAACACTCAATGATTTTTGGTAATCATGTTGGAGCTGGAGTCATCCCCTTGATTACAGAGAGATGACTATTGAAATATTGGAGAGATGTTGGTGCTTCCTTGTTGTGACCCACTGTCATCCTGTTTACTGACTTGAAATAATAATGAGATCCCCACTTGGTAAAGGATAGCAGAGAATGTGGGAAGATGACTCCTTTTAGAAACTCCTTTTAGAAATGGCACAGCACATAGAGTTGTGTACTATAGTCAGCTTGATTCAAGTTAATACGAGAAGTCTCAGTTGCTGGGACAAAATACCTGACGTAACTTGAAGAAGGAAAGGTGTGTTTTGGCTCCCAGTTTCAGTCCAAGCCAGGCTCCAATGCAGAAACATCATGGTGAAAGGGCTTGGTGTAGGGAAGCTGCTTGCCTTGTGGCAACCAGGAAGTGGAGTAAGAGGGAAATAACTGGAGAAAAGTTGTACCCTTTCAAGTCACACTTCAGTGATCTGCTTCCTCCAAGTAGGCCCCACCTCCTGATAGACCATTCAGCTATGAACTCATCTATGGGTTAATCCATCGATAGGGTTAACACTGACAATCCAGTTCTTCCTGGAGGTATTTCTTAATCTTGTCAAAGTGAGAATCAGGATAAACAGTCTCAGTCCCTAAGATCATTCTTGGCTCAAAACTTCTCGCTCTATTACCCTTTGGTTGATCAAGTAGAGGTTATTAAAACATAATTTTGGGGGCTAGGGGTATAACTCAGTGATAGAGCATGTGGCTGGTGTATGTAAGGCCCAGGTCTCCATCCAACATGAAGAAAAGCCAAACCACCTTCTAAAGCGGGGGCAGATGGGGATTACTAGTCAATAGGCACAATTCCTTTAGTCAAAGATGTTTCTGGATACCTGTTGTGCAACATTGTACCTATATATTAAAATCTTTTAGAAGGAAGGTTCCAGTGTTACAGCTAAGTGTGCCAGCTCAGCCTTATAGCCAAGTGTCATGGCTATCTGAAGGTCTCTGCAGGAGAAGTTGAGCCGCGTTTGGGGAGATGGAGGGAAATTTAATATGCTGGTGGGCTCAGAGGAGCCTGAGCCCCTAACAGAAATGGAAGCAACCGTATACAGAGATTTATGGGATTGGGGGCTGGGCCCACCTACTGGGCAATCATGCTCATTGAGTCGGGTGGGTGGAGTTAACAGAACATTCTTGAAACCTTAGGTAGAAACATCTGACAGCACAAACAGTTACATTGCTTGAACAGAACATTTTGATACATTGGGCAGGAACATAGTACAGCACAGTTACCTTCCTGAACAGAACACTTTATGACAAAAACATAGGGGGGGCTGCCCTGTTGTGGATTATTTCCTTATCACCATAAATGTTCTTACCACAGTTTTTAAAAAATTTCTTTAGCCTTTATGTTTTGGTGCTGCTGCTGCATAGGGTTTATGTGATTTGAGCCAAATAGTCTGAGTTCCGTGAGTTCTTCTCTTGCCAGTTTAAGGACATTAAGGTTTTAGCTGTTGTTTCTTGAGTGGTTATCATGTACTAGACTCTGTGACTTCTCCATCTTTACCACATCTCTCTGAGCTATGCCCTGTTATGATCATCATTTTAAAAATGAGGTGCTAGGGGTGAAGAGAGGTTAAGTGACTTCCCCACGGTCAGGTAGGAAATAAATAGGAAGTTGGAATTCAAACCAGGTGATTGACTTCTCTTCCATTTCTTTGCTGTTTCTTGGCCTATTTGAAAATTAGACCTGGAGAGTCATATTAGATCAAATTCTAGAAGGGTCTTTGTAAAACCCTAC
The DNA here is from genome assembly GCF_000247695.1 of Heterocephalus glaber. The sequence continues at coordinate 9,849,813 of NW_004624788.1, read as the reverse complement.
TACTTACCTGCCTTTGGTGACAGTTTTCTGCAATTTAGATACAAACTTGTGGCACAGGGGACTCCATGAAGCTTATTTTCCACCACTAAATACAACAGGAAGTAGATGAGATTTCTTTAAAGATTTTCTTGACTGAATATGGCATTAGGGATGGGAGGAGGCTGGGTTATGTCAGCATAGTCTGGTGGAAATATAGTGCAAGACACATGTGTAATTAAAAATTTCCCACTAGTCACACTAAAAGTAATAATAAAGTAATTTTAATTACTTTATCCAAAATATTATGATGTCAACATATGATCTATATTACAAATTATGTTTTACATTCTTTTTAAAATTAAATCTTTCAACTCAGTGTTCATTTTATGCATAGTTTATACGTCTTGATTGGGGCTAGCCACATTTCATGTGCTCAGTAGCTCCATATTGGATGCTCAACTTTTTTGGTAGATAAATGCATTAAGAAAGCCTGGCAGGCAGCTTCCTGGGCATGGATCTGGAGAATGATTTATATAAAAGTGACCATTATTGTTCTAGTCAGCAATGTAGACTGCAAATGTGTGTGGCTTTTGGGCTGAGAGGGCTACAAAGGGGCATTGCTATTTTGTATAATATTCACTGCTCTCCCCCCCATTTAACAGATGAAGGCATGCTGCTCAGGAAGATGTCTGAGGTCACACACAGGGTACTGGGCACTACCAGGATTCAAACCCAGTTGATTTTTCTGGTACATCGTATTACGGGACTGGCAAAAAGTGACTGTAACTTACACTAGTGTTCTTATATGACTAGAACAATGGTTTGACACACATGGTAGAACATAGTGTGTGTGTATTTTTAAATGTACTCTTGTCTTACTTTTGTCCTTCCCTTAGGAGAATACCTGACATTCATAGTTAAAGGAGGAAAGGTTTATTTAGCTCACAGCTTGTAAGGATTCAGTCCATAATTGGCTGGCTCCAAGGCCAGGATGGCATGGCAGACAGGCATTGCAGAGGAGAAACATGCTGGGCAGAAGGTAGCAAAGCAAGCAAGGGACGACCACAGGTCTTTCTATCCCTTATATCTTATCCAGGCTCCTTAGGGTAGGTGGCACTCACACCCTTAACCCTAGTGCCCTTCATGGTAGAATTGCACCATGAATCAATCTCAGCATCACACACTCTAGATCCAGCCACCTCTGAAAAAACCCCACCTACAACCACATGAGGCTTTAGAGGATATCTAGACACAAGCCATAACAGCCCCCTTTTAGGAGTAAAAGTAGCTGTTGTCTTTGCAGGGTTGATAGAAACTGTAGATTGGAGAAATGGAAACATTCAGATTTAATGATTCATTTTCTCTCCTAAGCCCTGAGAACCAGGGGTTCAGTGGTTTGCAGGTGGTTGCTGCATTCAGTGTCTTGACCTATAGTCAGGCTTTGGCCATCGTGCTAGGAAGATGATTCTGGGAACTAGTGACTTTAAAACACTGTAAAATAAAGAGGGGGGAGTCCCATCCAAGTTCTAGGGATTAGTTTAGTGTCTTACCTTTTTGAACACTTGAGATTCCTTCTGGCCCTGAAGTTGTTAGTAAAATTTGCCTATCTACAAGGAGTCTGTATCAGAAAGGAAAGAAGTGATTGTAGGAAAGGTCAGTTGCTGCTTGAAAAGATCATGAGTGATGTCATCCTTGGCACTCGTGCGCTGGGACACCTAAGGAGCACCCTCGTTGGGTGGTGCTCCTGTGCCAGGAGAGTGTCATCTGTGGGCATCAAATCCAGGCCATTTGACAATGACTGGCTGTATCTGCTGGTGGGTCAAGGCCATGGATGTTGCTGATCATCCTGCAATATGCAGGGCAGCGCCCCCCAACAGCAAGTTACCTGGCCCCAGATATGAATGGAGTTGAGGCTGAGAAACAACTGACTTACAGAGGAGAGGGATAAAACATGTATCTTTCCGAACTCTGTATTTGAAAAAGATGTTTTTGTTTACTATGGTACAGTACTCTTCACTCCATTATTTCTCATGAGTATGAATTTAATTGCAGTTGCTTTTTCACTTGGGAAGCTTAGAGTCCTCATAATTCCATGTTACTTTGTAGACCAGAGGTGATATTTAAGAAAACCGTAGGAGAAAATTGCCATATCTGTGAGCGCCTCTGATTTCAAGAAGGTAGGTGTACCTGGATGTGGTGGCAAATGCCTATAATCCCAGCACTCTGGGAGCCTAAGGCAGGAGGATGGTAAATTTGAGCTCAGCCTGGGCAATTTAGCAAGTTAGTGAGACCCTGGGTCAAAATAAAAGGAAAGGGCTGGGAATGTAACTCCATGCAAAAGGCCCTGGGTTCAATTCCTAGTACTGGGAGCATGGAGTAGAAGGTAGATGTGTATTTGGTGTACAATTTAGGGTTCTTCCTATAATTTCCACATGTGACTCCCCCCGCCCCCCCAAATCCTAAAAGCATTGAAGCCTAATAGCCTGGTAAATAAGTTTTTCAAGATCAGACACTTATTGCTGATTGTTACATCTAATTTTAGAAATCTTGAAAGAAAAAAATCCTCCATCTATTTTAATTTGCTACATAAATTATTTATGCCATAGGGGTCATACAAATGGGTGCTTGATTGCAGTACTGAGAACTTCAGCAGAGCTGAGGGAATCTGTCTTGGATGAATGCTTCTGCTGTTGTAGCTATTTCAGGCAGAGAGAATATGACGGACGCTTGTCATGCCGTCTGGGAGTTCACGGGAGGTGTAGGTACCATGAGAAGGCAGCAGTGGCAGGATGTGAAAGAGACAAGAGAGATGAGGAAGGTCGTTCTGCCACCTTTGATTGGTTTGTGAGTAGAGCGATGGGAAATAGGGGAACTGGTGAAATGGATCCTTAGTACTTTGAGGCAAAAACTTAGCTGATGCTTGTCTTCCAGGAAATCCAAATTATCTGAGTCCTTGGGGACAAAGTCAGTTCCTGTGATTCCCTGGACTCTGGAGAGCTGAGAATTTAAAACAGACACACATGTGCCAAACAAAAAAGCTGTCAAGCTTAGGTAATTCTCAGTCTTTCTGAGGGGAGTGGGAGCCCTAGTATCCTCTTTTACACAGTGAGAAGTCAAGTTTGCGCTGGGTGGTGGTTTTGAGTTAAAGGCGCTGGCCGGTGCTTTTGAGATGTAAGTAGAGTGAAGTATCTCTAAGATGTAAGACTGAATTCACTCTCCCATGAATGCCTATAAAAACTGATGCCAAGCTATCAGAACATGTCAGAACCTCAGGGTAAGTGCATCTGCACTTTCGTTCCATGTTAATCCTTCCTCAATAGCTCTGTCCCCGGACATCCTCTGCTTCAGCTTCAGATGTGTACTAAATACTGTGGCCGGTTGGCTTTCGCTAAATGGGAGGTTTGGGCCTGAGAATGTGCCCTCCACATTAATTCTCCCTCTAAAAGCCACCATGTGCATCCTGGCAGCCTCTGAGGTTTGAAAAGATGTATAATGCTTTTAAACGACAAGATTTTTCCACTAGCATAGAACCAAATTTGTAGAAGAGCTGGCTGTTCTTGTGTTATAAATGACACTTCTGTTTTAAAATAAAAACGTTATGTTTTGCAAAAGGGTCACACAGGCATTTTTCTCCCTGATGATTATTTCATGATGCAAGTGGCCCAGAATTGAGCCCTTTCTGTCCTCTTTTCCTTTTGGTGTCTAGAATTTTTGCTTAGGTGTCCGGAATGCCCAGTTCCTCATGCCAGGCAGACAAGGAACCCTCTGCCATGTGGCTTACATTGGAGGTAACATGAAAATGAGTGTCTTCTAGCCAGCATGTCTGTCTCCAGTGTCATCTGGCCCTCCGAGCTATCCAGTGGATCATCCATGTCCTGCCTGGGGGATCTGACTCAAGTGACCTAAGCCTCTTGCCCAGTAAAGGTTTTGGTGTAGGTTAAACACTGTGGGTGACTGTGTTTGTATTCATTTCAGGGGTCACCAAGTGGCAGTGGGTCGTTGGAGCTTCCGAGTTCTCACATTCAGGCTTTGGGGTCAAGCCCTTGGGATTGATCTTGGTTTCAAGGAGTCACCATGTGTCATGTCTGCCTGTAGTTGGCAAAGAGAAAGCCACAGGATCCATCAGGTGGCCTCTTAATCTTTTGCCCTTTATCCCCCGTCAGTATTGACTAATTAGCAGACAGTGGATCCTAATGTCTGTGATGCAGAAATGTGCAAATTTTATATATGTGATAGTAGGTCAGCTCTTAGTTATTCAGAGGGTGATTCAGGATATGTTTCTTGTTGAACATACTAAGAGGTTCATGAGTGGTCTTTTAAAGGCTTTGGGAACATATCGTCAAATGGCTCAGAGAAAAGTCCTTCTAAATTACTCTCTTGGCCAACAGTCTATTTGACTGCTCACTTCCCTGAACCCTTGGCAACATTATCGTACTGAAAAATTTGGCCAACTTGCTAGGCGGATAAAGAAGCATCTAACTGTTGTTCTGATTTGCAGTTCTATAACTAGTTGTGAGACTGAAAAATGTCCCATGTTTATTGATCATCTGTAATTTTTATCTTAGTAATTGCTTACCTAAAGTCTCACCAGTTTCCTCTCAGCATAAGGAGCTGCCAAAATAAGGGACATGTGATAGCCTTTCAGATAATAGTGTGGGGAAATATAATGTTTTAAGGGGAACAAATCAGTAATGAAAATGTATGTCATGATTCCAATTTAAAATGCATTAATGAAGTGCACAAATGCAGCATGTATACTTTAAAAAGTCACAAATTTATTCACCTTGAAACTCATGTTACAAGGATGAAGTATCCTATTTTGGGTAAAAGGTACCGTCGTCGTGAGTGCTCCCACCCCTGGTGGGGAGAACTTTCTAGAGGGCACCTTAGCTTCTTCTACCCTGTTCTCTTGGTTCAGTCAGGGCCTGATGGTCCCCCTGTGATATTGCTGGGCCTCAGTTTCCGGTGCTGGTGTATACCCCCTGACTTCAGCTATCCTAGTGTGTCCCAGTTGGACTCTTTCTCTGTGTCTTTCCCAAGGCAGTGTACCCCTTCTGGTGATGCCCTTGGCTGTCACCTTGGGCCTTCACTTCTCTCACACGTGGAATTCAGGGACTTTCTAACCTTAGTCTTCTCTGCCCTGTGGGCTGGGATAAAATTCTGTAGTTTAGATTTCCAAGCTTTGCTCTGGAAAAATATAGTTAATTGTTCAAGAGTTTCCAAATCTGATTTCTTTTCTAACAAAACCTGACCAGACTTCTACTTCACAGTAGACCCAATCCTTGAAGAATGTCCCCTGTGCTAGCCACTACTCTTAGTGCCTTAGGATACCTTCCATTGGATTCTGAGTACGGAGTTTTAAGACCACACAATTTATAGGGCATGTGTGTACATCTGAATGTTTCATTAAATATTTGGGGGAAAAAAACTCTAAAAGTGCACCAAACATGGGTGATTTTATCTGGGTTAATGGATCATAGATGAGTTTTACTTTTTCCATTATTCTTTTCTGTATTTCCAAATTTCCCACAATACTTAATATAATCATTTTGTTTTATTTATGGTATTGGGGGTTGAACTCTGGGATACTGAGCTACATACTTAGCCCTTCTTCAAATTTTGAGACAGGCTATCACTAAGTTGCCCAGGTTGACCTTGAACTTGCAATCCTTTGACTCAGCCTCCATATATAATGTTTTAATAATTCTATAGAGCCATTTTGAAATGGGAATGTTAAAAAAATTTCCTTAAACATTAGGGAAAGTGAGCAAAATAAGTGACTAAATGCAGTGTGCTTTTTGAATTATCTATAATTTTGTTTCCCAGGTATCTTCCAATTTCCCTATCCCATCCCTTATTAAACTTGTAAAACAAGATCAAGAGTTATATGTATATCTGCCTTCAGCAGATGGAACCAGGAAAAGAACTAAATTAACTTAAGAATTGGAGAAAAATAGGCTTCTATACCTTCTTTGTTTTGACATGTATTCCACATTGATAAGTTATCATCTCTTAAATAGCATTGTGACAAGTGATCCTTTTCTAGAATAAACCTTAGAACAATAATTTCTTTTGGTGTCTGTCTATGTTGACAAATCTAGAAAAAATAACTTATGTAACCTTGATGGGGTTAGATTACTGACATCTCTGAAATGTAGGCACAAGGTTATCTCTAGATAGCTTTACTCCAGAGTTGTCATTTTGAGAGAAAAAAAATATGAAACTGGGTAAACTTCTGTTATTTATAAATTACCCAGTTTCATGTATTTTTCCAAAGCAACATAAGTGGTCTAAGATACTTTGTAGTGGGAAGGCCTTTTAAAACAGACTCAAAAAATTGTAAGCCAAAATCAAAAGAAAAGAATCATAAGTTTGACTTTAGAAAATAGATTTCCTGGCCCAAAATGCACCAAAAGCAAGGTCAACTTGGGAGAAAATTACAGCTCATAAATGAAGGGCTAGTTCTTCCATTGTATAAAGATCTCCTAGAAATTGGTAAAGAGGTCCAGCATGCCGGCACATGCTTGTAATCTTAGCACTGAGTGGGGCTGAGACACGAGAATTTCGAGGTCAAGTCTCCCTGGGACAACTTAGTAAGAACCAGGATTAAAATTTAAAAAGGCTTTGGGAACTGGGCTAGGGATATAGCTTGATGGTACCATGCTAGCCTGGCAAGTGCGAGGTCCTGAGATTGATCCACAGTACTGGAAAATAAGTTTTAAAAAGATTAGGGAGATGGATGTGGTGCACACTTGAAATCCTTGTATTCAGAAAGTGGAGACAGGAGGATCACTGAGTTCAAGGCTAGTCTGGGCTACAAAGTGAGTTCAAGGGCAGCCTGGACTACCTAATGAGACCGTTTTAATGAAAACAACCCCCCTCCCCAAAAGGGGCTGGAGTGGTAGCTCAGTGTGAAAGCCTTGGGTTCAATCCCCAGTGCAAAAAAAAAAAAAAAAAGTATTGTAAAATGTATTAGAAAGTGTATCATGAAAAGTGTCTCAGTAACTAATTAGAAGTTGAGCACAAAGCTCATTTCTGTGGTTTGTTTCCTGGCCTCAGGAGGCCATGAGAGGATGAGCCAGGTCTGTAACATTTGCTGTATTTGCCTGCTGTACTTGTGAGTGCTGTGCAGTCTGGCTTTTAGAAGTTTCCAAAAGAGGACTTGTTCCAAAGAGCAGTGTTAATGTGCTCCTAAGTCTTGCTATTCTTTTACTTGTTGAATTTTTACACTAAATTTATCTTTTAGTGCAAGATTGAGGATTGTTTGATCTTATAATGGGTAAATTCTTGCTTAATTTTAATTTTTCTTTATAAAAATAAAAAATGTGAGGTAAAATTCCCCCTAACGAAGCATTAACCTCTGTCACCAAACCCCATAGCTCCTGTCTCAACTGGCCTGTCACATCTCCCCTCACCTGGCCTTGTCCTAGGGATTCTCCCTGCTCTCTAATTATCATACAAATAAGCCATTATGTCTCCCATCGTGAGTCCTTTCTTGCCCTCACAGTCTCCATCCAATTATGGATCATTTCTCTTTTCCCCTTTACGCAAACTCCTCAGAAGAATTGTCTGTACACATTGTTCTCTGTCCTAAACCTGCCCTAATAAGGCCTTTTCCTCTCCAATTTCCACTAGGACTTTTTTTCAGCAAGGTAACCATCGATCTCCATGATGGAAAAAGTCACTGATCAGTCCCAGGTCTCATTTCCTGGGTCCATCAGCAGGTTTGGAGCCAGCTGGTCACTTAGTCCTCCCAGAATGGCTTCTCCTGTATGCAGGCTGTCCCCATTTGCTACCCACTCACTGGTCACTCATTTCTTTAAATCTCCTTTGCTGGTTCATTTTTGTAATCTCCAATCTCTCAAATGTTAACTTTTCTATCTCGTTCTTTTCCCCCTGGTACTGGGGATTGAACCAAGGGCCTTCAGCTGAGCTATATTCTCAGTCCTTTTTATTTTGAGACAGTGTCTCACAAAGTGTACCAGGCTGGACTAACTCTTGATCCTCCCACCTCAGCTTCCAGAGTTGTGGCTTTAAATACAGACTACATTGACCACCTCTGAGTGGATATCTTCTATATTGGCTTCTTGTGCCAACCTTATATGTCCAGCTGTCTTGTTGACAGTGGCACGGGGATACTCCATAGGTATTTCAAAGTAAACTAAGTATCTAAAACTGAATTTTTGAACTTCTTACCATATGTCTTTTCCTTGTTCCTACAAGCAAGCAAAAAAAACTTGCTCTGTGGGACCCCATCCTTCCAGTTGCTCAGACTCCAACCCGTGAGCTTTTATTTGATCATTATTCCATTTTTCCTTATGTTCCCTATCAGAAACTTAAGAATATCCCAGTTCCTCTTCCTCTAAAATATACTCAGGATCTGACCTCTCTGACCATCTCCACTGCTGCCAGCCCTCAGCTGAAGGTTTGCAAGAGCCTTGGCACCTGGTGTTCTTGCCTCCAGCCTTACTCCTGACTCGACGATCCTTTTAAAAAGTCAAAATAATTTTCTTTATTCAAAACTTGCCAGCCCTAAAGTGGCTAATTCCAGCTCTGGTGCAGGAAAAGTACAAAATAAGTCTGGGATGTTTTATAGTATCAGGAAGTGCTCAGAGGTTTATGGAGGTATGTCAGGAAGATAATGTACTATTTTATAATATTTGGAGTGAAAAAGGTGTTTTATACATCTCTAATGATAGTAACTATGGAATTGATGAGGAAGGGTAGATGTCACCTAATCAATGGAGAAAGAATGATGGAATTAGAAAATCACATTGTAACTCGAATGAAATAGAGATTTAGGCAACACCATTAAGGAATGCCAAAGCCGTTGGGTGAGTTACTGGTGACTGGGCTCTTAGTAAGGTGTATTGGTGGTGCAGGTGGTGTGTGAAAGGTAGCAAAGATCACTGGCTCGTTACAAGGGCAAAGTCATCGCTTTTAACCACTTAACAGTTTACCCTGGGGGGTCACTTGGTCAGGTGTCATTTCAACCAGTTGATTCTTGTATAGAATACATTTGATAAAATTGTCATTTTTCTATTATGTTATAAAAATTAACAAAATATGCAATTGTTGGGTCATCCTGTATTTAAATAATTGGACTTGTAAGTGGTTCATGGAGGTGTTGGTGGTTTGCACCTCATCCACAGTTCACATACCTGCACTTCTCTGGGGCCACTTCCTCGATGTGCCAGCTGATGGGATGCAGAGACCTTTGCCCATTGAAATCGAATCAGATTTTCATTCCTGCCTTCTGGTATACAGAAAATACAGGGGATAGAGAGCAAATTAAATACCACCATGAGGAAGCTGCCAGAACCACAACATAGGGTGTCCCAGGCCTCATCTCTTTAAATATCAACGTTCTGGAAAAAGATGGCCCTAAGACTTTACCGTTGAAAAGAGACACTAGCAACATGTTCAAAAATAGAATTTGGTTGTCAATTGGGGCATCTGAAAGTGGACTACAAATAATTTAATGGAATGACTGTTAACATTTTGAAGTGAGACAATGGAATTGTGCACAAGGAGGAAGACAGCCTAGGTTTTAGGAGATGTCTGCTGAAATGTCAAGATAGCTGTGACCGTGTCAGTTGTTCAGGGCAAAGGTATGTGAGAGAGACACATGCATGCATACAGGTTGATCAAGCAAATACAGTAGGGGTTAACAGTTGCTGGATGTAGGTGGTGCATAGGTAGGGTTCTATCAATTTTTCTGACTACTGGAAAAATGTTAAAAGGTAATATGCCCCATTTAAAACAAACCACCTCCCTAATGGATCTCTTGCACACAGAATGGAATCTCCTTCCTCTCCCTGACTTGCTGCTGATTGTTCCTGCCAGCCTGCTTCTACCTCAGGGCTTTTGCACTTCTTCCGCCTCTTCCCAGAACATCTTTCCTTTGGCTCTGTACATTGCTTTTTATTTCCTTACGGTATTTACTTAAAGGTCATCTTAGGGATGCCTTCCCAGGTTGTCCACCTAGTTAAGATTGCAGACATATCTCTCTCCGCTGTGCTTAGCGATGGCAAGTCTTTCTCCATTGGGAGGGTAGCTCCAGGAGGCAGGATTTTCACTGCTCTACCCCTGTGCCTAGGAGGTCACCTGGTTTAACTCTGCAAAGGTTGAAGATTCATTCCCAGTTTTTCTTTCTTTTAAAAAACTTAAAACGGCCTTTAAAATATGGTGCCTCTGTGAGCTGTGAAGAAAAAGATACCACTTGAAGGAAGCAGAATAGGATCCATAGGTGAAATGATGTTCTGTGCTGTGAAATCCAGTGAGATTGGTGGTAGAAGGAGCTGCCTGGAGAATGATCTATTTAAAAAAGCAGGGGGTGGGGGTGGGGTTTGAGAAGCTTTATTCTACATCCAAATCAATACCTTTAGAGCTTCAGCGGCATGTCTTTGAGTGTGTTTTGTGAACTTGAATAACTGCAGTGGTGAAGATTGTTGCAATTTACGATTCATTGCAACTTTAAAATAATTGAGTCAAGTTAGGCCGCCTGTTTTGAAGTGGAGATTGAGGTGAGTAAGTGTCTTTTTTCTCTCAGTAATCAGAGAGGTCTATAATTATGTGGAAGGAGAATAGGACTGAATGAAGCTCGGGCATGCTCACACATACAGGGTTACATAGTTTCCTTTTGAGATTTGAGTTACTTGTACTAGTTTGGTAGCTCTAGGCTTTCAAAATACACCAATAACTTGAAACTATATAGTTAATCTGTATTATTCACAGATTCTGTATTAGCAAATTTGTCTACTCCTTGTAATGTATTTGTGGTCCCCAGAATCGATACTTTGGGTACCTTTTTGATCATTCACGACAGCCACACACCTGTTTGAGCAGAGGCAGAACAAGGTCATCTGCTGTCATCTTATTTCAATCACATACTTTAAAACCAGTGTCCTTTTGGTGGTCTGTTTAGGGCATGATTTTTGCATATTTCTGCATTATGTTGGTGATCTTGCTGTCTCACATGATGGACAGTGGAGCACTGAGGTGCTGTCTGCTATTACTAAGTATAAGAAGGCTGTGAAGTTGGTAGGGGTGAAATACCTGTGTTAATTTGCTTGTTCACGCATGAGTTAGAGTGATGTTGGCTATGAGCTCAGTGTTAATCAAAGTGTGGTACACTCTAAAAAGGAAGGAGAAATCAGTATGTGAGGCCACTCTGGAAAGTACTAACGTAATATCCATCGGACATGTGAATCTATGCAAAAATTGAAAACAGCTGATATGGATTCATGAGATGAAGACTGGTTTTTAAAAAGCATCCTGGATAAAAAAAAACAAAACACCCCATCATGGATGGCATTGTTGTGGGGCTGACTGCCCAATAATTCTGTCAACAATTCTTTTAGTCACATCACCCAAAGCCAGAAAAATGTTAAATCCTTGGTTTGCACATTTCAAAAGTTAATGCTGCATGAAGTGTTTCATTTGTAGGTGAGGAAGGTTACGAAGATCGGGAAACTGAGGATGAATTTTAAAAATAAAGTTTGTCCAGGACCACGGATTTAGCTCAGTGGTTTTGCCACCTGCTTTGCAAGCGCAATGTCCCAAGTTTGATCCCCGGTACCAATAAATTAAATAAATAAATAAGTTTGTTCTCATTCACATAGTTTGCATTTGGAAATTTGCTTACTTGCTAACATTTATTTGCAACTTAGAAATTGATATTCATGGTGCTTTGGGGGGCATTTGCAAAGATCCACAAATTGTTGCCAGATGCACTTGTTCTCAATGGAGGCCAAATCAGGCACTGCCCTGAGTTCTGCCTGGACTGCACATGGAGAAGCCCAGAGAATGCTGCAGAGACTGCCCGGTCCTGCAGTGCCAGGCGCTCTGGCTCTGGGGTCTGTTAGCCAGGTGGCCTCTGGCAAGATGCTGACCATTTTGGACCTAATTTTCTCATCTGTACCATAGTTAGAATCTACCAAGATGAGCTGATGAATTGTTTTTTAGCATAGGATTATAATCTCTGAGATGCACACATGCCTTGCCATAAGGACAGTGGCTCAGTATTTGCGGATTCGCTGTTCATGAATTGTTCTGGAATTTTGCACTTAATATTTTTGTACCCCAGTTGACCACAGGGGCAACTAAAACTGGAAAGTGAAGCTGCCAATAAGAGAAGTTATGTGAAGAGCTGGTTTTCAGCGCTAATGAAATACCTGTGTTTAACAAGGGCCTTGGGAAGTGCAGCTATGGGAAGCACGTGGAGCTTTGGTTGATGAAAATGTTGCGACTCGAGGCTGACAGAAACCTAGTCCTCCAAGAGGGACAGCTCAGTATTCCCTGCTTCTGTGTTTGGGGAGACTTTATGGAACATAATTACCATGAATGAGACTTGACCATAATTGATGTGGTAGTTATTTGTAAAAGTTTTAGGCAAGTGATTCTGCAAGAGGAGTATAGTGCTTTGCATTGGATATATTGCTTCTTAAATAAACAGGTTTTACGATGTTTGGTTGAAATGACCCAGGACAGCAGTTCCGGGTCTGTGTTTACTTCCACACTGGTGTTCACTATCACTCTTGCTGGAATATTTGCTGCTGTTTCCTGTGGGCTCGTCCTTGTTCGTATGTTACCTGTAGTCTTGTTTAGTTGTTGGAACAATAGGAGCAGCAGCAGCATAGATACTTGTGTAACACTTAGGTGTATTAAGAGCACTTCCAAGGGTTTCACCTTTATTGATTATACTCTTTACAACAATCTAAGTGATAAGAGCTCCTATGAGCCCCAAGTTCCAGGAAAGGAAACTGAGGCCAAGCAAGATGAAACAGCATGCCTAAAACTGCAGTAAGGGGTCTTGAGCCTGCACCCCCAGATACCAGCCTCTGCTGCTTCTCAAGGTGGGAGGTGGAGAACATGCTGTCTCTGTCAGCAACAACGACAACAACAGCAGTTCCTCACTGGCTAGGAACTTGGACACATTCTTCACTTTTTATTCATATGGTGTTAATTTTCCATGAAGCTGAGTTCTAAATTTGTGCCTGCCAGCATTTACCTGGTCGGTGACTATACAGGGTAGCATAGCAAGTGTTAGAAACTCTGTCAGATCAGCTCTGTAAACAGAGACTGACTCTGCATGGAGAATTGAGCACACCGAGTCAGTAGTTGAGAATTGTGACATTCTGTGGTTGCCCACTCCCACTTTTGAAAACCTTTGAAATTGTTGATGGAGAGTGATATGGGGATGTAAAGCATGGTGGGCTGGTATAACTCTCTTGCCCTTTTCTCCAGATGGAAAGGAAGAATAGACTTTTTTTCTTCAATATAAATCTGAATGCCAGTCTCTTAGGATAGAAACGGCCTTTCCATCTGTGCCAGGAGTGCCTTGCTGGATGTCACTGGGCCTACCATTTAATCTGTATTTAACTTATTTATTGATTTATCATTGGCCACAGTTTCTTTGGGGCTGTAATGAAAGCTAAGGATTATTTCTTCAGGAGGAAGATGCTTCTAAGTATAGAACTTTGTCATTAAGTACAGTTTGTGGGTATTCCCACACCTCCTGAGAATCCCATTCAGGTAGCAGAGATTTTGGAAACTTCTTCCTAGAGGGCTCCATGAGCATTTTTTTTGCATTTAAAAATATATAACTACAATGCCTGCCTGGCAAGTGCGAGGTCCTGAGTTCAATCCCTAGTGCCAAAAAAAAAAAAAAAAAGCAAAAAACAAAATTAATGTTATGCACTTATATTCCTTTGCTCTTGGCTGGAATTAAGAGCATATTTCCTGGGTACTCTGGTTTTCTTCTGCAGAACATTTACTGAAAGCATGCAGTCTGTGTTGAGTAAAGGAGTTCCTTAATAGTGAAAAGGTTGGAAATCACTGGTCTCTTTATCTTTCCCTACTTCACCTTTCCCAGAATCCTACTAGTCTGTCTGGGCAGTCCTAAATCTATAATACACTAGTATAATTTGGTACTGTTCTTTATTTTATATGTGCATGTCTTGCCTTCTCTGTTACTTCCTAGGACTTTAAGGGCCGTGCCTTAAAGGCTTCTTTCTTGCTTTTCATAGGACTTGGCACCCAGTAGGTTGTGGGCTTATTTAGTCTTGGCTGCCATTTTCTTAGGAGAAGGCAGTGTCTGGCAAAGGTATCCATCCTTTGGTCAGCAGAGGGCAGCAGTAGAGTGGGTAAAGATGGCCTTTGGTCTTCAGATGAGCCAGGCTTCTCAAAACTACAGAGCCCTTAAGGGAAAATCTACTTAATGTAAATGTTGAGGGAATTGTCCCTAAAAATGAAAGCAGCTTTATTAAAAAAAATAAAGGCAACTTTATTAAAATCTAGAATATATTTCAGTTTGAAGCAACATTAATTTTTTAACTTGAATTGCTTTTTTTTTTTTTTTTTTTGGATTTCTAATGTATTGGAGTGGGGTAAATGGTAAGGTATACAGTCAGCAGTAAAGAAGGGAGACAGTAAGCATTTCCTTATGCTGATTGTTATCTTTTATTGCTCATAAATATACATGAAAATAAAGCTAATTTATACGTGGAGTGAAGTATATATTTACATGGTAGTGTGGAAAGAATGATAGCATGCATTTATTTTGCAGTTGGGAAACAGAAAATATCTGCAAGAATAGGTAATACTATACATGTTCTAAAAGTTTAGTTTAAAGATGGTGAATTAAAGACCTAGATAAGTCTAAGGGGAAATAACTTCTAAGTATTTTCTGACTGAAAGAGAGATGCATTTTCCTTCTATAAATGCCCAGATTAGCCAAAATTAGGCAGTTGCAGCTGACGCAAATATAGCAACTGCAATAGGACAGTTTTTCCTGGAAAGAATAAATCTGAAGATGGAGACATGGACCTGGAGGCTAAATGGTGTGCCCAGTGGTTCAGTGGAGATTTGACTGGCATCACCTGGCACTGGCCAGGTACAGAGGAAGCACCTTACCCCAAGGTCTGTCCCTTACCCCAAGGTCTTATGGGGAAAAGATGAGAGCTTCCAGAACCTGGGGCATGGTGACTTTCAGACGTGGGAAATGAGGGCTTCCAGAAGAACTAGG
Organism: Heterocephalus glaber; assembly: GCF_000247695.1. Next base: position 9,834,806 of record NW_004624788.1, on the reverse strand, counting down.
GAAGGATATGGAATCCTGGTGGGACTCTGACCATGAGGAATGAGAAGGATTTCTAGGCAGTTGTGCTTGAGAAAATGAAGAGGTGCAAAGTTATCTAAGTATGTTCCTGAGGAGTAAGGGAACAAGATGACAAGCTGCTTTTTGTGAGAATTCACCCTATTCTACTTTTCAAACTTGTCCTTTCAAGTGGTCACTCCTGGGCCAGATACTTGTGTCTCTGGTTTGGGGATAATCGTGGGAAGAAAATTACTCTTGAAAAATGAACTGTTTTAATCTCCACTATATGAGGAAAACTCAAGGACTCTTGAGAGAGAATTGCCTCACACTGTAGCAAAATCTAGAGCTCTTTTTGGTAATTATGATTTCCACAAAGTTAATTGAAGTGTTAGGTCCATGGCCCTGGTTTGGAAAAAAAAAAAAAATAGACACTGCAGCTATTTGGCTGTTTTCTAGACTTGAGAAACCATCAGAGAAAGTATATAAACTGGGAAGGAGTATGAACTGAGCCTTTATCACTTGAACTCTTCTGTAACCTCATGCTGTACAGGATTTTCATTATGGGATTTCACTACAAATGAAAGAAAGATGAGATGTTTGTGGCTTGGTTACAGTGGGTTTTATCACAGGAACTTGAAATTAGTACACTTTCAGGACCCTGTAACCCTGACATTCATGTCGCACCAGCATTAAGTTTAGGGAAATGTTTCATTATTCAGCTGTTTCTGGTAAATGTGTTAACTGATGTTCCAGTTGATTCAAATCTTCTCGTGAATTGAATTTTAAACGTATTTGCAGCAGGGTGCAGGAGCGTACCTAGATACTTGGGAGACTGAGGAAGGAGGAGCTAAAGGCCAGTTTGGGCAACACAGTGAAATCTCATCTCAGACAGGTGTACAGCTTTATATTTCGTGCACATCAGAATTCCATATTGGGTTAAATATGATTGCCAGAGAAGTGAGCAGAGATAAGATCTTGAACCAAAGGGGTAGATGAGTGTATACTCTGTTGTGACTCACACCTTTGTGTTAGCTTTTTGTTTTTGTGACAAAATAACTGAGAAAATTATGTTAGAAGAGGAAAGGTTTATTTTGCCTCAGAGTTTCAGACATTTCAGTCCATTTTCACCTGGCTCCAAGGTGGAAACATGGCGGAAGAAGCCTGCTCATCTCATGACAGCTGTGAAGCAGAGCAAGAGTGAGAGCATGTGCTAGCAGGCTTCCTTCTTCCTCTTTTGTCCAGCAGGCCCCAGCCTATTAGATGGTGCTCCCACATCCAGGGTGTGGGACTCTCCCATCAATTTTCTGTCCCACATGCTGTTCATCTCTGAAAATGCCCTCATATTGAAGCGGAAATTTTTGGTTTCGTGTCAGCTCTTCCTGGCAGTCTGGGAGGATAGAAAGCATACCGAGAGACTTGGAGGCAAAGTGAAAAGCAAGCTTTATTTTCAGCACCGGTGGGTCAGCCTGAGTTCACACTCCAAGAGACTGACCCCCACTTGAGGTAGAACAAGGCAAGATATACTCCCTCGGGAGAGGGCAGGCTTACAGACATTTTACATCCTTTCATTGGTTACAAAGAGTACAGGTCATATGGGCTCAACAAATCCATTGGTTATCTGGCATTACAGACAGCAAGTTCAGTGCACAAGTCATACCTCATTTTCATTTGGTGGGAGGTAGAAGTAACAAACTCTTAGAGAGGAAAGGAAATTCCTGAGATGCTTGAGAAGAAGGTATTGGGCCAGGCAGGCCCAGGGACATGTGAGGGAATGGGGAAAAATTCCTTGTCAGTAAGTCTGGCTTTAACTGCAGAGAAGCATATTCCCCTTCATTATAAACACCCAGAAGTGTGCTTCACTAATTTCCTAGGTGTTTCTCAGTCCAATCAAGTTGACAGTCAAGATTAACCATAACAGGGGCCGGGGATTTAGCTTATTGGTTCCGCTGCCTGCCTTGAAAGCTCAAGGACCCAAGTTCAATCCCCGGTACCCCAAAAAAAAAACCCCAAAAAGATTAACCATAACAACCACTGTTCTCAGCTCTAGGAGATGCCAAGTGCTTGCTCATTCTTCCAACTACTGTAATAATTTTTGCCTGCTCTTTACTGTGACTTGTCCCAGGTGTTGGGGGAACAACAGTGAACAAGAAAAAAGATCTTTGTCTTCTTGGAGCTCAGAGCCTGATAAGGACAAAAGAGGTTAATCAGCTGATAGCATAATGCATTTCTTAATTACAACCGTGATGTGTTCTGTGGGTGATGAGGACCTTTTGAGTGGTCCTCAAAAGTGGTCAAGTGGTCCTTTTGGCTGGTGGTAAAGGCTTCCTGGTGAAAGCAACCTGTGAAGGCTAAAGGGCATGTAAGAGGTAAGCAAGAGAAAAGCATTCCATGGGCTGAAGTTGAGCCTCGAACTTGTTCAGGTGGAACCTTGTTTGTTCCAAGATCGTAGAGATCAAATTACAGATTTAAGAAACTTGGGGCCATGTGCCCAGAGCTGTCTAATGTGCAGTTGAAGTATCTTGAACACCCTGGGAGACTGGTACTGGAGAGAACTAATGGCGAATGTTGAAATTCCAGGATCCCAGGCTAAGGGGAAAATAGCCTTATTCTTTGAATGGACATGGTAACAGTGGACTAAATTCAATGGAAAAAGAGTCTTTGGATTTGCCAGTAAAAACTTCCAGAAACCTTGGAGCTCTATCTTTTCTTCTTTATCTCTCTTTATCCTTCCCTTTTTTCCCTCTTCTTCAACAAATTACTCCTTCCCTTTTACTCTCTCTTCCTGTTCCTCTCCTCTGTCCCTCTCTACCTTCATCCATTCACTCACAAGCTGTCAGGCATCACCTGTGAGCAGTATAAGGTCCCATCTGCCCTGCCCATGGAGTTCGAAGTGGATCGATTCTCTAAGCAGGCTGGAATGTGGAGATAGATATTTGTGTATGGAATGCAGTAGATTGTTTTTGTGTGTTTTATTTATATGAGCAGTCATCATGAACTCATGCTCCCTTCTTTAAATGTGTGGGCCCACAGAGGAAATGGAGGAAGGTTTGGAAATAGATTCAGGCCAGTCCGTTTCTGTCACTGGAAAGCTGTTTGTTATGGCTTGTATCTAGATGCTCCCCCAAAGCCTCATGTGGTCATAGGTGGAGCTTTTCAGAGGTGACTGGATCTGGGGTATCTGATGCTGGGATTTAAGGACGTGATGCTGGGTACCCCAAACTGGGTGTGAGTGCTACCCTCCCTAAGGACAGATAGTCTGGTTAGAATACAAGGAAGAGAAGGAAGGCTGTTGCTGTGACTTGCTGCTTCACTCCCTTCTGCCTGCCCTGCCTTGCCATGAATTGTTTCTCCTTTGTGATGCCCCTCTGCCATGCCACCCAACTTTGGAACCAGATGATTATGGACTAAAACCTCTACAAACTGTGCGCTGAAATAAACCTTTCCTCCTTTGAGTGTTGGGTATTTTGTCTCAGCAACAAGAAAAGTAACTAAGACACTGTTTCAAATCAGGTGTCTGAAAAGGGTGGTTGGATCTATTGGAAAGCTCAGTGCATTCTGTTGGTATTGTTCTGTCTCATATTTGGGCACCTTGAGGATTTCATTGTAAGCAGTTTGTCTGTAGGAATTGTATTCTCTTTGTAAAAATGGTGACTGCTGTGTCATTTACCCAGTGGAGATAAAATAAATATTAATTACTTGTGGCTTATCCCTTAACATACCTTTTCCTTTCCCACTAATGAAGCAGATTCCTGATGAATGCATTTGTCTCTCCAGAGTTTCATTTGCCAAGGCTCAAATGCTGTAAAGGATTTGCCTGGAGGGTTGAGATTCTTGTCGTATTTTTTTCTTTCTCTTTCAAGCACCCTTTGGAGATGCATTTCTTCTGAATGTAATCAGCCTTAGGGAAATTCATTTTAGCCAGAAAAGAGAACTATGTGGTCATGTTCTTTTCTGCTACATTAAGGTAAAATGTTTTTGAGCTAAAAACAGTAATTAAGCATTAAAAGGGAGTAGCAGGCATTTACTGGATGGAGTTGAGGCCCAGCTATATGTGTTACTGTCACCAGATGGGGTCTGAGAGGTCCCCCAGAGAGGAGGTAGGTACCTCATCTTGCCCCAGGTAGGTCTTTGACTCTTGTTATAGAAAAGCATTTCAGGATGTGTCAGCACAAGGCATAGATAGATTTAGTACTCAGACTTAGAGGAAACAGTAAAGGTCTTCAGCTTGAGGAGTTGAAGTGGGTGCAGCTGTGGTGGAGAAAATCAGACAGAGGGGAGGAAACAGCTTTTAAGGATGAGCTGGGCAGTCTAGGTTCTATTTTGCAAGATGGCTGTGGGAGAAATCCTTATCACCTCATGTAGTCTCCATGAGATGATTATTTCTGCTTGGGGCAGTCGCAGTTTTGTGGAGGCTTTGCTGGAATCCAAAGTAGTCTTAGGTTTAAGGCAATGACTAGAGACTTTAGAGAGTTGAATGACCCTGTCAATATTTTATCTTGGCGTCTTCAGTCTTGAAGGGAGAGGAGATAGGTTATGAAATTTAGGACAGTCAATCTTGTATCGCCAGCAAAATTTTAGATAGGATTCTCTATTAACATGACTGTGCAGAACTCAGCAAGGATCTGATCCAAAGTTTTAAGAAGTAAAGGAGACAGATACAAAATAAAGGTCAAGTGTTCTGCTTTTTAGTTACCTATACACATCTGTAGACCCAAGTGGAGAGTCTTTGTTTCGTTAAAAAAAAAAAGGTTCAGTTTTTAACTGCTTCTGAAGAAAACACAAATCATGCTTTTGATGAGTAACAGGCTAAGGGCACATGAGTTTGTTTGTCCTCTGTCCCTATGGGGGTCTCTGTCTCACTACAAACTGAAGTTGGAGTATAAATGTCTGTTGGCGTTTTTTCTTCAGGAGTTCTTAGACACAGCCTACTCTCCTTGCAAAATAAGAATTTCCCTGAAATGAGGTTAACTATCTAGAAATTTAGCTTCTTTGAGATTAAACTGAGCATCTGTGTGGTACACGAGTGAACAGAGGTGAACCAGTCTCTTGCATGTGAGCCATGTGAGTCTGAGGCAGGAGCATTTCAAATTTGAGCCCAGCTGAGGCAACTTAGTGACTTAGCAAGACTGTGTCAGAAGGAAGAAAAGGCTTGGGGATATGCTCAGTGTGAAAGCCCTGGGTTCAGTCCGCAGTAGGAGTGTAGGAGACTAGCATAATTGCCAAAAAGGGGCAACAGATTAATCAGATGTCTTGCATGACCCAGTAAAGTAACCTTTTAATTTTTACTTTTACCTAGTGTATGCTTAAGTTTCTTAGAGGATAGAGAGAAACTTAAGCACTACTGCTTACCCCCGAATTCACTTTTTTGCTTAGAATTGTGTTTTCTTGACTGTGACCTGTCCCCAGGCAGAGTTTACGCCTGGCTGTGTTTTTGCTGAGTGGGATGAGCTAGCCAGGTATTTCCTCCAGGTGCAAGGCCAGGCTCCCTGAGACTCAAGACAAGGGGGTGTGCCTGTGTCCTGGTCCCTGTGGGGCTCCTGGGAGTGAAGTGGGGGCACCTGGGTACTCTCTCCACTGCCATGGAGTATGGTTTCGGCAAGTGTTTCTGCCTCTCAGCCAGGGTTGTGTAAAATGAGAATGACAATCACCAGACTTGCCTGTGGCCAGGGCTGAGCTAGGAGGCTTGGAAATTGGGACTGTGAGAGGGCCCTGCTGTTACCCATGGATTTGGCCCTTCTTGGTGTGGCTTTTGTACTGGAGTAAGAAGAAAATGAGACGAGAACGAGAAATGTAAGGAAAGTAAAGGGCTGCTCTCTCTTTGGTTCTTAGGCTAAAAGTAGAGCAGACCCCTGACCCAGTGCTGTAAAGCAGGCTTGGCAGAGGTGGGGAAACGGTCTTCATTTATTGGATGGGTTCTGAGAACGTCATGACAAGTTAAACCTTATGGGTTAGAACCGCTCTCTTGGGTTTTCTGAATTTGTGGGGACTTTAGGAAGCATCCTCCCTTGTTCTTATTGTCCCTGGAACCTTTCAGGAGAGAACCGTTAGTTTCTTGGACGGTTCTCTCAGCAGTAGCCCCTCCCTTTCCTCAGGATGTTAGCTTTCACCCACCAGTGCCCACGCCCTCCACGTCACCTTTTTATCGGTTCGAAAATAAGACACACTCTGGCTCCCTTTAGCCTTATTTGCTTAAATTTTCTTTACTGGGTATGGACACATTACTTTCTTTAACCCATGTTATACAAGGGCATAAGCAATGAAACTATCTTTTGCTTTTTTTTTAACCTATGGAACTGGTTAAGAAAAAAGTGTATTGGAGAGTGGTAAGAAAGTACAACTCATAACATTACTGAGGGAATAGATGAGTGCAGTCATTTATCAGTGGTGAGCTGGCAGTATTTATCAAACACCTTAAAATGTTGACTATTCTTAAACCCAACAAATTCTCTTTCAGAACATAATTTTAAGAAAATTGTTGAAACTCATGGTAAGATTTAGCTACAGAAAAGTTTGGTGAATTGTAAATGACATAGAGAAAAAAGGTAGTTATCATTGTAATGTCCAGCAGTAGGAAACTGGGCAGTAAATTAGGGCATATTTATGTGCTGGAATGATCTTCACGGTTTTAAATACGTAGTATTGCAGAAATTTGTTGACATAATGTATAATAAAAAAGGTTATATACAGCATTATGGTGTGCAGCCAATTTCATAGAAAGTGACAGTGCATACACATTAATAGTAAATACATATACCCACAGAGATGCTGGGAGTGGTGGCGCACACCCATAATCCCAGCACTTTGGAAGGCCTAGGCAGCAGGATCTCAAGTTGGAGGTTCAGCCTGGCAACTCAGTAATTTAGTGAGATCTTGTCTTAGAATAAAATAATTTAAGAAAAAAAGAAAGGGTTGGGATATAGCTCAGTGTGAAGGATCTGGGTTCAATCCCCATTGTCTATGTCTGTGTCTGTCTGTCTCCCCCCCCCCCCATGCATGCACATGCACAGGCAAAAGCAAAAAAGAGGCGACATAGGCTTCAGCCTTGAATACCATCAGAAGGTGGATGTGGGGAAGGCAGGCTTTGGGAAGATATCCAGGAAAACCATTTGCAGTGTACAGCTAGATTAAGGTTTGTTCTGCAGATTTAATGTCCCCTCCCCATTAAGGAGACTCTAACTCCTTTTCTTCCGGTTGCTGAAATGGATGTCAGCCTTGCAAAAGGAGATTTCCTTCATAGCTATAAATTTCCCTTACTAGAAGGAAACGTCTGTTTTCAGTACTTTCCCTAGGTCTATAGTTTCTAAAATAACCAGATCACAGGGCCGAGGATTTAGCTCAGTGGCACTGTCTGCCTCGTAAGCACACAAGTCCTAATTTCAATCCCCAGTGCCAAAAAAACAAACACCGAAAAACCCAAACAAAAACAAGCTCACAATAATTCTTATGCCAAGGAGGCGTATTTGGGGTAGCATGGTGGTGTTTCCTATAGTCATATTTTGGGGTGGCAGATTTTGGGTCTTCTACAGCATCTTCTACTACACAGTTCCAAAAATGTACTTTCTGCCTCACTTTTTCTTTCAGCAAAAAGTACAGGCGAAGAAACAATGGAGATTGCATTGAAGGAACTTTTGTTCTAAAAGCAAGCTCAGGGCCAGGGTGTAGCTCATGGTAGAGTACTTGTGTGAAGCCCAGGATTTGAGCCTCAGCATTGTAGAAAATACAAAGCTGGAGTCTGCTTTGCTTGGAGTTAGCAGCTCTTATACAATGCAGCCATTAAAATGAGGTCTCTGTTTATTGGGATGGAAAAGTGGCCACATACAGAGACTGGGTTGCTACAACCTCATTGATGAAGTTCCATATCCTCTGAAACCACAGAAATTTGTTGTTTCCAAGATCTGGAGGTCAGGAGTCTAAAATTAGGATATCGGTGGATTGTTACCCTCTGAGGATCCTGAGTGAAGGATGTTCTCCAGGCCCTCTTCTTGGTCCTTGTCTTGCTGTATCTTTACTTCCTCTTCTCTCTGTGCTGTCTGGAATTTTCCCTTCTTATAGGGGCACCAGTCAGACTGGAATAGGACCTACCTCAACGTGATGATCTGTGGTGATGCCTCTCCAAATAGGGTCAATTCTGAAGTACTGGGACTCAGGGATTCAACCTATAAATGGGGGAGGGGACAGTTCAGCAATATGTTTTACCTGGGTTTTTCTTTTTTGGTTTTTTTTGTTTTTTGTTTTTTGTTTTTGGTACTGGGGATCGAACTCCAGGACCTTGTGCTTGCAAGGCAGGTGCCGGAACCATTGAGCTAAATCCCGGTCCTTACCTGGGTTATTAAAAAATTAGTGTAAGCCCATACAGGGAACCATGCCTAGCTATTTAGGAGGCTGAGGCAGGAGGATCACTTGAGCCTAGGAATTTGAGGGAAGCCTGGCAACATACGAAGACCCCCATCTATGAAAAAAAAATAAGATAAAATGTAATTAAGAATTTTTGAGAGATTAGTATAGGAAATTTCAAACATGAAAACATTGGAGAAGATAATATTGAATCTTCATGTCCCCTTGAGCTTCCTCCAAAGCCAGTCTCATTTCATTCGTGCTCTTACCTCCCCATTGGATTACTGTACTTTGAAGTAAACCCCAGGCATCAGACACAATGCAGTCTAAAGTGATAAAAGGCCTAAAGAGTTGTATAGAAGGGATGATCTCCCAAGGATAAAAGTATATATCTTTGTGTGTGTGCATATTAGAGGAATCAGAATAATACCAGATGCTACAGTGCTTGTCTCTAGGAAGTGAAATTACAAGTAATTTTTGCTTCCTTCCATATAACTTTATAACTGTTTTTGCTGATGGACTAAGCCAGCCTTTTGTAATCAGCAAACAAAACAGCTGGTTTCTAGGTAGTGTGAAAAAGTGAGCCTGAGGGGCAGCAGAAAGGACAAAACTTTACCACAGTCCTTTCCTGAGGCAGGAGATCGTATTTTGCTTCTAGAATATAAGAAAGAAATAAGAGGAAGAACAGAGGATCTTAAGGCCAGTCCTGCCTTACCGCTACAGTGTAACTGCCCACCCAGCTCTCTGAACTGAGGCTTCCTTTCTGCAAAAGGAAAGCCGGACTTGATAGACCCCTAAGATTAGTTTGCTTGCTCTCCCAGGACTTCATCCTTTTAGTGTTTGCTTCTTACAACTTAGTAAAAGCTTGCATTTTTCATTTGTTCAGTGTGGTGGTGTTATGTGGGGTGATGAGGAAACGGTTGCAGAAAAGTTAAAGGTGAAGAAGTGAGAGAAAGGAGTCAGCTTTTAAGAAATGCAGAGGGCTCATCCCCCTTCAGAATGTGTGTGTTTGTGTGGTTCAAAACCTTGCCTTTGCCCTCTGTCCTCTCCCCTGGACAGCATGGGCCGGTTTATAAACAGCACTGAAACTTCTTGGCAGTGCTCAGCACATGCATTATTAAACTCTGCAGGGACTGGAAAAGACTTCAGAAGTCCTGAGTCTCTGGGGTGTCCTTCCAACCACTCTGGAATTTCTGCCCCCCTCATCTCATATGATAAAGGTCAGCTGTCAGAATGTTGAACTCTGAAATGCCATTAGCCTGTCCTCCTTTCCAGGCATGGAGGTGGACAGAAAAATCTGGGGTCATGGCTTAAGTCATTTAGTAATGATGGGCCTCAGTAATGACACTGTGAAGTCCAAGGCAAATTGGGTGTGAATCTGAAAGCAGTTAAACATCTGGGGATGGCGACTCCTTCTCTCCTGTTAATTTTCTGAGAGTAGAATAGAGTCCGTTACCAAACAGTTGAATGCAGCCTTCCAAGTGGCCAGTTAGATTACTTATGAAGCATCTGCAGCTTGGAAGTGGAATTAGGATTTTTGAAAGGAAAGCCCTAAAGCATTAAAAAAAAAAAAAAAGACTTCAGGCTTGAAACTCCTTTCCTCTCTCCTCCCCAGAGCTAGGGGCAGTGCATTGTGGCCACTTGTGAGGTGATGTTGACCAAGCAAACACCTGCCCCATAAGGCTGAGGCTCCCCTCCCCCATACACCCATCCCAGGTGCCAGGCAAAGTCTGGGCAGCTCTTTGTCTCTCAGGCAATAATGGCAGGGACCTTGGAGGCTACAGAGGCAGGAGACAACCAAGCAGATGAAAATAGCACCACAGCAGCTCAAAAATTAGTTTGTCATTGGAACCACAGCCTACAGAACCAGCCAGACCCTGTGTGCTAGCCCTAAACAGACTGCCAGCTTAGAAAAATTCAAATACCACCCCAAGTTCCCTAACATCATAGCCAAAATGTCCAGGATACAATCGAAAATCACCAGTCATCCCAAGAGCCAGGAAAGTCGCAACTAGGCTGAGAAAAAGATAATTACCTGCGACTGAAACTGAGATGCGTCGAGTGTAGGTTGTGCTGGAGCACAGCCATGCCTGTGTGGTTGGACTGTCCCTGGCTGTTCCCAGGCTACCTTAGCAGAGCTGAATGGTTGCCATAGAGACCATGTGGTCCACAAAGTCTGGAATATTTACTCTCTGGCCTTTTTTGGAAGTTTGCTAAGCCCTGTAGTAACCTCATTGAAAATCAATGGCCAGATTTTTTGAGATCTTCTTTTACTCATTTTTGTGTGATTCATAGTACAGAGTGTTACATTCCTGATATTGGTTTCTCTGTTTACTACCTATATCTTTTTATTTTGTTACTGTTTTTGCAGTATTGGGGATTGAAGCCAGTGGTGCTCTACCACTGAGCTACTATATCCCAGGCCCTTTTTTATTCAGAGGCAGGGTGTCCCTAAGTTGCACAGGCAGGTCTCAAACTTGTGATACTCCTGCCTCAGCCTCCTGAGTCCCTGGGATTACAGGTGTGTGTTACTACACCTGGCTTTTTCTTTGTTAGTAACTTCATCTGTTTAGCCAGAAGCATCCTCCCTTTGGAGATGGACCCCATTTCCTGCTGCTTGTCTTGTTCCTTATTGCCACTGCCATTCTCTTAACCCCACTGAGAAATATGAATTTTGAAGATACACAATTGCTGGGGCTTTTCCTTCTCCACTCACTTCATCAGGTTTGAGAGATGTTTGGGATTACGATGTTTACGGCCTGCTTACACAGACTTGTGTTTGAGGGTAGCCGGAGTGTCCAGGACTCTGGCTGTAGGGAACACTTGGCAGCCTATCATTCCAGGTGCCTGTAGTGCCCTAAAAAAAACAAGCATAGCCTGGGAAATACAGGGAAAGTGAAATGTCAGGTGGGAAAAGTCAGCAGCTTACTGAGAGAAGAACATATTGTTCAGGTGTGAGGCTAGACTTTGCTCCAGCACTCCAAAGTGTAGTGAAAGACTCTGGAGTTTGGAATACCACTTCTCCAGAGAGTAACACAGTCTGTTGATAACACAGAGCTGATTTTGCTCCTCATGGCTGTGAGGAGAGCCTCGCTTCCATGGGGACTGACTTGCTTGGTCCCTGGGGGAGGCCAGGGCAGAGTACAGAGAATTGCAAGTGAGTTTAGGTTGTGGGGACTTGTCCATTGTAAGTGTGCGCAGATCCTGGTGAGTAGTAGTGTGGACTAGAGCCACACGGCTGCAGGCAGTTTCCAGCCAGGGCCCTGGCCTGAGGGGCCTGGGCACACAAGCCCAAGCCAAAGGGCCACCCAGAAAAGAGCCGCACAGGCACACAAGCATCAGCCAGAGGCCAGCCCCATACCATCCATAACTACATAGACACTCTATCGAGAAACATGCTCAGACACCAGGGTCTGGGGTGCATAGCCCCCAGCCAAAGGCCCTCCCAGACAATAGCTACATAGGGGGCCAGGCCCTAGCCAGAGGCATGCCTAGATACTATCCCATATGTGCACAGGCCCGAACCAGAAGCCCGTCCAGGCAACAGGTCAGCAACCATTCTGAGCCCAGGAAGGAATTGGTATACTGGTGAGCGGCAGAGAAAAGGTTGCTCGGTGGCTTGCTGAAAATTGAAGACCACTGGTGAGCACAAAGTTGCCTCAACAAAGGCACAGCAGGCTGCATCTGTTGAAATGATAAGACACATAAACAAGACTCAAAACCACACTTCCATATGACCTAAGGCAACCCCAAAGGGAAACGAGATGGAACAATCTGATACTCAACCACCTAGACTCCTTGAACTGGCAACAAAAGAGGATCTGGAAAAAATGAAATCAAATAATTTCTAAGATAACAACAGAGATTGTGCCCACAGTGCAAGACATGATTAATCTACAGCAGACGCAGATGAAAAAAAAAAAAATAGAGGAGTGGAGGAACATGATGGAATCCCAACATAGGAAATAAATGGAATCCATAAAATAGATACAAACAGATTTCCAGGAAATTAAAAACTCCATTGAAAGTTTACACAACAGTATGAGCAAATGTGAGGATGGAATTTGAGACATAGAAGATAGGATTGCAGTTAGTGCCCAGGAAAAGAAAAATTTCTCAAAAATAGTAAGGAATCATGAGAAATAAATCCAGTAGCTGCTAGATGATGCAAAGAAGAAAAATAAGACTGATTTGAGTCAATGAAGAAACAGGAGAGAGTGCAGATGACATAAAACTGTTCACAGAAGTAATAGCAGAAAACTTCCCAAGTAGGGGAAAAGAACTTAACATACAGATAAGTAAGGCATACAGGACCCCAACTAGCCATGATCAAAAAAAAAATCTACACATAGGCATATAATAGTTAAAATTCCAGATATCCAACAGAAGAACAAAATTCTACAAGCAGTTAGAGAAAAGAAGCAAATCACATACAAAGGAAGGCCCACCAGAATCACAGCAGACTTCTCAACACAAACCCTCAAGACAAGAAGAGCTTGGAGTGACATGTTTCAAGCCCTAAAAGAAAACAGCCTCCAACCCAGTTTGATGTACCTTGCAAAACTATCTTTCAAAATTGATGGAGAAATAAGATACTTTCATGACAAAGATCACCTGGGGAACTTCATGAATACCAAACCAGCACTCCAAAGAATTTTAAACAATATCCTAGGAAAAGACAATGAGGATCACAAGCCCAGGAAGCCCAGCAGAATGAATGCATCTGGCATGACAAGAAATTAAATGCAAAGGGGGAGAATCCAACAAAAAGAAAAAGTCATGACAAGGATAAGTCAATACGTATCAGTTATAACCATCAATGTTAATGGTCTCAATTCACCAATCAAAAGAAATAGACTGGCAGAATGGGTCAAGAAGCAAGATCCAACAATATGCTACATACAAGAAACACAATTAAAAAAGAAACTCATAGACTGAAAGTGAAAGGGTGGAAAACAACACTCCATGTGACAGGAACCAAAAAAAAAGCAGGAGTAGCTATCCTCTTTGCAGATCAAGTGGATTTCAAACCAACACTGATTAAAGACGAAGAAGGACACTACATCCTTGTAAAGGGAAGAATCCAAGAGGAAGAGATGACAATCATAAATATGTATGCTCCAAACACTAGTGCGCCCAAATATATAAAAGAAATAGTAATGGACATGGAAAATGTGAAATAAGCACTAATACAATTGTAGTGGGGCACCTCAACACCCCACTGTCACAAATAGGTAGATCAACTAGACAAAAAATCAACAAAATACTAGAACTCAAACTCTTGAACAAATGAATTTAACACATGTTTACACAGTTTCCCACCCCACAAAATCAGAATACACATTATTTTTAGCTGGACATGGGTAGTTCTCCAAAATAGACCACATACTTGCTCATAGAACATGTTTAAGTAAGTGCAAAGGAATTGAAGTTATCCCCTCTATATTATCAGACCACAGCATGATGAAATTGGAGACCAGTAGCAAAAGAAACCACAAAAATTTCATAAACCTATAGAAATTGAACAACACACTACTGAACAACAAATGGGTCACAGAGGAAATTAAGAAATCAGTTTCTACAATTAAATGACAATGCCAGTATAACATATTGGAAGCTATGGGACAGAATGAAAGCAGTCTTATGAGGGAAATTCATAGCAGTGAATGCTCATATTAGGAAAACAGAGTGAGGTCAACCTGATGCTGAACCTCAAGCTTGTAGAAAAAGAAGAGCAGGACAGACCCACAGCTCATACAGGGGAGGAAATTATAAAGATCAGAGGAGAAATCAGTGCAATAGAGATTAAGAGAACAGTACAAAAAATCAGTGAAGCCAAGAGTTGGTTCTTCCAAAGAATCAACAAAATTGACAAACCCTTAGCCAACCTTATCAGAAAAAGGAAAGAAATGGCCCAAATCCATACAATTAGGAATGAAAACTGTGAAATTACAACAGACCCAGTAGAAATCCAGAGGATCACCAATACCTACTTCGAGAACCTATACGCTAATAAGATGGAAAACACAGAAGAAATAGACAGATTCCTAGATACATAGGAATTACCAAAGTTGAACGAAGAGCACCTAAAAATTCTAAACAACCCAATGTCAAGCAATGAAATTGAAAACGTAATTAAAAACTTACCAACTAAGAAAAGTCCGGGCCCTGATTCTTCACTACTGAATTCTATAAGACATTTAGAGAGGAATTACTACCCCTACTGTTTAAACTCTTTAATGAAACTGAAAGGGAGACAATACTCCCAAATTCATTCCTGGAAGCAAGCATCACCTTGATCCCCAAAGCAGAGAAAGACCCAACCAAAAAAGAGAACTATAGGCCAGTCTCACTAATGAACATAGATGTAAAAATCCTTAATAAGATACTGGCAAATAGCATGCACAAGATCATCAAGAAGATTATACACCCTGACCAAGTGGATGCAGGGATGGTTCCACATATGCAAATCAATCAATGTAATACACTATATCAATAGAGCCAAGGACAAAAATCATATGATCACTTCAATAGATGGAGAAAAAGCATTCAACAAAATCCAACATGCATTTATGATAACCCTACAAAAAATTTTAATAGACGGTGGCTACCTCAATCTGATAAAAGCCATCTATAAAAAACCAGCTAATATACTAAATGGTCAAAAACGGAAATCCTTCATACTAAAATCAGGAACAAGATAAGGATGTCCACAATCACCACTCCTGTTCAATATAGTCTTGGAAACATTAGCCACAGCAATTAGACAAGAGAAAGAAATAAAAGGAATAAAGATAGGAAATGAAGTCAAACTGTCATTATTTGCAGAGGACATGATAATTTATATAGAAGACCCCAAGAACTCCACCAAAAGTCTTCTGGACTCAATAACCAAATTCAGTAAAGTAGCTGGATGCAAGGTCAGCACACAAAAATCAATAGCTTTCCTCTACACAAACAACAGACTCAATGAGAGAAAAATGGGGTAAACAATTCCTTTCACAATAGCATCCAAAAAACTGAAATACCTAGGAATCAACCTAACAAGAAATCAAAAGCTTTTACTCTGAAAACTATAGCACTCTTAAAAGAGAGATTGAAGATGATATCAGAAAATGGAAAGACATCCCCTGCTCCTGGGTAGGAAGAACCAACATAGTGAAAATGGCCATACTTCCAAAACTGCTATATAGATTCAATGTAATCCCAATTGAGATCCCAGTAGCATACTTCACGGACCTTGAGAAAACAATCCAAAAATTCATTTGGAACAAGAAGAGACTTAGAATAGCAAAAGCAATTCTAGGTAACAGAGACATGGCAGGGAGGTATCACAACCCCCAACTTGAAACTTTACTACATAGCTACTGTGATTAAAAACAGCATGATACTGGCAAAGAAACAAACCTGAGGACCAGTGGAACAGATTAGAAGATGCAGAAACAACTCCAGACACACTCAGCCACCTCATCTTCGACAAAGGAGCCAAACACCCTCACTGGAGGAAAGATAGCCTCTTTTTAATAAATGGTGATGGCAAAACTGGGTTTCAACTTGCCAAAGATTAAAACTAGACCTATATCTCTCACTATGCACTAAACTAAAATCAAAATGGATTAAAGATCTAAATATTAAAACAGAAACGCCAAACTGGCTAGAACAGAGGTTAGATAGAACTCTTGAAGACATTGGTGTAGGAAAAGATTTCATGAACAAAACCTCAGTTGCCCGTGAACTAGCACAATCAATCAACAAGTGGGATCTCTTCTTACTAAAAAGCTTCTGCTCATCAAGAGAAACCACCAACAGTGTTAAGAGACAACCTACAGTGTGGGAAAAAATTTTCACTAGCAGTTCCTCAAAGGTCTACTATCTAGAATCTATAAAGACCTTAAATCAGATCTCCCAAATTTAAAGACTCAATCCAAAAATGGGCACCTGAAATGAACACACATTTCTTGGACAAACAAGTAGAAAGAGCAAATAAACATATGAAAAAATGTTCAACATCTCTGGTCATTGAAGAGATGCAAATGAAAACAAAGCTGAGATTTCACCTCACCCCAGAAAGAATGGCTGCTATCATGAAATCAACCAATAACAAATGCTGGCGGGACTGTGGGGAAAGAGGAACCCTGCTCCACTGCTGGTGGGAGTGTAGACTGGTGCAACCACTGTGGAAATCAGTATGGAGATACCTCAAAGAACTAGGGCTAGAGGTCCCATTTGATCCAGCTATTCCCCTGCTGGGTATCTTCCCAAAAGAATTAAAAGAATCATATCACAGTGATATATGTGCACCCATGTTCATAGCACAGTTTGTAATAACTAAAATTTGGAAGCAGCCCAGTTGCCCATCAACTGGAGACTGGATAAAGAAAATATGTGTTTTTTATAAAATGGAGTACTACTCAGCCACAAAGAACGAGAAACTAGAGACATTTATAGCTAAATGGATGCACAATTGAGGTGATACTCTTAAGGGAAATAAATAGGACACACATGTAAATACCGAATAGTTTCTCTAGTGTGAGAAACCGAAAGTGTAAATAAGGACTAAAAGGTATAATAGGTAATGTGAAATAGGAAGAAAAGGGGCAAAGGGGAAGGGGAAGTAGGAGGGGTAGGGGAAAGCAAAGAAGGGAATGGAATTAATATGAGAAAATTAAAAAAAAATGAATACAAAGCCTTTGTAAATAGGGGCGGAGGGGTTGAAGGGAGGGCAGGGAAATGGGGAAAAAATAAGAACCAAGATAGAGTATGAAAAAGTGCAAATTCCCAATGATGAATGTCATTATACTTTATACCTAAAGTGTAGCAATAAAATTAATATTAAGAAAAAAGGATGTGAGGACTTGATTGGGAATAGGGATGGATTGAGACGGGAACAATTCAGGGTTGGTGGGAACACTAGGCAAGGGTGTTGAGGCACAGAATTCAAAGAATTTGAAGGTGCAAATTGTGAATGGTTTCTGTAAGAGTTGATAGCTGTTTTAAGAAGTTCCTGTAAGGAACCCTCAGAAATTTCTGCAGCAGGCTCTCCTGCAATATTAAAATAATGGTTATGAGGTTAGTGAAAGATTAAAGTCATATTAATGGAGACAGTAAAGTCTCTGTGGATTTGTTCTTGGAGTGACCACTCCCCCCACCCATGACTTTTAAGCCTAGGTAAGGTCAAATCAAGTAATGCCTGAGTTAGCCATTGGTTTACCCTCTGACCCAGACAGGAGACTTAGCAGGACTCAGGAATTCCACCTGGCTGAGGGAAATGCCAAACCAAGAGTACCTTGTCCTTAGTGTCCAATTGTTTGATCTACTTCAAGACTGACTGAGTTACTGGAGGTGTCAGGGAGCCTGTGGAGACTTTGCCAACCAAGGCAAGCAGTTGGAGTTCCTAAATTTAGGATTCGGAATGATGTGGGTTGGTGATGGATGAATGAGTGAACTTGTGCTTGTTGACTTTCAGACTGTTAGGATTGGACTTTTCAATGGTTCTGAAACCTGCACCTTCCAGGGAAATGAAGCCCTTGTCCCTGTACAGCTTCCTTCGGTTCTCTCTTCGGAAGATTTAAACTTGTTGAACAGGAGTACATTGCATGTTGATCTTTGCATCTTGGTTTCAGGTTCTTTAAGCTTTATGGAGCCACTAGTTGTATTAGCATTAGTTCCAGTGATTTGAGTTTGTAATGCATATGCATTATTTGTGCTGTGGGAAACAGGTGATAAGATTTTTCCCCCTCTCTCTGAAGCTTGCCTATCTGTGAGGTTCAACTTGACCTACACTTAGCCTCTCACAACCCCAGAGTTGACACTTTCAGAGGGTATATCTTTGACTTCATTTGGGACTCCAGTTTTGTTTCAGTGTTAAAAGTTGGTAACACCATTGACTATGGAGGCCAAATGCCAGAAAGAATGGAAGCTTTCTCTGGTCTGGTTTTAAACACCACGGGTGATTAGTGTTAATGTGCCTGGAGGAAAAGCTCTGATTTGAAATTTACGAAATTAAAGCAAGTGATTCAACATGTTTTTAAAGGCGGGTCTCTGCCGCTTGGTCAGCTGGCGGAGGATTGTACCCTTTTGTTCCTAAGCCTGTGGGCACCTTGAAAAAGGCAGCAGGAGCCTCTTAGTATCTTCTCTTGGTGTTTTGGGCGTGCACGGCAAATGTGAGCAGTAATAACTGTAACTACAGCTCTGAGGTCCAGATGCCTATTTGTTTCAAGGTCACTCAGTTTCTTTGAGTCTAATGCAATAAAATGAGGATCTGTGTCAACCATGTCATTGAAAACTAGAGTTCTATTTCACAATTTATAGAAAAGGGGGACAGAAACTAATCTTTAGGAGGCATCTACTCTGAGCCAGGCAAAAGGCACTTAGCTCATTTTATCTTTAGTACTCAATTTACCAAGAAAGATGTTGAAAGCCATGAGGTCCCTGATTATTGGTAAGAGGCTTGCAGAGTTGCTCAGGGGGTACTACTGATGTTTATTTAGGTAGTAGGACTCTGTGTGTGGGCTGCTCGTGAGGCCTGTAGCACCCCAGACCCAACCTACTCGGAGCTAGTGGGTCTCCTGTTTATTGCAACCCTCAAAGCACCCCACTCCTGTCTCCAGATGCCTCTTCTAAAAGGCTGCCCTGCCTTTGCCACCAACAATGGGCTCTCAATAAATACTGATCACAGCTGATGTGTGGGCCTGTCTCTGAGCCTCTGTTTCAATAGGGTAGAACATTCCCTAAGCCAGTTTTGTGTTTTTCTTACCTAAGATTTACCTAGTAGTTTATGCTTACAAAATAGCAAGTATTTATCCTATACTATGATTGGAAGATAGCTTTCTTTATTAAAACAAGTACCAATGAGGTATATAGTTAAAAGGCTTCCTTTTAGTTACCTTTTTAAGCATCATGGCATCATTCATAATACAGTAAAACCTTAGTTTGCAAGAATAGTTCCTTCCGCTCATAATCTAAAGCACTTATATAACAAAGCAGAGAGAAATAAGATCCACTTGTGACCCTGTGACATTTAGTATCACGCACTACTCATATTACAACACATCACTTGTTTATCAAGTTAAAATTTCTTAGAAATGTTTGTCTTGTGGAATAATTGCAGACCAAGATACTTACAATCCAAAGTTTGACTGTAGTTGAAAATACAATGTATTATTTCATTATTTTTAACATCTTTTTTCAACATATTTTTCTAGACAAGGTTTCTATAAGAATTTATGAAAATGCTGACTACTGTGAAAAGCTTGAAATCTACTTTTCCCTAGTTGTTAAGTTATAGTTGACACTCCGAATACATGGATATTATATCTTGTTTGACATTAAATGTAGCCAGCTGGCTGGGTTTCTTGGCAGGAGTAAACTGATATCAGAAGTATCGCCCTTACTCAGTCTTTAGTCATATTAGTTTCTGTGGACTTGGTGTCATAAATGGATTATGTGGCACTTTAGTGGCAGAATCATGAGATTTGGATTCATTCATTCCAAGTTTTTTTCCATATGCTAGGAATCAAACCCAGGACCTTGAGCATGCTAGGTAAGTGTTCTGTCAACTAAGCTGCATCATCAGCCTCTGGATTCATTCACTCAGTAGGTATTTACCATGCCTGGGATATGTCAATGAGTAACACAGATACTGATCCCTGGTTACACACTACCTTGAATGATCGTAACAAATAAATTACAAGTCAAATCAGAAGGCAATAATTGCTATCACGGAAACTAAAGTTGGTAAGAAAGGTCAGAGTATGAGGGTTTGGGCTGGAGTTGTGCATTTAGTTGTTTTGGGAAATTTTTTTGAGAAGGTGACTTTTAAGCCAAAATCTAAAGGTGATATGAATATTTTTTGAGCTATTATATTCCAGGTGCCATTTTAGGAGCTACATGACCTTTGTCATCTGCAATAGACACTTCGCACGACTGGATTAATCGTGTGCAGAGTAAAGAGAGGGTGCTGCAGACCATGTCTGCAAACTCACTAACCTGACTTTTACAGTCATTTTAATATAAGGACACTTGTCTTTGTAAGTGGGATGAGCTTTTTTTTTAGAGCAAGTAACTTCACTGAATTTTAGAAAATGGCAGGTATGTTTCAAAAGGAATTAGAAGGGAGAGAAAGGGTGAGTATAGAATGAGTTTTGGGCCCAGGTCCAGTGGTCTCTACAGAATTATTGGTTCTTCCCAGCCAGTGACATCACGTTGGTGACAAGGATCCTCTGGGGGTGACAACAAAGCAGGAAAGTTTGCCTCAAACTAAGAACAGCTTTTATAGAAAGCTTACAGAACTGTGGACCAGAGGACAGGAGTTTGTTCTGCCAGTGAGCTCTGTGACCTTGGGCCATGGCTTTAGCTCTCTCGCTTCTAGAATAGAACAGCTAATTATTTGCCACACACGGTGCTGAGCATTTGATGAATGTCATCTTGTTTAATGTGGTAAGTTGTAAACACGAGGGACATGAACTCCACAGATAACGATTAAAGTCCTTTTCTAGCTCTTTGGAGTTCCTTTCTCCTTGATTTGTCATTTCAAAGGCACAATTAAACTGCTGTTAATCTTATGACTAGTTTATGAATTGAAGCCAGACCACGGATATGGTTGTCTTGGTTTGTCACAGCACAAGCCATGCAGTAGGGCTGGATCCTGCCATTCATGGTGTTTTCCTGACATCTGTGGTACTGCAGAAAGTCATGTGTCAGAATTTTGGGGGAATGGGATGGCTCATCACTGGCTTCACTGTGATCCCATTTGTACAAATTCTAGCTCAGGGTTTTGCTTCCATTTCTTTGCCTCAGACTAGGACTGCGGAGGAGCAAAGGATTGAGACTGGAGGAAGTGAGGAACTAACCTCACTCTGAAAGAAAACCATGGTGTGTCTACTACCTCAGCTAAGTCTCACAGTAAAGAACACCAAGGATTTTGCAAGGACTTCTGCTTTTAATGTATTTATTATTGACTTATTTCTGAAGATCTGTAAAATGATACACTCAGGTGGTCGTTTTCAGCTCTAACATTGTAAAATTCTCTTTGATCAGAGTGCCTTGGAGTCTGACCTAGACCAGTGTCCCTCGGGACTGCACAGGTCAGCAAGGTACCAGCGTGACCAGGTGCTGGCTGGTCAGCCTGTTGGCAGGAGCACTTCTGCCCCTTACCTCCCGGCTGTTCTCTTGTTTTGTAGATGATGAACCAGGTGGAAGGGCAGCAGAAGAACCTAGTGCACGCCATCGAGTCCCTGCCGGGTTCTGGCCCCCTCACTGCCTTGGACCAGGACCTGCTGCTCCTGAAAGCTACCTCTGCCGCTACCCTCAGCTGCCTTGGGGAGTGCCTCAGCTTGCTCCAGCAGAGCGTGCACCAGGGGGCGGCCCCCAGCCACAAGCCGGGGCCCTCAGGTGGGGACGGGTCAGGATGAATCCTGCCCAAGCTCGTGTGTGTGTGGCGGGGGGGGGGCGGCTTTCTGCCTAGAAATTCTTTCATTTCTCCACTGGCCATCACCTGTCCTTATATTCCAGTATATCTCCATTTGTCCCACCATTCTCATTTTCCCCCTCTTCTTCCCCAGCTTGAGATCTGTTTTTTCTTTTACAAATTAGAATGTAACTGTCTCTGTGAATTTTAGTATGTTTACACAAATAACTATGAACTGCTTTGCATTCGCTATCATCACGTGTGTATCTTATACCATTGGTGGCTCTGGCACCCAGCAGTCTCTTTCAGATCTGTCACTCTGCACCCTTCTTCCTTTATTTCCATGGTGTGTGTCTAGTGCAGTTGACCCCGGTGGTGACAGTCACACACACAGCCTCTTGCCATCTACTGCGGGAACATCCTTGAGCAGGTTCCCTCATGGAGCTGTTTGAGGGTTTCTCTGCAGCATGCACAGGAACATTTTAAATTCTTTATCCAGATGCCAGCAAAGCCTCAGTCCTTTAGAGCACGGGTTAGCCAATAAGCAGATGTAAAGATGCTAATGAAGATTAAATTCAATAGTAAAGGTCAACATAGCTTGAGTTTGGTCATGTCATATATAATTATAAAGAGTTATAATTAACAGAACAACAGAAGCTTCATTGAGCTTTGTTGCCCAGGGGTCACTTAATTAATGAGGGGATGAGCAGCTTAGGGGTACAAAGCATAGCGAAGTCAGGAGTAACAGTCTATCTCATGCTTGCTTCTAGTGCCACTTGCCTTCTGTTCCACTAAAGATTAAAAGTGTGGTTGGTTTTTCGAGGAGACTGTGTGTACTTTGGATTTCTTGCTGTCACACCCACCATTATTTACTGAGCCTGGTCCTGCCAGTGTTTGGCCTTTACAACATTTCCTCTGAAATTCTTACAGGGCAGATGTTACCACATCAGCGTTTCAGATGAGATACTGAGGCTCAGAGCAGTGAAATGACTTGCCCAAGGTCACTCAGCTAAGCGGCAAAGCCCAGTGAGTGACAGGCTCCACCCTCTGTGGCAGACTCCTCCCCCTGCTTGGGGCTCTTTGTTCCATCCAGAGAAAACCACCCAACCGGCTCTGAGTCCTCCGAAGTGGGGCTGGGGACAACGTCTGCTAGCATCACGATTCTCTTGGGACAGGCATATATTTATTTTATTTTTAAATTAACTTCAAGTTACCATGGTAGCATACGTTTGTAATCTCAGTTCTCTGGGATGGTGAGGTGGGAGGACTGCAAATTTGAGCCCAGCTCCAACAATTTAGCAAGACCCTGTCTCAAGATGAAAAAACTAAAAAGGAACCAGATGTGGTCATCCACCCCTGTAATCCTAGCACTCAAGAGGCTGAGTCAGGAGGATTGATACGAGTTTGAGGACAGCTAGGGCTACATTGTGAGTTTAAGGCAACTTGAACTACATAGCAAGACCCTGTCCCCCAAAACTCTAAAATAAAAAGGGTTGGTGACATAGGTCAGTGTGAAGGCCTTGTCAATCCCCACTACCAAAGAATAAAACTTCGGGCTTCAGAAAAGTTACAGGAATTGTGTGGAATATTCTTATATGTCCCTCTCCAAATTCCTTAAATGGTAGCATCTAAGACATTTGCACCAACATCTATTTTCTCTCTACATATAAAGCATATTGATACTTTTTAACCATATTGCGTATGTGACGGCCTTTCCCTCTTAAATGCTTTTGTGTATTTCGGTTAAAAATGACATTCTCCAGTGTAGACAGCATAATGATCAAGATCACTAACTTAACATAAATACTGCCCTATTGTACCCTAATTTGTAGATCCTGCTTAATTTTAACAGTTTTCTCCCTAATGTCCCTTACAAACGAAAGAAAAGAATCTGTGGTGCACAATCCAGTGTTGGAGAGGATGTGTGTGAGTTCAGGTGACCCCAGAGCAGGGACTCAAACCTGCTTTCCTGTCCTCTTCCCTTCTCAGCTTGAAAACTGAGTGGAAAGCTCAGCCAGACTCCTGATGTGGTGTGGCCTCAGGAACTTCCCTTGGGGCCCGGTTCGAATCCATAGCCAGCCTGGAGACTTTCCTGGTCTCACTCACCCTGGCTTGTAACTTCAGGCTCTGCAACTGAGTGGGTTCAGACCAAGGGTCTTTCACCTAGTAAATATGAGCTTGATCTATTTTCTTATTCCTAAAATTCTTTTTAAAAATCTATCTTCAGGGCCAATTTTCTAGCAAACTCCTTTTTTCCGTTCTGGTTTTCACTAGATCTCTGGTGTTCTTAAGGGCCTGAAGGGACAAACCTCAGATAATGTGGGACCTGAGGTACGGTGCCTGGTTGAAATTGACACAGGTATTGGGGAGGAAGGGAGATGGGCAGTGTCCCCAAAGTCATCCTGTGTGAGGTGTCACTGCCTTCGCGTCCTCCACGCCAACCCCTGCTGGCCCATCCTCCCTTCTTTCTGGCCATTTTCATCAAGGTATTTGGCTGAAAGGTGGATAGCAGAAAGAGCCTGGAGAATCATGTTGATTCATTTGTCTTCTCATTTCCTTAACCCATTAAAAAGTTATATTCCCCATAGCACATTAGCCTCATAAGTTTTGAAATGGTGTGTGGACATTTCTTTTTTTTTTTTTAACTTTTTTATTACTTAAATTCTTTTATTGATACATTTTAGGTATACAACACAATTACATTTCTCATTGGGAACTTGTACCTTTACATGATGCATCTTGGTTCTTATTTTTTCCCCATTCCTAGCCCTCTCTTCACCCCGTCCACCCTTCTCTATTTACAGACTTTATTTCCATTTTTTCCATTTCTCATCATTTTTCCTTTCCCTTCTTTCCTTTCCCCTGCCCCTCCCACTACCCCTACCCCTTTGGACCTTTTCTTCCTATTTTGCATTATCGATTATTCACTCTAATCATTGGTACATTTTAGGTATACAATATGATGACATTCATCATTGGAAATTTGCACCTTTACATAATCTCTCTTGGTTCTTATTTTTCCTCCTTCCCCTGCCCTCCCTTCAACCCCTCCATCCCTCCCTATTTACAAAGACTGTTTCCATTTTTCCATTTTTCCATTTTCTCATATTAATTCCATTCCTTTCTTTCCCTTCCCCTACCCCTCCCACTTCCACTTCCCCTTTGCCCCTTTTCTTCCTATTTCACATTACCTATTATACCTTGTAGTCCTTATTTACACTTTCAGTTTCTCACACCAGAGAAACTATTTGGTATTTACACATGTGTGTCCTATTTATTTCACTTAAAGAGTATCGCCTCAATGTGCATCCATTTAGCTATAAATGTCTCTAATTTCTCATCTTTTATGGCTGTGAGTAGTACTCCATTTTATAAAAAACCACATTTTCTTTATCCAGTCTCCAGTTGATGGGCATTTGGTGTGTGGACATTTCTTAAATCTATGTCACACACTGGGGAAGAAATTGAATTATTTCTTGCATCCCAGTCACAATAACAATTCCAGAATCTCAAGCTGAGTGGAAAAAGAGAATAAGGTGACCCCCTGAGCATTGCCACAAAGTGTTCGTTGACAGTCTCTGGGTTCTCTAGGTCAACTGTAGTAGTAGCTGCCTGCCACACACTGATAAGAACAGGGCTACGTCTAAGGAGTGCTGACTAGGTTGATGGAAGTTAGAATCTCATTGCAGTGAAACTTTGAGTTTGATGTTCAGTGGCAGGGAGGCCCATGGTACTGCAGCTTACCAAATACCCACAGACATTGTTCTTGCTTGGAATCTCTTTGCTAACTCTAGCCTTGTTTTATTCTTTGGCCCCTTTTCTGAATGAAAAGTGAATTAATGTGAGGTCTGCACTATTTCATGTTCGGTAACATTTTCTTGTGTCTTCTGGGAAGATTGTTGGCTTTGGAGCCTTTGTCTACAAATGCTTCTCTCTTCTGCTCATTTTTTTTCAAGCACACTAAGCAACTGGGCAATGCCTGGAAATACTTCAGTATGCATCTCCCTCCCTCCTACACATTTTGGCTTCCAGAACTGTCTCTGATATCTTTAAGATAACATCTGAAGGGCTTAAGGGCTTCTGTTTAGAGAGATTTGTAATGAAAATTAATAAAGTAATCTTGCCTTTTGGTCAAGGCTTACATTAAGCAGCTCCCTTACCATTTCTACTAAATTTATTTCAACAGCTTGATGGAGGCATATTCTTGGCTGATGGGGCCGGAATGTGTGTTTTCCCCAGCCTAGACGTATACCTCCACGACTGGGAGGAACAGGCCATGCTCAGAACTGAGAAAGGCTATGCTATGGGGGGTGCCTGGTCTCTACGCAGGTGACCAGTATGGGTGTAATCTAGACCTTTAAAGTAATTTGAGGGTGCAGCGTACTCTGTTACCTGTGTTTTCAGGTTGGTTCTTTGCTTATAGGCTTCAGTCCAGGGAACAGAGTTCAAATTCAGAGCAGACAGAAGTAACCAGACAAGCCTGATACAAATGCCTGGGAAGGGCTGGGCATTAATGTGGTCGGTACAAGTCACACATGAGAAAGGACGCTGGGTCCGAGCTGTCAGGGCAAATGATGGGGGATCCCTGCAGATAGCAGTGCATGACTCAGGTGCCCTTAGACATGAAGGAGGACAAAAGATGAAGAGACATGTGACTTTAAGGGAGGCGTCCCAGGGCAGAATTGAGAACGCCTCCTTTAACTCATCCCTCCATCACTGTTTTGTTCTTTTGTGAGGTTTGTGGAGAGAATTAGTTATTAAACCAGTTTTGTTGGCCCTCTTGTGATAAGATTTGGAAAAGAAATTAAGGGACACTACTGTAGGAGTCTTCTTGGCTTTTTCTGGCCATTTGCTTCCCTTCCTCTGCTGGCTCCACTTCTTTCCATTCTTTCACTCTTTTCTACCACTCTGAGCCTTTGCTTTTTCCATCTCTGCCCTTCATCTTTGACGCCTCTTGCTTCTGGTGAAAATTGTTCCCACCACTTACAGTCACCTTCCTTTATTTTATGATTAAAAACCCAAGAGAAATGTGATAATTCCTTCGCTAGATAGGATTATGGGAGAAGAGAAAAGCTAGAATATTTTAGATGGATAGATTAAAAAAAAATCTCTAAGAAATCCAGGTGTGGTGGCCTATGTAGTATCACAGTTCCATCAAGTTGAGTCAGAAGGGTCACAGTCTTGACTCCAGGTTGGGCAGTTTTGGGGCAGTTTAGCAATTTAGTGAGACCCTGTCTCAAAATTTAAAAAGGGCTGAGGATGTAAATCAGTGTGAAGGCCGTGGATTCGATCCCGTGTACCACAAACAACAACAAAACAAAAAGAAACTCTAAAAGTTTTTGAGTGGCAGCTTTTCCCTGATGAAAATAGTTGGATACTAACATCCTGATTTTCCACTGCAAAATGCCTTACGCTTTCTCAAGTTCATAGATTCCCATCTTACTGGTGCTGTATTTTGGAAAAACCTCTGGGTTTACTGAAGCTGGGAGGTGTGGTGGAAGCCCAGTGCTGCAGGAAAAGGGGATTTTTCAGATGCTGGGCTGTCACATCCCATGAGCAGAGGTCTAGCAGCTGTCAATGTGCCAAGGCTTAAACTGGGCCAAGGACAGATTAAGACAATTCCAAGCCAGACCTTGGCCCTTAAGTGCTGGTGTTTTGTTAGTCTCCTTTATGGTTTTGTTTCTGTATTTCCGTATTGCTTTTCTTCTATTTTGCTACACAGATTTTCTGCCTTTTACATTTCTCCTAATGTTTTAGGGAAAAATACGATATGAAACACGCATACATGAGTGGTTGCATTGTTTTTCAAAACCATCCTTTAACCTATATTTTTGTAGTCATAAAAGTCAAGGATGATACACTACTTCTTGAATCTTTCCGGTAAGGATGAAGATTGGTCATATTTTAACTCCTTCTGCATCTCAAGTCCATTTCCCAAGTTTTTGGTGCTTTAATGTGTGGGCTATTAGTAATTTGGGGCAATGTTCCAGATCAAACCCAGGGCCTCCTGCCTGCCAGCAAGCACTCTACTGTTAATATTTTAAGTTAGTATGATGCTCATGTAATGTTCGATAATGACACTAAAATCACTCTCAGCTGGGTGTGTGCACCTATTGAATCCCAGTGCTCTGAGAAGCTGAGGCAGGAGGATAGCAAGTTTGATGCCATGCTGGGCAATTTAGCAACTTTGCAAGATCCTGACTCAAAGTAAAAAATAAAGGGCCAGGGATATATAGCTCAGTGTAGAGGCCGATGTAGTAGATTCAGTGTAGATTCAATCCCCAGTTCTACCTTAAAACAAAAACAACTTTGGTATTGAATTTTATAAACATATTTAGAGAAATTATTCATAATTTGTTCCAGCCTGGGATTAGGAGGATATGAGTGAGGCACACTAGCTGTGAGTGCAGAACAAAGGGGTACCAGAAATCTCAGTACTTCAAAAATGTTACTTTAACGTAATGTATTTCGAAGGGAAAATGAATGCCAAAAGAATCCATGATGAACAAAACAACAAAATTTCACATAGAGACAATATCTTAGCTAAGGCTTCTGTAACCAACAACTGTAGACTGGGTGGTTTAGCAGAGATTTCTCTTAGTTCTGGAGACTGCGAGTCCAAGATCAGGTTCCCGCTGGTGTGGTTCCTGGTGAAGGTGCCGTCTTGGGCTTGGGGATGCTGTCTTCTCCCTGTGTCTTCACAGGGCCTTTCCTTGCTGTGTGCATGTGTGGAAGAACTCTGGTTTTCACTTCCTTGTCTTTTAAGCTGGGCATGGTGGCACATGGCTAAAATCCCAGCACCCTGGGAGCTTGAGGCAGGAGGATTGCAAATTCAAACCCAGTGCGGGCAGTGGGGCGGGGCGGAGGGGGAACACACAACAATGACTAATTCAAATGGATCAGGGTCCTTCCTCCAAAGGCCTGTCTCCAAACTCAGTCACACTGGAGGTTAGGACCACAACATATGGATTTGGAGTAGGACAGGGTAACAGGATCCAAATGAATATTCAGTGCATAGCAGAAAGATCCCTCAGGACAGGGATCAGGGGGAGCTAATTGAGGCTGAGTCCCAGACGAACTCCCTCTCTCCCTCCCTCCTCCCTCTCTGTGTTTACACACAATTTGCTTGGATACCACATTTGCCAGTGCACCATTTATTCTGTGCTGAGGTGAGTGTCTTCTTGCCTGGCCCTCATCCTGGCCTGGCCAGCTCTGTGCTTCTCTGAGTTTATTGCTCACTACCAGTACTTTGGTACGTGATTCCTGGTTCTTGATGTCTTAATTTTGCTTTTCTTTTTGTGTTTGAAGTTTCAGTAATCAAAATCCCAAGAGAATATCAGACCATGTGCTGGTGTGAGCTTCCATTGGTTGACTTTGCTGGAATGTGGTGGGTCCTTTCAGCAGCCTTCACTGCTTTGCTGTGGGGTTTGTTGTTTGTGTTCCGCTGATCTGCCATTCCTCCTTTGGAAACAGTGATCCTCTGTCTCTTATATCTCTGTTCTGTGTCTTCTCTGTTACCTTCTGCCTCTGAGGCGTAATTGTCATCTGTACCCTTGGTAACTGCACATTGGGTAGAACTTCCTTATCTCAGTACACTGCTTTCTAGAGTGTTGATTTTGATTTTTTTAAAAATGTTTATTTTTTATTAGTACATGTTTGCAGTACATAATGATTGCATTCCTCTTGAGGAGTTGGTACATGTACAGAACCCATCTTAATTCTTTTTTCATCCCCTTCCCCTTCCCTCCTCTCCTTCTCTTGGTCCACTTCTCCTTTGCAAAAGTTCTATCCTTATTTCTTATTTTCGATCTTTTATTTTGTACAAATGCTGATTTCATTTCCTCCTAATAATTCATTAATGTATTCATTTCCCTTTTTCTGTTTTCTTCTTCTGACTTTGTTTTTGTTTCACTTTACTGTGTGCCTTGTGCCGAGGATATACCTTCCCTGGTGTTTTCTCTGTTACTTTACTTTGAAAGTTTCAGAGATGCATTCTTTCCTAAGAGTATCTTTCCCCGGGCTCTGTATAGTCCTTTTCATTCACTCTAGGTTAGAATTTTTCTTCATCCACAAACAATATCAGTCTATCCAGACTCCTAAACCCATGAACATTTTTACTGGAACTAGACTATTGTGAGACAGGCATCTCTCTTGTCCTCACTCACTGGTTCTTAGATACTCTGAATCCATGGAGTACACACATGGTACCTTTATTCATCCAGTCCTAGTCTTTGACCCAGCATGCAGTGCACCACTGCCATTGTATCCTTGGTTGCCTTCTCTGGATGATGGTTATGGGAAGAGGAAGGGACAGCTTTGGGGTGAGGAAATGTAGTCCTGATCACCTAGACAAGCAGATCTTATTTTTTCCTGTAGTACTTAAGATTTTCTGTCAAAAAGATATTTACTACTTGTGTAATAAAGTAAAAAATTTAAAACAGTGTGCCTATTTATGGGACAGTTGTCTAATATTTAAGGTTTGAATCCAGGTCTCTGAGGCAAGAGTCAGTTGACAGGATAGGTAAGAAGTATCCATCTCTCCCTCCTGGAGTTCCAAATCTGAACATGTTTTTGTAAGTCCAGTTCCATTTGCTTTACTATTTGTGAAGACTCCTGTCAAGCTCTTGTGGGTCTTGGTTTTTGACCTTTTAGTTCTTGCTCTCTCCCTTCCTTTTTAAAAAAATCTTTTTTAAAAATGATACCAGGGGCTATTATATGGATGTTTTTTCACTTAGAAAAATATACATAATGTAAAATTTGCTGTCTTAATTAATTTTTTCAATTTAGTGCTGGGGATTGAACCTCTAGGGCCTTGTGCATGGTAGGAAGCACTTTACCAATGAACATCCCCAGATCTCCTGCTCCCTATGCCTACTTTTTCTTTTTTAAAACAAGGTTTTTCTAAGTTACCCAGGCCAGACTTAAAGTAGTTATTCTTTTCCCTTGGGCTCCTGAGTAGCTGGGATTACAGGCTACTATGCCTAGTTTACCATTTTTTTCTCTGTACATATCTATATTGTTGATACATTCACATTGTTGTGTGATTAATCTCCAACACTCGTCTTACACAATTGAGGCTCTAAGCTGGGTGTGGTGGCGCACACCTGAGTCCCAGCATTCAGGACACTGAGGCAGAAGGATCGCTGCGAGTTTGAGGCCAGCCTGGGATACATAGTGAGTTCAAGGCCAGCCTCAAATACATAGTGAGATCCTGCCTCAAAAAAATCCAAAAACAAAAACAAAAAACTGAGGCTATATACTCATTAAACAACAGCCCCCCCACCCCTGCACCCCCATCTACTCCTCAGCCCCTGGTCGCCACCATTCTCCTTCCTGCCTTTTTACCATTTTAAAAAATGAGTCTGGAAACTCACTCTTGGTGAAATTTGCTATCTCATACGTATGTGGTAAGCACACACTCTGCCAGATCATGTTCTAGGTTCTGGGCACTCCATCCTGAGCCAAGGGTACTCTTGTTCCTGCCCTTGGGAGCTGGCAGTCCAGGGAGGAGGGAAAACCCACCAAGAAGTAAAGGAGTGAGCTGGCCAAGTGCAGACTGTGCTGAGTCCTCTGAAGACAGGAAGCAGTGCCATGACAGAGGGCTGTGGGTGCTGTGTGGGTTGAGAAGGTGCCAGAAGACCTGTGAGCAGGTGATGCGGAGCTGACCCTTGGATTTCCTCAGGAGTCCTCTTCCCCCATCAGAGGGCCAGAGGGCCAGAACTCAGAGCAGAGAGAACACAGGCACAGAGGCTCTAAGTCAGTAATGAACTTGGCTCATTTGAGGAGTGGAAAAAAAAATACCAGCATTTCTCGAGCCCGATGAGCACAGCGGGAGAGAATCAACCGAGGTTGGCAGGCTGTAGAGAAAATCAGGCAGTTTAGATTTTATTTCAGTTGCAATGAGAAGCTTCTTCAGGCTTCAGCAGCAGAGTTATGTGATCTAACTTTTGGCGTAAAAAAATATTTTTGCATAAAAATGTACTTGAGTTGGATAGCACTACACACAGAAACTACACATGCACACGCACGCACACGTACAGCCCCTTCCTCTGCCCCTGTCATTTTGCTCTGGTCAACCAGATTCCCTTGGGGTCTTCAAAGTTTGGGATACTTGTAGATTTTTTTTTTTGGTAACTCCAGTGAGATGCTTGATGGATTACTTTAGGGATGAAACACCTGAGACCCTGAAAGGTTGAGTTCTCAGCCACAAAGTGAGTTTCTACTTCAGCCTATCTTTTCTCCGTCATTTATTCTTTCTCTTCAATGGGAATAGAATCTCCAGAGTGGAAATCGGCAGAATTTCTCATGGTAGAATTGTCGTAGGGTAAAGAAATTCTCCTCTGGCCACTTCTGCCCTCATTAGTAAGCATAAAAAGATAAGCCATAATAAAATATGACTCTTAACATATAGTATTAAAAGAAAAAGTCTCCCTCCCCAAGGGCCTGAAAATACTTTTGGTTTACCAGATTGGTGTTTATTAAAGCATTTCTTGCTATAATAAATGAATGTGTTGGCCCTAAGTGTGGGGCTTCCTGATGTCTGTCACACGTACCTGGCCATATCCGACAGCAGGGGCATGGTTGTGTGACCACACTGTAGGCATCTCTTCTGAGCCAAGATTATCATGGAAGTTGCCATTTATACCATATTTTGGGCAGCCTAGTTTTGATAAAACCTAACTTTTGGTTTTTATAATGAATATTTGAAAATATATTTGAAAGGCTAAAGAAGAAAAACACCCTTATCTGACATTGGTATTGTTGGAAATTGTTTCTGTCCAGGGCGGAGGATAGAAGGAATCTGTGATGATTCTGATCCTGATATTACACAAGCTCATTAATGTATGATCAGAAGCTACACTTAGTACATCTTTTAAAACAAACCCCACCACGTATTACACTCGACCCATGTGAAGTAAGTCTCCTCCTACAGTGAGGTGCAAATATTTCATGAGCTATGAATGTTTAATTTGGAAAATACTTGGCATCATTCTAGGTCTTTATTTCAGAAAACATCCTGGGATGGCATGGGTCCAAGTCACATTCCACAGAGCAGCTGAAAAATGGGACACTTGGCTCTTTACCATCAGCCAGTGCCAACATAACCTGGGCAATTTTACCAAATTCCACTGAGGATGAACAAACCTTACAGCCGGAGCCAGAGGTAAGCTAGCCGTCCTCTCTTAGTGCATTCATGGCTTGTGTTATTGCTTGTTCAGAAATATAGTAATTATATTTGTAACTTGCTCATCTCTTTGTTTTAAGAGGAGACAAATAATCAAATGGAAGAATTGCCTGGAGAGACCAAATTGGCTCCATGCTTGCCTGGCACTTCTTATTCCTTATGTCTGGCAGCTGCCGTGGGTAAATTGCATTCTTCCAAATGAGGAATCTCCTAATTTCATTGAAATGGGAGGCATTTTAACTTCAAATGGGAGAAATTCTAACAGACCCATTAAAATGATGCCTATTGACATGATGGGAGCAGTTACAATATATTATGTCGCTCCTCTGAATAATGGCTTCTTCGTGTGGTTTGTGCTAATAAAAGCTCCTGCCTCACATGCTCGATTCCTGCATGCTATTGAATCAGCCAGAGTCTGTGGGGTGGTGGCCAAGACTCTCTGTGTAGGAATTGTACTGTAGCCCAGCTCAGGCTGCTGAGGGTAGTTGTCCTGCCTTGTCTCAGAGGAGCGGCCCCTGCGGTTCTTGACCACTAGCTAGGTCCCTGCAGCCCCCATGGACTCTGCCATCTGCTGCCACAGCTCTGCTCTCCTAGCTCTGCCTCTTAAGTGGCAGTTGGAAGGGCACCAAATGCAGGGATTCCTTTTGTCAATTTTACTTTGTGTCAGGAGTGAATTTTTGTATTTCTCTTTCCTTTGATGTTCATGTCCTCTTGAGATGGTCTCTTGAACCAGGCCAAGACCAACTTGAACCATCTGTTCTAAGTTATTCTTAATTTCAGTTGAAATCATTTTTGTCTGAAAATTGTGGACCATTACAATAGCTGTTTTGTAAGGTTGAAAGCCCTAAGGCTGCTTCTTCCATCAGGTAGTCATAGTTATCGATTGAAATTTTTCTCCAAGCTTCCTATGATTATATTCTCTAACAGTGACTTAGTAGCACAGTTCTTACAAAGAAGCTATCAGTCTGCCTACAAGTATTTCATTAGCTTCTTTAAGAGGCCTTAGCACGGAGTGAAGTGAATAGGGGATGTAAAATTTTGAAAGGCATTTGGCCTGTAACCACGGAGCTGCTGTGTAAGTGAATTGCAGGTAAGTTGCCAACTGTGTCCATGGTAGGAGCCCTGCTGTCTCCTTTCGAGGGAACTGAGTGGGTTGGGTTTTGAGGATGGGGTGCCTGGCTGTTAAAGGATTGAAAGAAATACTGTACAATGTCTTTTATTCTCTCTACAAGCAACCTGGGTGTGATTAGGGGTGTCTTACCACAGTGAGTGTGTTTAAAGGCTTGCTCTACAGGGAAATGAAGAGTAGAGAAGTGAGTTATTAGATCTTTAGTAATCTTGGTTTAGATCCTCATTCCTTGCAGCCGCCTTTGGCTAAACTTAACAGGGGCCATAACCTAATAAACCTACTCATGGGGGCTGGTGATGTTCCTTACTCTTAATCCTTCTTACTATTTCTGCTGCTTTTCTCAAATAGGTGCTTCCTCTGACAGCTGAAGCTGGAGAGACTGGGTCTGTTGTTTGTAATACAGTTGTCACTCACTCGCCCCACCAGTCAGTAGCATTGGTAAAAGGTAGCATGTAATTGTCTATAAGAAATAAGTAGCTCCTAAGTTCAACTTTTTAAAGATATCTTCAAGGAGAAGAGCTTTTGCCATTAAGTTGGAACCGTTATTAACTTCTGGTTGTCATTTTTATCATTATTCATTCTGTCAGAGCAATATAAAGTATTGCTCAGTGATATAAAGTATTGTTCAGTGATTCCTTCTAGCAGTGAGAGACTTATGAGGTGGGAGGGTGTTTTGATGGTTTTCTGAACAGGGAGAATTAGTATTTTGCCAAAGACTGTCATTGTTTCAGTGACAGTGCTAGTATATGATTCTCAAAACCCAAACAGCTAGTGTTGCTTGGACACTGTTTTTCTTTTTAGCCCATTGTACTTTGCCACCTTTTTTTTTTTAATTGTCTTAATAATTGAAGAAACTAGCAAAATCCACCCAGTAGTTTTACTGTCAGAAAAAGGAAAATGTTTCCATTGCCTCCCTTCTGTACAATATGGAGAAATAACTCCAGAAGGAACTAAGTGAAATTCTTACAGGCTGAAAATTCCGTAGGAGAGGGTGCCTTAATCCTCTTGATATACAGAATATAGTTATGTGAGCAGTTATTGGGGAACTAATTTTAAGAATTATAGTTATTGTGGTACATTAGCTAAATAAACTATTTTCTCCTAGTTTGTTGTTCCATCATGTTTTAGGTCCTTGGGAATGATGATTGGGATTCAAAATGTTCCTCCCCGCTCTTGGTTTGGGATAACCTACATGTGGGGAACAAATTTTCTTTTCAAGCTTAGGTCGTTTAATTCCCAGCAGAACAAGAACACCAAGAATAGTGTTATAAGGGAACTGTGGTTGCTGTTATCAAATGCAGTGATTTTAACTTTTTATTCTCCTGGGGCTAGAACTAAATGTGAAAATGAAATACTCTTCCATACTGAAATGAGTTAGGGTCTTGGTTTCATCCATTAGTAGAACAATTTTTCATCTCTATAACAGCATGTGAAATTTAAGTTTAGATAGAAAAAGGATTTTGTTGTGGTTTCTTTATTGAATAACACCTTGTTTTAGGACAAGAAGGAGAGTGATTGGGGTCCATACTATGGACTGGCTCTCTGTACCTTCTTTCCGCTTTCTGGACCTCCCTACTTTGGTCCTGGGGACTGAACCCAGTACCTGGCCATGCTAAGCACAAGCTGGGCCACTGAGTGTGCACCCCTAGCCCAATTCCACCCTCTTAATTGGAAAGATTGGAACCCAACGTCTCCATGTCCCCGACTTTCTCACAGCTGGATTCCCAACTGCATAACAGTGAGTGTGTGTGTGGTTTAGAAGACCAAGTTCCTACCGGTGCCCCTGACAGGCAAGGTCAGGGAGGCCCTAGCATTCAGCGGCAGTGGTGGTGGCCTCCCTCGTTCTGTGGCCTTAGTCCCATCTGCCTAGGCATGTGAAGGTGGCCTCCTGAGGTTTGGTTCACAGCTATGTACCGTGGTTTGTCCTCAGATTTAATAGCCTAAAGCTCCCCTGACTTCTCTAGCCCTTTCAGTGATTTCTGTAAAGCCTGGATTCCTCCATCAAGTTCCTTTCTGACTGAAATCCCTGGAGTAGTTTCTGTTTCTGGCTGGGCTGTTGGCATGAGAGAGCACAGTGTGAAGTAGAGACCATCCTGGGTAGCTTCTCACCTGTGATCACACATACTCACCTTCCTGGGGATGTAGTTGAGGAACAAAAATCTTACAATTTGTTTTA
Source organism: Heterocephalus glaber (assembly GCF_000247695.1). Next base: position 9,798,577 of record NW_004624788.1, on the reverse strand, counting down.
GAAGTCTTTTTTTTTTTTTTTGCTTTGGTTTTTGGTACCTGGGATTGAACTCAGGACCTTGCACTTGCGAGGCAGGCGCAGTGCCACTGAGCTAAATCCCCAGTCCTGAAATCATGTTTATTAAAGCATAATTCATAAACAATGTAGTTCGGCCTTTTAAATTCACTTTTGTCAGTTATAACAGATCAAATAGTTCTGTCACTCCTAATTCCCTTTTGTCCCTTTATAGTCAGCTCTTCCCACCCCTCAGCCCCCTGTCCTTGGCAACCACTGGTCACTTTCTTTCTCTGTAGCTCTGCCTTTTCCAGAATGTCCCTGAAATAGAATCATGCAGTATGTAGCATCATGCATTTGACTTCCCTTAGGTGTCACCTGAGTCACACCAGCTCATTCTTTTTGAGTTGGGGGAATTGCCATTGGATCAGTTTTTCCATTCAGTAAGTGGAAAAATATATGGTAAACTTTAAAACTTTATCCTCCATGGATAAGTTGGACAAAGAGCAGCAGTTGTGTTATTTGAGAAAATTTAGGCTCCCAGACATCCTCCCCAGGCCTCAGGAGAATCAGTATTATTAGTCCCTCCATGGGAGACCCTTAGAGGATTTTTAAGCCCATTGTCAAGAGCACACTGTTGACTCTGATTAAGCTCTGTGGTGAGTGTCCCAGTTAGCAGCTTTGCCTGGTTAACCAACTAGGTTGCAGGGCTGCAATGCTATGGAGACAGCACTCCCAGATCCAGCAGGGTTAGAAAGACTTCTCATAGTGTAAGTCCCCAACTTACCAACATTTGAGTTCTGAACTTCCACAACTCAGTCGCCAAAACAGCTCACATGTCTGCCGGACATTGTCACAGTTGTGCTGCTGTGTGCTTACTGTACAGTGAGGTAGTGTACAGTTGTACAGTGCTCAGTCAGAGCCCAGGATGTCCAGAAGCAAGAGGAAAAGCAATGGTGATGGAAGGGGGCCTGCTAGCAAGCACAAAGCAGCAACCATGCAAAGTAAGTAAAAATAGAGATTGGACCAAGGTGGAAAGATGGTAGATGTCACTCATTCTTATTACATGAGTCATTCAGCCACTGGCACAATTCTAAAGAATAAGGACAAGATCATGGGATGTGTGAAGGCTGCTGTGCCAAATGAAGTCAACAATAATATCCAAGAGCGTGGAACAGTGATAGAGATGGAGAAACTTCTCAGCATGTGGATGCAGGATATCAGCATCAGTGTCGAGTCCCACTCAGTTTAATGCTTATTCAAGAAAAAGCTAAACGCCTGTTTGAGGACTTGAAGAAAAAGGGGTGAGCAAGGTGCATTTTTTACCTAAGACTCTTTGTCGGACTTATGAATGAATCTGACTTACAAGTAACATTCTCCCACAAGGGAACTTGTTTGTAAGTTGGGGACTTAGTGTAATGTCCACGTATACAGAGTACTAGATCAGCATATAAGTTAGCCACTTGGACTTTGGTTAGAAAAATGCACAATTGAATTGTCAAATAAGCAAGTTATATTTCCCCCTTCTCCAAAAGAGGAAAATTGTTTTTGAGGATAAAACAATGAGACTAAGTTCTCCAAGAAGAATTTTCATGCACTTGGTTGAATGGTCATTTTACTTCTGGACTTTGGAATCATTTAACATCTTAGAGCTGTCAATTTGAAATTCTCTTGACATTCCGCTAGAAGCCTGACCAGAACAATCCCCTCAACCATTCTTATCTCTTTATTCTTCATTTCCCACACATCAATGTATAGGTAGATGTTGATTGAGGCAGTATCAGGTGTCGGATGGTGATAGCATTTTGAAGATAAGCAAGGTGTATATTGTCTTCATTCTTTATATAATTCTTTTAATGTAAACTTTCAATTTGTGTTCAAAATACTTGAAGCATCTTTATTGGTTGTCAACAGTTTGACTAAGGAGGGAGGCAATTATCGCTGATTTATAATGATTGAAAATCACTTTATTGAATTCTAGGATGAACTCAGGGAATTTAATTCCAAATGGAATTGCTATATAGGAAATGTTGATTACATTTAAGATTTGTTACAAGTAAATTTGTGTGTGATTGGATTATCCTCACCCACTCAGTTCTCCTCCCATCAACACAATAGCTTGTTTGTTTCTCCTCCCTGGATTCTGTAGAACAAACTTTTTTATCTTTGAGTAATGACCCTTTTTGGTTTGTTCTTTTGTTTTTTGTGATGCTGGGGATTGAACCCAGGGCCTTATGCAGACCATGCTCACGTTGTGCTTGTGAGCTACACCCCCAGCCTTTGAATCACTTAATCTTAGGATAGTCTTTAGGGGTCAAATGGCCATTCCCCAAATTGGAGTGGCTGACTGATTAGCCGCGCATCACATGACTGGTCAGCGGTAGAAATAAAATTGATACCTGGACTGCTTTCTTTTTATGATGATGCTTTTTCCTTTATACCAAACCATTCTCTGTTGGGTGAGATTCTTTCAGCTGCAAGTAACAGAAAATCTAACAATTAGTACTCAAGAAATAATACATTTAAATTTCTCACGCACCAATTCTAGCAGTTGGTGGTCCTGGGTTTGGTGCAGCAAATCACGTTTGCCTTGAAGATACAGAGCTCTTCCTTTATCCCTGCTGTTGGCTTTTTATTCTTGTGGTTGTCACTTCGTGGTTGCAGGTTCATGGCTATCATTCCAAGCATTGCCTCGCCACATCACATTCTTTAGAAGGGAGACATGGGGTCTAGTCTTAAGACTCTTTATTAGGGAAGGAAGACCTCTGGCACACTTCCCCTATTACATCACAGTCAGAACTGGCCTGGCTCTCACACCTCCTCAAGGCCTGTAACTGATAGTGGGTAACTGGATTTTCGTGAGTGTTCCTCCCTTCCTGTGAAGAAGTGTGCCTTGCCTGAGACCAAAGGTCGCTCAGCTCACAGAGAGCCCAGAATTGAGTTTCTGTTAGCAGTGAAGAAGAGGGACATGGCCTGTAAGTGGAAATAGATCCTGTTACCTTATGGATTTCCAAGTCTATCCTGAGCAGATTGTTCTTATGGAGTGCTTGCCTTCAGGTCCCCATTTCATTTATACATCAAATTCTTTGAGGGCAGGTGCAGTGTCTTATTGCTTTGTAGAGACTATAGAATAGGAAAGTACTATGCATGTAGTAGATACTCCACAAATATTTGAAGGAACAAACGGAAGTGATAAGGCCCGTTGGTAGTGTTTTTTATTACAGGGCATGTTCTGCTCTTCTCATCTTTATTATGTGCACCTAGAGGGTCCATAAACCCCAATAGGAGGAACTCTAATATGTTGGGTGGCATGTGGCTTACATAGGCTGCTGTGATAGAAGATTTATTAATGGTCTGCAGTTCTCCTGGCTGAAGATGCTCCTATTTGTTGGTCCATTTCTAGCTGTTGGTCTTGACCACTTACTCAGTAGGTACTAGATGGGGCTGGTTAGGAGTGGAACTCATAACCTTTCGGAAGAACCATGAGGGCATCCCATGGAGGAATAGGTAATGACTTGATCATCAGGATTTCTTCTTCTCTTCTGGCGGCTGGCCTCCCAGGGAATGTAGTCCTTCAGGTGAATATAGAAGATACTTCTAGCTATCAGACCCTCAGGACTCATTAAAAACCAGATGGATCCAGGTTGTTGCTTTTGCTTGAAAACACGCTGCTCATTCATTAGTTTGTGGTCCAGTATCATAAGGCAGTGACCATCTACTCATTTATTCATTCAAGAAGTATAAATTAAGCTCCTAGTACATGCTGGCTGTTGGCGCCCTCTTTAGTTTAGCATATTTTCACAACCCAGTTTCTTCTGTGCTTATTTCATAAATTATTTACATCTTGAGATTGGAAGCAGGAGAAATGGCTGAGGGATGTTTCCGAGATTGGGATGCCACGGCTGTGTAGGTGCCGGCCCGATGTGGCTGTGGGTCTCCCTGTGGCCTCCAAGCAGTGAAGATGACCATGTGTGAGGTGCCAAGGAGTGGGAAGGTGTTTCGTGGTATTCAAAGAAGCTGTACTTGTGCCTTCCATGGCTAAGAGCTCCTTTTAGTTTTGCAAAATAGCATTTTCCGGTCTCCCTGCTGCCCCCCCCCCCAAATGTACTGTGAATGGAACCCAGAGCTTCTTACCACTGAGCTACAGTCCCAGCTCTTTATTTCTCCTTACCAACTGAACAACAATTACACACGAACCTAAGCCCCGTGTGTGTTTTTAAAGAACTTCTTGGACGTGGCTTCTGCAGCTTTCATGAGCTCTCTGCCTGTAAGGCATGATGGTCTATTTTCCTGTGTGGCTTTGGGGGATTAATTTCAGTTTATGCTACTTTCTCAAGGTCCTCTTCCTCTCTGTCTCCATTTCCCTTTTTTTCCTTTTTGTCAGTGGCGATAAAGTTTTGTCTTCTGGGCTAAGTGTTGCCTTTATGAGAAAGGAGAATTTAGTGGAGAGTCCCAAATCATGGCTTTGCTGGTGGGATGTTCTGGAGCCTTTGGTGAGTTTGACACTGGGTTGAGTGTTTGGGAGCAGCCTCAGGAGCGTTCACCAGGGGGCTCTCTTCTCTCCCCTCTGCCAGGCCAGAGTGGCATTGTGACATAAATACACATCACACCCTTGGAGGCATAGCCACCTTGGATTTGCCAATTGTGAACTGGAACCCTATTAAAAAAGTCAGCACCATTCACTGTAATCTCTCCTGTTCTGTAGCAGTGCCCAAAGGATTAAGCACTTTGAACCTGGTGAATGGGAAGGGATTAAAGCACCTGAGTGTCTCACGGATTTTCCCTCCCTCTTCCCCCTTTCTCCTTTCTTTTCCGTCATTCCTATTGCCTTGAAGGGGAACGTCATATCTGAGTGAAAGGTGAACTTTGAAGAGGTTATAGTGACGTGGTAGAAAAGTTTTTAGTATTCTGTTGTTTTGGTTACTTTCCCCTGTATAAATGAGGCCCCCAGATTTCACAACTCCCCTCCTTCCCCCTTGGTTGCCGGGACCTATGAAATAATACCAGCAGAAATGAGCTTTGCACGATCTGCCTGGCTTACATTTTTATTTGCCCACAACGAAGAACTATTCCCGAGGTGATTTATATGCTGGCTCCAATGACATTCATTTTCTAAAGATGAAGAGTCAACGATCAGAGATTTATGATCTTGGGGAAAGAACATTATGGAAAAAGAGTGTAAAATATTTCTCTTGTATGCTTTGGGCTTTGCCTCAGTTAATTGATGAGTTCTTGTATCCCTTTAGCAGTTTGAATTGAGACTTGTAGCACTGCAGAGGCTTGGTTGTACGTTTGTAGTGTTTGCGTAGTGATGGTGGTGTGGGCAATGAGGAGGAAACAGAGGATGTGTGTGAGCAAAGCAGTGAGCCGTGGAAGTCTGTAAACTCTGGTGGCAGTGTTCAGACCCCACCTGGGCAGCCCCTTCTCTAATGCTCGAACACACTCTGCCAGCAGCTGCTGGGCTACCCATACCATCCCCAACCTCCCCAGGACCCTAGGGCTCCGAGACCTGCAGGTGCTGGCTTAGCCAGGACCAAGTCGGCAGGCTCTGTGAGGAGAGTGCTGTCAGGTGACACGTGGTGGTGCTCTGTCTTCCCTGTCACCGTCTTTTTCCTCCCGCTGAGGACAGTGCACACTCATCCCATCCCAGGGCTCTGGCCCCTTTCTTCTGCCTTGTAACATGCACCTATGAGCTAAGCATATATGCCACACTGTCCTATGATGCATGCTGCTCTTTCTTGGCTACAAAAGTCCTAATAAATGACCTCATTACTAACATGTATAAAGACTGGCAGAATATAGCCATGTGAAGGAGAAGAAAGTGTTCCTCAAATTGCCCCAAATCTCCAACCATATTTTCCTTTATCCTCTCATCAGAATTGTTTTCCTTTCAAAATACTAAGAAATGAGCTGGACCTGGTAGCACATGCCTGTAATCCTAACACTCTGGGAGGCTGAGGCAGGAGAATCACAAGTTCGAGCCCAGCCTGAATGTCTTGGACCTTGTTCCAAAATTTAAAAAAAAGGTTGGCTGTGGGGAGGAGCTGGGGATGTGCCTCAGTGTGAAGGCCTTAGGTTCAGTCTCCAGCATTGCATAAACAAAAGTGCAGTGGTACCTTGGGTCACGAACACTTTTGTTTGTGAACTCTGTATCAGATGATGCACATGAACGTGGCCATCTTCTCTTCCAGAATTGTGGAATGAATTGTTTGTGAACAGAGGCACCACTGTGTCAAGTGGAGGATCAGATCTCAACTTTATTATAGCACATGGCTAATACTGAACCCATTCTATGGGTTTAGAAGAGCTTGTGAGTTACTCCAGAAATGGACCTATCCCTATAATGACATTCTGTTTTGGAAAATGTGTTTGGGATCCCAAACATCTTTTCAATTGTTTATATACTAGAGTGTAGAGCTAGCTTATAGTGCTGGCTTAGAAGAACTACGTTATGTAATTGAAGGAGAAAATTACTCCTTTGTGGCACATGAACTTTTCTCATAGTAGATTAATACCGTTGCCCTGTGTTGCATTGAGAGAAGATACAGAAACAAGAAAGGATATACTTTTTTATGGTTTATTTTATGTTTACCTGCATTTAATAAATTTTTAGTGCTATGAACTTCATTTGAAATGGCATCTTTTATAGAAATCTCCATAATGGGGGCCTACATGCCCATTTTAAACATTCCCCTGCCTGGTGAGTCCTCCTGTCCTGCAGGAATAGGTGTTCATAACAGCAACTGAGCAAGCCTTAGCAGAAGCGTTTATTCGCCCAAGCCCCCACATTGCAAAATCTTTTGTTCATATTCTTGGAGGACACAGGTTTGTTTTTTTTTAAAAGAAGCAATCAATTGGTAGGATATAAACCACAAAATAAAAGAAGGGAAGATCCTGTTTGGGATTATTTGGATGTAAGATGAGTTTAAAAGTTCTTCAACGTCCCAGAGGTATTTCGTTAAGTGTAATTAAGTGACTGGATTTTAGGATGGTGGGAATGAAGCCAGTATTCTCTCGCTTCTATTAAGCATTTTGCTATTTTGTCACTTGAAGCTGTTGCTTGGTGGGGGTGGGGATTAGTCCGATATCTTTTTGGAGTCCCAGCTGTGGAATCTGACAGTGCTTTGAACCCAAGCTCTCATGATTACTACCTGTGAGATCCAGAGCATGCATATTATCGGTGGTCATAGCAGTAATTTCCTGATGGCAGTGTGGTGACAGTTATGAGAACATATATTTCCAGGGTTCAGCTCAGTGCCTGGAACTCAGCAAGTCTGTCCTTATTAAAATTGTTCTTTGGCCCAGCTTGCTTACCCTCATTTGTAGATAGGAAGTGTCTGGGGGACCCTTCGGAGCATTTGTTGCTACACTATCTGCGGTTCACTTGTCTTCCAGAGGAGTATTCTGGTTGTAAATATTGACACATGCTGTTTGCATGGTGTGGCATGATTTACAAAGGGCCTCTCGGCTGGAGGTGTAGCTCAGTGATAGAATGCTTGCTTACCATGCATGAGGCTGTGGGTTTGATGCACTGCATAAACAAACCAACAAATATCAAAGGCAAAAAAAAAGAAAGGAAAAGGACTTCCATTAATAATTTTTTTTCAAATATGGCTTCTCCACATGTAGCTAATTTAATAATCATCGAAGTTTTGATGCTGCTGTCTTGCCTGGGTTTCTCTGAGGAAGTCTAAAATCACCTGGCCAGTTGACAGTGCAGGCCCAGGGTGGAAGCACTTGTAGGTAGGTTGAAGTTCACAGGTTTGTACAGCAGAAGAAGTCTGGAGTGTGCAGAAATAAAGAAGTAGGTTGTATTAGTTTCCTGTTGCTGCTGTAACAAAATAGTACAACTCTGTCATCGTAGGGTTCCATAAGTGAACGCCTGAGCCAGTGCTGTTCTTTCTGGAGGTTTGAAGGGAGAATCTGTTTGCTTGGTTTTTGCAGCTTCTAGAGGGTGCCCAGGTTTCTTGGTTTTGGGCCCCATCCTCTATCTTTAGAGCCAGGAGCCTTGTATCTCTTTGATCCTGCTTTCATAGTCCTTTCCTTCTCCCCGGCTTCTCTCTTCACTTTCTTCTTTCCCTTTAAGCACCCTTAAAGATTGCATTGAGCCTACCTAGATCATCTAGAACAGTCTCCTTAATTCAAGGCCAGCTGATTATTCCCTGGTGCCATCTGGCCCAACATCCATGGCCCTGGGAATTAGGACTTAGACATCTTGGGGACAGCATTCTGCCACTACAGCAGGTGCGTTGGCTGGGTCACAGGATGCATTGGGTGGACAGTGGAAGTGAAACCAGGATCGTCCTCTAGCCTGAAATTGAGCAAGTTGTTAAATTGCTCCCTTTGAGGAAAGCATGGCTCAGCTGGATTCTTTATTAGGAGAAAAATAACTGGCTGTGCTTTTTGTACATGGTGAAACCTTTTCAAACTTGTTTTTCCCAGTCTACCACTGCTTGTCACCCCACCTCTTCCCACTGCCCCTGAGAGCCTCAGAAGTAAGCCAGACGTGAAACCAGAATGTCTCATCTTTGACAGTTCAAACATTTTGCAGCTTGACAGAGAAAGAGTTTTAAAAATTGCTGTAAAACAACATTATATTTTTAAAAAATAGTGTGGAGCTTGTACAAAGTCAAAAATAAAAATTCACTTTAGCAGACTTTGTGATGTTCACCTTAGTAAGGGCTGCAGTGTGTCTGTCCCGGAATTTGCCCAACCGATACATATACATTTATCATTTTAAAAGCCTTTTTACTCCAGTGGACTCACATTATAGGTAATGTTCTATGCTTTTTAATTTAACAGTGTCTCTTAGCTATCTTTCTATGTTAGTATGTAGAGATAATTTGCATTCTTTTGAGCAGCTTCAAAGCCATTCTGTTCAATGAATGTCTTCTAATTCATGGAGTTATATATCATATTTTATTTAGCTTGTAATTAACCTGCCTCGAGGAGAAATATTTAAGATGTTCAGTTTTTCACTACTACACATTGTGCTCTACATATATTTTTGTACACTTGTGCAAACCTAATGTAAAAAAACTTCCTAGTAATGCAATACAAGTGAAATTCAGGCAACAAATGTGAGAATTTAAAATGTTAATAATTGTTACCAAAATGCCCTCTAAGATGAAGCTGAATTTATACTCCTTGAACAATGTATGGGGACTGCTGTCGTCCTGTACCTTTGACATTGAAGAATGACGATCAAGCATTTGATTTTTTTTTTTTTAGATGAGCAGTGGTATCTTGCTTTTAATTTCTATTTTTATAATTATGGGTAAAATTGAGTATATTTTCACATATTTGTTAGCTATAGTATTTCTTTTGGCTTTAATGTCTTGTTCATAGCTGTTACAAATTTTTTAATTGGGCTGTTGAATTTTTTTTTTTTTTTCAGTACTGGGGATCGAACCTCAGGAACTTGCGCTTGCAAGGCAGGCACAGTGCCACTGAGCTAAATCCCTGGGCCTTGAATTTTCAATTAATATTCTCCAAGCCTTCTTTATATCAAGCCATGAACATTTTCCCATGTTTAGTTGCACTTGTGGAGGTCAGAAGCAGTGACAACAATCCTGATTATTGTAAAATGTTTTCACATAGCAACTGTGTAGTTGACACATTTAGGAGTCCTTTTGTAATTTAGTGTTAATTTAAAATTAGGTTCCAAAATTTTGTGTCATTTTCTAGGAACACAGACTTGAATGAGCCCCCCAGGCAGGTCTGTGCATTAGCTGTCTTGTAGAGAGACACAGCAACTGTGGGAATATACACCAATGGATACACACATTGATCTGTCCTGGGGATGTCATCTAGCCAGAATTGAGCAGCCCCTTTGTTCAGAGAATTGCTATAGCCAGGTGTGGTGGTAATCCCAGCTCCTCAGGAGGCTGAGACAGGAGAGTCGTAAGTCCTAGGCCAGCTTGGGCAACTTGGTGAGAACTTGTCTCAAAAAGGACTGGGTAGTTCAGTGGTAAGGCACCTCTGGGTTCAACTCTCAGATCCATGGTACAGCTAGGGGGTGAGGCGGGAGGGTAAATATGAACTGCTTCATGGTGAGGCTATCATCTTCCTCTCATCTTCTTACTTGCCTGGCTCCTTGCTTGGAAGCAAATAACAAAATGTGTAGAGATGCATTCTATAGAAGTTTGGACCTTCTATTCCCATCTAGGATCTGGTGTTGCAGGATTTTTGTTTGGTTTTGGTAGTGGGCATTGAACCCAAGGCCTTCATACTGAACTATATCCCCAGCCTTTTCCATTTTTTGAGATGATGTCCCTAAATCGCTGTCTTACCCAGGCTGGGCTTGGACTTGGAATTCTCTTGCCTTGGCCTCCCAGAGTGCTGAGATTCTAGGCAAGCACTACCATGCCTGACTTGATGTCTCTTGCTTTTAAGGCAGTTTCATGTATTGTATTTGTCAATTTGGGAAAAAAACCAATAGTTCGGTTTCTCAAAAATGAAACACTTAATGATGGAAGTTGAACTTTTTTTAGTTTCAAAGACATTGGTTTGTGCATGACATGCTAAAATAAAAATACCCAGTTAAACGTCAATTTCAAATGAAGTGTCACATGCTGTGGGGTTAATTTGAAACTCATGGGGAATATGTGTTTCATGATCATGTTTTAGAAATGAGATGAAGATGTGTTGTTTAGGAATAGAGAATTCTGTCAAAATCTCTATGAAAATGACAAAATCCTAGCTTGGAGAGTCATCATCAACCTTTTTTTTTTCTTCTGCAGAAATAGAAATTCTGTGTATCAGAGTGATCCAAACAAACAAAAACCAAATTCAATATTTAGAGGAGTGGCAGTCCTGCCTAATTACATTTAGATCTTAAAATTCGTATTTTTCTTTTGGGGTTAACAATGATAATCCCACAGTTCTGATCATTAATGGTGCTACCACACATTGTTCACATTACCCTAAGATGTTTACAGCTGTCTCACAAGTTTCCCCTTGAAGCTTTCATTGAATGAGGCATTTGAGAGTAGGGCAAAGAAGAGCATGATAATGTGACACTTTTTAAAACAGAAGACATAGTGAGCCTCATTTGGATTTTATGGCAATGGAATAACATGAAAAAAATATGAATTGCTGCAATTACCCTCTTAGATCCTTTATTCAGTTCACATTTGAATAAGAGTTCAGGGAAACCTTCTTTTAATGTCCTCTGTCACAGTGGCTAGAAAAATGGACACATACAGTGCAAATGAAAAAGCAGAGGAAATGCCTGCTATTTGAGCCAAAAGGAATTGAGTGGGCTTTAGAGATTGTAGCTTTACCAGAGCGTTATTAGTGCTTTTGGTGTGTTTTTTTTTTCCCCTGCAAAACACCGGAGCCTGTTCTCTCCCAGATGCTTTTTCCTTGGTTTGTTAATATTTACAGAAACCGGAACGTAATTGGCATATACCAGAGCCATCGTTAAGAAAAATGCGAAGTCTAAAATTGCCTAAGCTTTGGTTGTTTCAGAAAATGCCCCGCTTTTGTTCTACATGTGGCACTAAATCATTGATTATTTGAGAGCCAGGAGATAATGCTCTAGAAATTCCACCTCCTGAAGTAAAAAAGTGTGAATTTGCTTGATTTTGATCCTTGGAGGCTGGGGTGCTACTGTGTATGTTATGTGCCTAGCACATTGAAAGTGCTCCATGAATGTCCCTTCTGTGTGGCCGGGAGAACATTATCTACAGAAGAGGCCTTAATGCACTTTGCTTTTTCCATTATTCATGATGCAATCCGTTTTGGCCTGCAAAGAACAGTAAACGGCCCTTGCTTTTAATGACTTGTAAACCAGAACTATTCTGTGGTTTGCAATACCCCTACTTATGTCCCTTACATTATTGCACCTTTCTGAAATTTCCATTGGAGAGAATCATTTGGGAATTGCCAGGTGAGAGAGAGAAATGATTAAAGTGGACAGATAAAATTCAAAGTCAGAACTGAATGACCACTCGGCATGGCACAGATGGAAATACAATCCCCTTTGTCCAGTCAGGGTTGATAGCTTTCTGACTCTGTTTTGGGGAGTCATCAAGTGTCATTTCTAGAACCTGGTCTAATGGAGGAAATAAGTGAGTGTATGGGAAAAGTTGTTCAGTGTCTGCTTGGATCCCCCTGGTATCTAGCCCAGAGCTGCAGCCACCCTGACACTAGATCTGGACAGTCACCTCTGGGCATGCTCTTTCCTGGGGCCTGCGCTTCTCTAGGCTGCTGCTCCAGCCCCCATGGCCTGGGATGTTTCTAGCTGTGTTCCAACCCCAGGGCACATCACAGTTACCTAGGAGGGGACTCAACACGGCTTCTGCCAGGGAGAGGTGGACTGGAGGGAAAAAAGAGTCACTGTTCAGCAGGTGCCGTTTGCTTTGCAAGCTGGAAACATTCTAGAGATCTGTTGCACAGTATTGATACAGTTAATACTGAACTATATACTTAAAAACAGCTTTAAAGAAAGCAATATGTCAAAGCTCATGGAATTGTACCTAAGATCTGTACATTGTACTGGGTATAAGTTACAATTACACTTTACTTAAAATAATAGCTAAAAAACAAGTGAAAGTCTATGCCCCTGGCCCCAGGGTTTCTGATTCCATGTTGGGAGTAGGCCTGGATTTCCCAGCTCTGTCGAGTCGCAGTGATGCTGGCGCTCCAGGTCCAGGGCCCCATTAAGAGCTTTCGCCTGCCGCCACCCTGCATGCCCTCATTGTTTTGCATCTTTTTTTCTGTCTCTACCATAGAGTTGAGGCCCATAACTGTATAATTTTTGAGAATAACAAGGCAGTTTAGCAATTAGTGGTATTAAGTATAGAGTCTGAAAGAATCACTAATGTGGTACCATCGACTTCAGTCTCATGATGTTTATTTTCTGAATAAAGGCATTTACCATCTGCAGAATTAGAAGAAATCCATCTCCCAGCACAAAGCATACGTCAATAGTAATTTAAACTGGATATGGAAAGCCAAAATTCTATTCTCATCATGCACCACTGGTTACAATAGAAGTAAATCATAGGTAGTGGAATTCCTTTAAGTTTTTAGGCACAGAATCATTTTATTTACTACTGGCTACCTGACTACATTTCTCCATTTTATTTCTGAGATGGAAGCGTTTAGATTTTCAGAATCTATACTGAGCTTTACATTACCAAGAAGTTAAGAATAGTTAGATGTGACAGCAGCCTATGAACGACCCTGGCTAGGCTTACAAGAGAGTGGGGCTTCAGAGAAGGGGCAGATGCACCTGCCTGGGTTGTTAGAGTCATGTCATGGCATGGGTGCTGCTTTTGAAGAGCAATAATTGTGCAAGGAGTAGAGATGAACTGGGAGGACATTGAAACTTTAGAGCAACACACTCCAATAAAACTTGCTGTGATATGCTTCTCTTACATGAGAAACCCACCATACAGTTTAAAAAAGCAACATAAAAGACAATGGGAGATGAAGGAGTAGTCCTTTTGCAGACGGGAAAAGGATGGGGAGGGAGGGATAAAGTAGTAAGAAGTTACATGCATATGTACCAACTTACCACGATGAAGGTATGCATTATGTATCACAAAAATACTAATACAGATTTTTTAAAGAGCTTGCTGCATTGATGGAAATATTTTCTTTCAAAAGTATCCAGTATGCCAGCCACTAACCACATGTGGCTGCTGAGTACTCAAAATGTGGATAGTGTCATTTTTTACTAAATTTTAATTGTGTTTAATTTTAATTAAATAGGTACATGTGACTAGTTACTACTGTGTTGGACAGTGCAATTCTAGATAAATAGCATGAGAAGTAAGTCCAGTTCTCTGTCATCATTCCCCTCCACGCGGGTAGTGAAATCAATGGATGCTGCAGTTCTTTATGTAAAATGGCGCAGGCTTTGCGTATAACCTTCATACATCCTCACAGGCCACAGTCGGGACTTTGAGGTTTCTTCTGAATAAAGTGGGGGAGGGTTTTGCGCATAAGAGTGCCATGATGCACTTCATGGTTTGAGATGCTTTTTGGCAACCGTGAGGAGGTGTGCATGGTGGGGAGGGGCGAGGGAGACTGACTGGGAAGCTGTTGCCGTGATTAGGTGAGAGATGGCAGTGGTAGTGCCGGGCTGGTGCAGGCTATGAGAAGCGACCAGGTTTTGGATAGAATCTGCCTGGGAGAGCCAAGGATGCAGGGTTGTGACTGAGCCCTTGGAAGGCCAAAGCTGTCCTTTGCTGAGATGGGAAAGAGACTACATTTTGGAGATCTGTAGAAAGGTCCATTCTAGACATGTTCAATTTGCTGTGACCATCAGGTGGGGTTTTCTGTTTGCTGCTATCACAAATAATCGCAGACTTACTGGTTTAAAGAGCCTAAGTCTGTCATCATACAGTTCGGTGGTGACAGTCAGTGGGGTAACATTACGGCGTCGGGTAGACTGTTCCTTTCCAGAGGCCCTGGGGAAGAACTGTTCCCTGTTTCCTTGGCCTTTCCAGCTGGTTGAGGCTACCTGAGTCCCTTGGCTGGTGACCCCTTTCTCTATCTTCAGAGACAGGAACCTTGTTGGCCCTGCTTTCCTGGTCATCTCTCTCTCTGACCTCAACCAGGAAAGAATCTACTTTTAGGGAGTTGTGTGATTATGTGAGGCCCACTGAGATAATCCAGGATAATGTCCTCATTTCAGTATCTTAATTTAATTGCATGCATACACTCTCCTTTGTCATGAAAGTAACTTACCTGCAGGTCCCAGAGATCAGGACCAGGGCATCTCTCCAGGGTCTGTTTTTCTCCTAGCCATGAACAGCTGCAAGGAGATATTGATTAGGCAGCTGATGTACAAATCTGGAGTCAGGAGAAGCCTGAGTTTGAGATATAAATTTTGAAATTGTCAGAGTATAAATTCTTTAAAGTCATGGGATCAGAGAGGCTCTTCAAGGGCTGAGTCAGGTTATCAGGCCAAGCAGCGTACCTGGTTTCAGCCAGGCCTTCCTGCAGTACCACCGTCTCAGTCCCTCCCTTGCAACATGCCTGCTGCTGCAGTGTCCCCTCCTAGGTGAGAGGAGGTGATTTTGGCCTAGGTGAGGCTGCCCCTGTGTGAGCCTCCCTGATCTCCTTCCCTGCTTCATTGGGTGATTTTGCATCATGCTTCCTTTCCTTTGATTCCATTTTTTAAATAACAGCATTACTGAGATAGTAAATAGTGCCGAATCATTCAACCACTTAAGGTGTACCTAGCACTTGGTGGACTCCATTGTAGTCACAGGTACGTGTCCTCACCACAGCCAATTTTGGAGCATTTTCTTTACCTCCAAAAGAAACCTGAAACCCTTTATCTGTTACCCCCAGAACACTGATCCTCCCGGCCCTGCCACACACAGACCTGCTTCCTGACTCTATGGATTTCCTGTTCTGAATATTTCATATAAATGAAGCAGTGTGTGACCTCTGTCACTGACTGGCCCTGTAATTTTAAAGCTAGAGTTTTTGGTGTGTGTCCACAAATCTCTCTCATTTTTCTTTGGTTTTATTTGTTCCTGTAGAAAAACATTTATTGAAGATGTTATAAACCATCCTTTGTGCTGAGATTCTAGAAATGAGGACACGAATTAGACCAGCTCACTGTCATCAGGGAGTTTGGAGAGGGGAAGTGGACAGCCACCACGCTCCACTTCCAGGCCCTGCCTGATATTGCTAAATGATCACCGAAATCCTTCTCTCCAGGCCTGGGTGTGGCCTCTCCATCCATGGCCTGAGAGGGCAGCCCTGGACAGTTGTGTTCCTCTACTACAGGAGTTGACACTCCTGGTCCAGGCGAGAAGCAGATCGTTGCAGAAATACAACTTGATAAGTGCCCCAATGGACGTCTTCCAGTATCAAGTGCCTAGGTAGGAGGGAGGCTCCACCTTGGTGCCTCGGAAATGTAGGTGAACTAAGTCTTAATTGAGGAGTTGGAAATGGCTAGTTGGGCCCTGGACTAGGATAAAGGAGGAGAGAGCTGTGTGCTCCTCCTCAGCCAGAATATCAGCCTGTTAAATTCAGAGACTGTCCTAAACATCCTTACAGCTTTAATGGCACATATGGTGCTTTGCTCTCTGTGAGATCCAAGGTGGTGGAGGTGGGAGAAACTTTTGGGCCTGGTGCCTGCTTACTGTTTGACTCTCCCATGTGTCATTCGTGTCTCAAACCATTGCTTTTCCTCTTACCAGAGCTGCAGGAAGTCTAGAATGGTGTCTTGAATGAGTTTGTTCTTCCCTTTCCTGGGCCTTCTGTGAACTTGGTGGCTATGGATGTTATGTCCATGACTCCTGTCACCACCAAACCGTAGCTGGTCCTCTGGGGAAAGTAGTTGGGATACCCTGTCTGATTCACGATCTTTACTGCTTTGTTTGTCTTGTGTAGTCCCCATGCCTGCATGGAACTTCGGTGGAGAACCTTTCGAAAATCCCTATGCAGTCTTTCCCAGCATAGCCTCAGACCTGGGAAGTGATGCTATTTCATGGTCAGGGCCACAGACTACATTTGGGGAGCTTGAACCACTGCAGCCCCAGAGCCCTCAGCATCCCATTGCTGGAGAGGCCTAGAGGACAGCTTAGGAGGCACTGTATAGGTTCAGGAGGGTTGCTGCCAAGGGGGAGGGACGTGAACAGTTGGGCAGATGTGGGTCTGATAGCAGTGGCTTCAGGTCAGCATGCCTGTGGATGCTGTGGTCACCCAGGGAAGAGTTGCAGCCCTCATGGGAGTTGGCAGTTTACCAGGCATTTCTGTGAGCCATGTCCTGCCTCATGGCCTCACGTGCTTTGTTTTGCTGTGACTTCTCAGATATGGATGGTACCATCTCCATTTTACAGACAAGGACATGGAGCCTTAAAGGTAGACACTAGTGGCTTCAGGACTTGTCTCTATGACTATTTGCAAACAAAGCTCCGAGCTCTCACTGGTATGTGTCACTGTCTCCTAAAGCCTGGTGATCATGTTCCCTGTTTCAGTGGCCTCTCCTGTTCCTTGTCATGACTTTTATCCCAATGCTAATGAGCTTCTGAGATTTATGCTGCTCATGCAACACCAGACTCAGGATCATGGACCCTGGTCCCTAGACTCCACACAGCTTGGCTTTCGGGAAGTCCTGCTGAACCTTGGCCACTTTACTAGTTCAGTGCTGGATTTGGTTGTAAAGTGCCAGCCTCCTGCTCTTGAGATAATGTTGTAAAGCACCAGACACAGCTCTTCCACTTAGTAGGCCACTGCATCCTTTTGGAGCCATTCCCTTTCCCCCTGGTCCAGGCTGCAGGGTGATGCTAAAGTAATGCACACTTTTTAGCTCTGCAGCCTCAGCTCCTGCATGCTGACCATCAGTGTCCGCAGTGGCATGCTGCAGAGCCACAGCTGCAGGGCGGCTGCCTCTCCTCCACCTGCTACTTTGCACCCTTTCCCTTTTTTGTACTTTTTTTTTTAGCCTTTCTTTGCTCCTTCTTGATTCCTTTCTTTTTTCTTTTCACTTAAAAATGGCCAGGCTCTAGTTTCTAAGCAGATTTGTGGAAATGAGACAGATATGCTGCTGTTTCCTATGAATGCTTTTCTGGAACGTTTTTTAAGGAACAGCCATCAATCCTCTTGGTATAATTGCTCCTGCTTATATTGGCTGATGACGAATGCCCCTAAACCCTCCCCTCCCCAGACGTGACTTCCTTCTACCTTCCAGGGTGTGTTTTGTTTAAAATTAACCTTTCTGCAGGTCAGCCCCTTTGCTCAGGAAGAGCATCTGTCCTTCCAGTCTATGAGAGCCAAGTGTGGTAAATGTGTGTGTATGTGTGGTTAGCGCAAGAAAGCCAGCTCATCCACTGGAAGGCAGCAGGAGGATTGTGATGTCAGTGGCAACCAACTCAGCATCTCCAAAATGGCAGTGGGGACCAGCCTGCTGCATGGACGTGCTTATATTTGGACCTGTTCAGGATAGAGACAACTTCTCCATCGGGTTCTCTTCACAGTGGCCTCGTTGTTGAACCTACCTCCAAATGGCAAAATAAGATCCCCTAAGTGCAGTGGTGGCCTCTGAGGCATAGTCAGTCACCTGGCTTTGAGAGTGGCTCCACATAGAGGATAGTTCATGTACAGGAGCCTTGAACAGCTTCCCTGCGTCAGGGCCGAGGGGCAGCAGTTGTGCAAGACCCATATGGAGACATGTATCCACATCTGTCCTCAGCATGACTTCTGACCAGAGGGGAGCATCCATCCACTCGACTGAGAGACCTTCTGCCGGCAGAGATGGCCTACTTTCGAGGAGCTAGTAGAAAGAGGCACTAAAGACCAGAGACCCTTCCGGAAAAGAAATCCCACCCACGCTAAGTGTGGGAAGGACAGTAGGTCATCAGGAGCAGCCATTTGACATTCATATGATGAAACTTGAAGTCCCTGTGCCTTCAGGGGAGATCAGTTTTTCCAATCCTGTAATAGTGAATGCCTTGTACTTGGTAGTCATGTGATAAAACGTCTCTTGTTGGGGAATGAGGGTGAAGCCATCTTTGCCTCTACTAGGCAGTGGGGATGACATTGGCATACCGAGTTGGCCTGGATCTGCAGATGCAGCTATGCCAGTTTTCCTGACACGGGGCCGTTAGATGGGCTTCTTAGGATGTATCCACTGTAGCATTATGTAATAATTGTGATAATTTCATTAAATACACTGTAAATAGGAAATGACTAGAGATAAAAGGTACTAAGTCCTTGGTTTGATGGATTCCATCAATGTTACCAACAGTAATACATTATTATTGGAACTGAAAAAAAATGCATTCAGTAGTTTGACCCCAGGCCCATGTACCTCTTAGACATTCAGGTCCCTTGCTTCTCTTCCATTCTTTACTCTTTTTTTATCCGTGTCCTTTGTCTGTCTCTCATTCATCTACCCTTCAGCCTCTCCAGCCCTTCACCTCGATCCATATCTCAGCTTCCTCCTTAGTTTTTCCAGAATTTCTCATTTGCTGACAGACCAGCATCTTTTGACTTTTAGCCATATGTGAACAAAAACAGCCCAGCCCCGGGGGCTGTGTTGCATGTGATTGCATGTTCTGTGTAGCTGTGAAATTGAGAAATAAATTATAAACAAGGGGATGTTGTTCCTGGTTCCTCCTCCCTTCTGCTGCTCCCTGCCTGACATCTCTCTCCTTTGGGGAAATCTGAGGGTGGTGCTTGTGTCATCTGCTCCACTTCCTGCCCTCTGTGACCTTCAGAATACCCTTAAAAAGCTTTTTGAGGGGCTGGGATATAGCTCTCGACAGTACAGTGCATGCTTAGCATGTAAGGCCCTGGGTTCATCCTCAGTACTGCCAAAAAAATCAGGTTGACATGGCTAGATTTTCCTCTAAGGATAATATCTGGATTTGTTCGGTCTTGTTGTTTGGTACCAAGGCTCCTTGATATGGCTCAGTTCCCCCCCGTGCTTTTGTGCCAAGGTAACTGCATGTGGCGAAAGTTACCGGGCTTTAAAATGGATAGAACTGTGGTGTGCTGACTGTTGGGAGAGAAGGTGATGTTCATTCTTAGCTGGCTTCATTGTCTGTCCTTGGGCATGTAGGATTTCAGGACGGAGGCAGATCCCATGAACTCAGTGGGTTATGTTTTTCTGTGAGTTTTGCCTACTTAAGAATATCTATTTCAGGGTTCAGTTTACTTGGTTAAAAGATGCTTTAGGATCCCATCTTAATCCTGCTGAGTGGAGTCCCTGCATGTCTGCAACTGAAAGACTCCAGCATGCACGTGCTCCCTGTCAAGAGGCAGAAGGCACCTGTAAAGTTTGGGTGATGTGACTGCTGGCCCCACCACGATGCCACAAACAGAACTAGTGATCATTTAGCCCCTCGTGTTATGACCTTAGGTTATCAGGCATGAGCAGATGGAGTGCTGGACCTTAACTCCAGCTCTCTGAGGGCCAGGTCTCAATTAGGAGTGAAGAGGAGGTGGTTGCTGCCTGAAAAAGGAAAGCTAGGGTGAGGTGCTAGAACGGGGAGTCAATGTGAGGGCATGGGAGGAATGAGGCCAGCGGCAGGGGCATGAGAAGATTCTGTCGGTGAATGTCTACTTTCATGGTTTTTCCTGGAACTGACCCAAACTGTAATGAAGTTACATACATGTATTGAATAAAAAAGATTGGAATTTTATTCAGTCTTCCTTGAAATTTGCATTTGTATTGAAGAATTAAGATTTTTGTTGAAAATAAGAGGTGAGAAAATGAAAGATAAGACCTAAATGCTTCTTCTTTACCTGTGTCCCCAGTGAGGAGACTGTTGGACCCATGTCTCCTAGCACTAGTCGGTTTTCCCTTCTGATTTGCTCCTGGTCAGTCTCTGGGACTGGGTCCTCCTGACTGGAGAAGGTAGAGTTCCAGGGTTAGGGACAGGGTCACATCTGTAGATTCTGTGACCGCCATTGACAGACATGGCCAGCACCCCCCTCCCTGGTGCCAAGATCCCATCTCCTACCTGGCCTCACTGTTGACCCTGAAGAGGTGTGAGGTCAGCTAAGAGCCACAGGCTTTTCTGAGAGTCCCAGGAGAGCTATGGACCCTCTCTTCAGAAAAGTACCCACATAATTGTTGCATAAAATGTCAAGGATGGTGATGGATATCTTAAGTCCTGTCCACAGGGCCTGGGTCAAGAATTCTTGCTGTGAGCACTGCTGAGCCACCCGAAAGGTCCCTAAACCCCACCCAGCCCATTAAATCTTTCCTGTCCATCAAATTTTCACTTGTTTTTCCTAACTTTTGCTAATAGGCATAACTCACTTGATATTTGTCGCACCATATGCCCCAAGGTGCTCATGTGGTAGAAATATTGAGTCATAATTTTTGTTTTTATTAAAAATCTCATTTTTCCAAAGGCTACTTCTCTTCAAAACATATTTTAATTCCATTTCATTTTCAAGCTTGTGTACATTTTTGTGGCTGGGTTGACTCATTTGCAAAGATCTCTGGGAAAGGGGAGATCTGTACACTCTTAAGTCATAAGAATTTGCTCAGCGTTTTGAAACTTCTTCTCACATCCATTTTTCTTCTGAGATAGAGAAACACCATTCAGTCACCTGAAGTTTGTTGTTATGGCTTCATAGGTGAAAACCATAGATTGGCAGGATGTGAGTGGACGTAGGTACCCGGGGAAGAAGCGGGACATTTTAGACAGGGAGGGCCACGGTGTGATGAGCACATGCACCTGATTGTAGAAAGCAGCCTTTAGATGAAGTGACAGTTGCAGTCTCTTTGGATTCCATGTCAGAAGAGCAGAATAAACAAGTCCTTGACCTTGAAAGAGAAGAAGGTTTTGTGCCTTTCAACCTCCACCGTGACCTTGAATCTTCAGGTGTTTCTCTGGTAGTGCCTGCTAATGGTGGGTGCTGTGTGGACGCCGGCAGATGTTTGCACTGCAGCAGACCTGTGCTGCCCCTTTTCTCCTGGCATCCCCAGAGGGACGCACATGGAGAATGGCCTGCCCTTTCTGCCAGTCAGATAAATGAAAGCAGCCTTTTTAAAGCCCTGATGATTTACTTGAGGTTGGGTAGGAAAAGAATTATTCACAAATTATTATGTTAAAAACAAAAGGGAGGGCAAATTTTTGAAGCGGCATGAAAGAGAAAATAGTGAGTGCTAGGTCCTATTTTAAGTTTGGCACAGGGTTTGCTAAGGATTTGTGCCGGTGAGGGAGATGTCCGTTGGGCTTCCTGTGACCGTCTCTCCCTCTGGAGAATACCAGGGACCTAGGAGCTCTGACCGTGGCCGTCCAGATGAGTCAGCTCTGACCCTACGTACCAGCTTTAATCCTGTCTGTGGCAGTGACAGTCTTTGAGGAGAATCATCCTACCCATGGGACATGTGGTGTTGATTGGGCCTGGGAGGAGTTAGAGAAGTTTGTGTTCACATTAATGAGCATCTGTCATGTGGCAGGCTCTTGCCGAAGACTTAGTGGCTGCCGGACAGGCTGGATGTAATTTTCGATGATGGCAGACAGGAAGAGATGTGGGGCTCTGTAAACATGTCACACTGAATGTGGCAGGAAATGGGAAAGATGGAGAGTTTTCCATGCATTCACTTGTGGGCAGGTGGGAAGAAAAAATGATTCTTTCTTTCCTAAAAGGAAATAGCAACCACTCGAGCTATGGATTTGTTTGGTTCGCAATCAGGATTTTGTGAGAACAACTAATTTCGAACAATAATAATAGTGCTCAAAACCTAGCTACCTCTTGCCAAGGTTTGGTTTTTTTTTGGTACTGGGGATCAAACTTGGGTCCTTGCGCTTACACAGCAGGCGGCGAAACCACTGAGCTAAATGGCCAGCCCATTACCAAGGTGTTTAAGGGTGCTGATGTCCACCTTTTACCCTCCGTGCATGATGGTGGTTTGACTTTAGCTCTTTCCCATTGTTGTTTTTCTTCCCAAGGCAGAATATCCGGACAGTGGCCTCTGCTCCTCAGATGGCCTTGGGATGAGGGGATTCTGCTGAGCTGCATGCAGCAGGCTGCCCTGGGAGAGGTGCTTGTCTACACTGCCTGCTATTGGTGGTGTCCAGTTGTAATGCAGGCTCCCAGGGGACTGAGGCAGCACCTGCTTAACACTGCCCTGGAATCCAGAGGAGGGAGAAGGGAGAGCCAGTGGGGCAGGTGGGCACAAGGATGGCTCTGTGCACTCTGGCCTTAGCCACTCAGGCTCAGCACTGCATTGCTGGTGGCAGCCAGGGGAGCACAGCAGCAAAGAGGGTGTCAGCGAGTCAGGGCAGCTTCAGGGTCCTGACTGTAGTGCGGGGCTCCTGACCCTGCTTTCAACAACTTCCCTATGTAGAATTGGGGCCTCCCAGACTTCCCTCTTGGGCAGTCTTTCCTGGGATAGAAGGGTGAGAATTCCTCACTTAGTTCAGTATGTTCATTGGAGTAGTTGTCTATAGTAGATGTCAGAAGGCCGGAGAACAAGGCACAGGATGGAAGAAAATTCAAACTCAAGTGATGGGGGCTTTGCTGAGGCTCTCCCAACCATCTCTCCCCAGTTATGGTTATTTAGAGATTAAGGTTAACCTGGAATATGTCGATAGAAGATTCTATTTAAGTTGAAATTTTTAAAATGCCTGTAGCAGACAGGAGAGCACCATGGAGTGTTGGTGAGGGACATGTTACTCTAGACAGTTACATCATCTTGACCACTAAGTTAACCTTTGTACTCATATATTAGAAGCAGTTTTGGATGTAAGACGGTGTTCTGTCTGATGAGATTAGTAAATCACCAGTCTCTGCATGGACACTTAGGCACATCTTTATCCTTTTATATTTAATACATTTGCTGCATTTCTGTGTACTATGCCTGACCGGTCATTGATAATTGGAAACAGTCTATAGTGTTCTGTGGAGTGCTTTGCCCGTGGATAAGCAGGTGTATCAAAAGAACATAGGTAAATGTGAAGCAGTGGAATGAGTGACTTCTTCCAGCAGAATTCCCCCAGCTCAGCTTTGCTTTGTACCCAGAATCCTTGACACTTGGGTATTGGAAGCTTATATGTTCAGTAATCCCTATTGCACATTTTACTAGCTTTCCTGTTTTCTGTGTAATTCGAAAAGTTGAATCCAGCAGTTGAATTCATAAACTTGCGTTGAGGAAAGCAGAATATGTGGCCAGTGTAAATCTCTGTATCATTCTAAAGTTTCAAGAGTTTCTCCTTACGTTTTCATTTTTGTCTCCCTTTCTCTCAATGCCAATTCTAAGGTTCTTTACACTTGATATAGTGATGCTAATTGATTTGAGTAGAAGTAATTTCAGTAAAATATTTTATAAGTCAGGTAATTTTAGTCCCAGGAGAATCCAACTTTTATTTATGAACAGAAAATTTTACATTAGATCTAGATTACATTAGATTAGTGTCATGGGTTGGGTAAATTAATAGGGCTGGATTGGGGGGCCAGTTATGCCCTTGTCCTATAGTTGGTTTCTTAAGGAGCAGGAGATTTTTGGCCAGGGACAGTCTTCGGGCCAGGGGGCTCAGTGATGGGGACGATGTGCAGAGCACAGGCCCTGCTGGGGAAGGCCAATAGGCTGGCTTACAGAGAAATCCTCCTGAGGGCAGGGTTGGGGTCCCATTGAGTTCCTTTGCTGTGTTTCTGACTTCTAACAGGCCAGCTGGTGATATTTAATGATTTTCATTTTAGCCAAACTCAGGCCCTGAACTGGTTTTGTCCGAAGATGAGAAAACTGACAATGAAGATAAAGAAGAGACAGAATTGGGTGTCATGGAGGATCAGCGTAGTGTAATTCTTCATCTCATCTCACAGCTCAAACTTGGAATGGATTTGACCAAGGTAGGCTGGGGTGGCCCACAGGATTTGTGGCCAGTTGTCTGGGTTCCATTTCTGTCTTTAAGCCTTCCCTTTTCAAGGGTGAGCTGGGGAAGTAGGATGGGGAAAAGGCCACCATTGGGTGTCCATTGTGGATAATTGGAAAGCAAATGCACACACACAAACACATTGAGATGAGGCCTCAGTGCTTTGCCCAGGCTGCCATCAAAGTCCAGGGCTCATGCAGCTCTCTTGCCTTGGCCTCCTGAGTGCTGGACTGTGGACACGCCTCCACGCCAGCCACAAGGGACATTCTTCCATGAATGCTCACCTTCTGTGGAGAGCCTTGCATTTGGCTTTCTGGTAGAGCTGCTGCTCTCTGATCCCAGGGGAGCATCGGAAAAAGCATGTGAGGGGATGAACATCCAGTTGTATGATGTTTCCTGCATGTTCTAGAGAAGTTCAGGGTGGCCTATCGAGAGGGCTGTGGCACCATGGCTATACAGAGAAACAGTGAAGCCGGAACAAGGGTCCTGTGCACTCCCTGCACAGGGTCCTGGCCTGCAGCTGGCTGTCACAAGCTTTCCCACTAAGGGTGGCCTTTCTGGTTACTCAATGGCATTGTCCATGTGGGAGGAAACAGCCCTCTGGTGGGTCTGTTGGCAGTGCTGGGTGCCAGCAGGCTTCTTCCTTCCCCTCCAGCATCCTTGCCTCAATGAGGGTCCACATTCCTCCTCTTGCACCTTGGCAGCAGCCTGTGCCAGAGGCAAGTGGGACAGGCAGTGCTGTGTGCGGCTGACCAGCAGTGTGATGTCACCTGGGCATTAAGGGCAGTGGGAGGAGCCCGGATCTTGTAGGACAGCCTGCCTGGCAGAGTGAGGGTCAGAGGTGGTGCATAGAGGACCCAGCAGTGCTGAATGCCTGTGGTCTCATCATCCTCGTCTTCCAGGTTGCCTCAGTGTGTGGCAAACCTTTCTTTGATTTTTGGGGGGCATCGTACTAAGTGATTGAACTCAGGGCCTTTGCCCTGAGCTATATCCCAACCCCTTTTTTCATACTTTATTTTGAGACAGGCTCTCACTTAGTTGCTGTTGCCCAGGCTGGGCTTGAATTTACAATCCTCCTGCCTCAGTCTCTCATGGAGTACTGGGATCACAGGCGTGTGCGCCTGGCCTTTGACATTTTTGCAGGTTTGAATGTGAGAGTGTCTGGCATCCTGCAAGACCACACAACTTGAACAAAATAGTGGGCCCTACAGAAGACGCCACGCGGACAGCCCCTCCCCTGAGTGGGTGTTCCCTGCCTTTGTACCAAGCAGAAAGACTGCCCCTGCTCTGCTGTCTCCCCTAATCTCAGTCTCCTGGCTGTGCAGACACCATCACTTTTCTGCTAGAGAATGCTTGGCTTTTACAAATCTGCCTATTTTTTATTCTCATGGATTGCATAGACATGAGATGGCGCCTGTGTTAATTCTGACAGAATGCAGGTGGGAAGGGGTACAAATGCGATCTAAAATCAGTTTCCAAACCATGGGTCATGGCCCGTCAGAGGGCTGTGAAGCCAATTCAGTGGGTTGGCCTATCATTCCCAAAGGGTGAAATCTCACGGCAAAGATCAGGTGCACTATATATAAAATGCCTCTTTCAGTTCCATCAATTCATGTGTGCTGGGTTGTAGGGTGAGAGATATTCCTTGTGATTATATTTGAAAAAGCATTTTGTAAGATAAAGAGCTAGAATCATGGGTGATAGAGGAGAAAGATTGTAAGAGGTTGAAATGGTCTAGGTGAGATAATGGAGAAACAACAAGATGTGGGGGACTATAATAATGACAGGTTGGAGGGTCTCGGATGCTTTACTACAGCTGTTTTGCTTTAAAATAAATTCTTGCAAGCGTACACTTTATTATTATTTTATTAGGCAATGATTGCTTTGCATTTCCTGAGACTTAGTTCTAAAAAAGTAAATATTGCGTTTATTCAACACTCAGTTGAGTACCTGAAAGAAAAACTTCTCCAGTCTATAGTTTATCAGCTTAGTCCTTGGCTGGGAAAGAAGCTGTATTCACAAACACAAGGCAAACTTGACAAGCTGAGTACTTGTGAGAAGAAAAGGTGAATCTGCTGTGGCCCAGTCCCGCGAGGCTTCTTTGTTGTGTTGCATTATAAAGTTGGATGACATCCTCTCCTGCTGCCTCCTTTCCTCTCCTTGGCTCTTGCTCATGTCATTAAGCGCAAAGCCTGTGCTAAACTGGCAGTGGAAGAGCTGACCCGGGTTGGAAAGCTTTCCCTGGAGAGCACACCGGGAGGTGGGGCATTCTCCAACTCAGGATGAAGCTCTGCTCTCTTTCCATAAAACAAGTGCACTGCCCAGTGCTGACATTCACAGACTGTCACCTGCCTGAGTGGCACCTGCTACCGTGTTTGCCTTTATTAACTGTGGCAACTCATGCCAAAGGGATCCATACTTGGTTTAAGCTTCACTGTCGCTTCTTGAACTTCTGAATAGTCTTTGAGCCAGGGGACTTGCATTTTCATTTCTTGCTTGTCTCCACAAAGCATGAGGTGAGTCCTGGCTCCAGAAGTATCCTGTCTACTCTCTTTCTTCCACTGTGACTATGTACCTAACTTCTTCTGACCCCTCACTGGCCAACCTGCGGATCTCCATAAACTCTGGGTG
The DNA here is from genome assembly GCF_000247695.1 of Heterocephalus glaber. The sequence goes on along the minus strand of NW_004624788.1, from coordinate 9,771,641 downwards.
TTCTGGAAAGGAGGGGAGCACCTGAAGGTGCCACAGTGAGGTAGGTCACAAAAGTGCTCTCAGAGGAGGGCCACGTAGGTTGCACCTGCAGGACAGGAAGGTGTTGGCAAGGGAAGGGGCCTCCCTTGCTGAGGGAGACGTGTGGCACAGGTGGAAGTGGGAACGTGGCAGCAGGAGCACAGTGATTTTGAACATGGAGGGGCAGTGGGGGCAGATCCTGCAAAGCCACACAGAGGAGGAGGGCCTCTGCTGCAGAGGGATACGGGAGGCCTTCGGGCAGGGTGAGCACATGAGAAACATGATGTGGAACCCCGGGCAATGCTGGAGTGGCTGCTGTGCAGTGAGGCCACAGAACACTGTGCTGAGCTGGAGGTGTAGAGCCTTGCATCTAGCTTCAGGGAGACAAAAGGCAATAATTAGCAATGAGTGGGTTCATTCATCTGACATGATTTATTGAACCCCGAAGTCCAAGTACTGTTTTAGACACCAGCGAAATGTCAGAATCTGTATCGTGATGATGCTTGTGCAGTGATGGAGACAGCTGAGCAAGAGGGAGGGAAGGGAGGAAGGAGAAAAGCAAAGGGAGATGGTAGGTACAGTGAAGAAAATGGAGCACAGTGGGAGGATGGCAGGGAAGGCATTGGGTAGGACACAGCCTCTCAGTGTTTAGGTAGAGATGAGACTAAAATGAAGGAGTGAGCAGTGTCAGTATCTAGGGAAGCGTGTCTGCCTAGACAGAGAGGACAGTGAGTGAAGAAGGCCCAGGGTAGACCAGACCATGTGTGGCATTTGAGAATGAGCAGGGAGCCCAAGGCATGGGCCAGAGTGAGTTGGGTGAGGTCAGCAGGAGTTGGGTTGGGAGTGGCACAGTCGCTTGGAGCGTCTGAGGGAGTGAGTGGAGGGTCAGGCCTCGGACTACACTGGTATTGAGAGAAGTGAGATTTCATCAGGGTGGTACACAGTGCAGGGTCCCCAGGCTGTGGGTCTCTGTAGGACTGGGTGACAGAGTGAGCTGGACATACAGGAGCAATGGGCAGAAGGAGGTGCTTGAAACGGAGGTTATGGAGGGAGGGGAGTTACGGGAGGTAACAAGGACAAGGGTTGCACCTGTTTGTAACCTCCATGGATTTGTCAGGGATTTCATTTACACTGGTTGTGGAGATTCAGGGAGATCTTCTAGAGCAGTGAATGCTGAGCCCTTCCAGAGGGTACAGTGGTTCCACCTTAATGTGGAGTTTGGGGGGATATCGATTGTGGTAAAAGCAAGTAGCGGAGCAGACTGGGCTTTTGGGAATGATGATGTTCTTAACCCTACAGAAACAGAATTCACAGTTCATAAATCAGCATGTCAGAAAAAAAATCATACTTTGAGAAGATAATTAAGATTCTGTGATTTTTAGAGAATTGTTACTATTGTTATTAATCAAAGAAATACAAAAATAAAATGACCTTGATATTCTATCCTATGCCTTCTAAACCAGCAACAGAAGAGTAAATGGGTTGGCTTTCTGTTGCTGACAAAAGACCTAACATAAACAATTGAAGGAGGAAAAATTTACTTTGGTCCCTGGTTTGAGGTTTCAATTCATTGTCGACCAGCTCTGTTGCTTCTGGGCCCATAGTGAGGCCAAATCATGATGGCAGGGAGCAGATGGCAGAGCCCAGATGCTCATTCAAGGTGCCACAAAGCAGAGAGAGAAGCAAGTACATTCGACCCCTAAGTTACAACTGGCCTGGCATATGAACAACTTGAGTTAATTAGGCTAATGGAAGATTCATCTGCCTCTTGTTATCTATAGTGTGCACCCAGGTACACATCCAGATCTCAGGTGTATTGACTTAGTTACAACCAGCCCTCGTGAGCTGATCGTTTGTAAGTCAAGGGTCCACTGTACCAGAGAGATAGGGTCAGGGACAAAATATACCCTTCAAAGCCGTGCCCCCAGTGACCTGGTTCATCCAACAAGACCCTACCTCCTAATAAGCCCATTGAGCTGTGGATTCATCAATGAATTAATCCATCAATGAAATTAAAGCCCTCATAATCCAATCACTTTCCCAAAAATCTATGAGCTGGCAACAGAGCCTTCAACACAGGACCCTTCAGAGGACACAATAGATACACGCTATATCCACTGTGTACATAGTGAAAATGATCCCCAGCCACTCACTGATGGCATTATAAATCTGTTTATTTTTGTAATGTATAAATTTTTTGTGTGTGGTGCTGGGGATTGAACCTGGGGTCTTGTGCATGCTAGATAGAAGTTCTAGCCGTTCTAACACTGTTACACCCCACACCTGAGTCCTGTTTTTTAGAAGGATCGGTTATGTGTGTTGAAATTCCAGAATGTTCAATGACGCTTTATAAAAAGTAAAATTGTTTTAAAACTAAGTCTTGACTATATGCAAAAGTAGATAAATATATGAGTGGTATAGAGCAAGGGTCAGAAACCTTTTCTCTAAAAGGCCAGGTGATAGATAATTTGGCTTTGTGGGCTGTGTGGTATATGTTGCATGTATTCATCTTGGCCACTTGAGCGCAGAAGCAGCCACGGGTAATGTTGAAATGGCCAGTAGAGCTTTTTCCGGTGAAACTAGTTGTAAGAACACGTGGAGGTTCGGCCTGTGAGTTTAATCCCTGGGATATAAAATTACACCATGCAAATCCTTGTACTCACCATAGGCATTAAGGAGAAGCACATCCTTACCTGTACACACTTTAGTGAGTGTGCAACATCCCACCAGGTTGTTGCATTGCCACTTGCTTCCTCACCAAGTGGTGGTACGTCTGGTCCCATTGTCTCCCTTTGGCTTCTTGATATAGATAATGATATAGCGAACATCTGTTGAATTTTTTTCATTAGGCTCCATTTCCAGAGTCAATCAGAATAGGCAGGATTAATATCTTTGTGCTTAAGCACCTTCTTAAAAGGGGAGAATTTTTACAAAAAAGGCAAAAAGTTCCAAGATTTGCCTGGAGAGCCATGGACACTCAGGCCTCCAGTCCCGCAGGCACGGCTGCCACTTTCCTTTTGCAATGCCTTTGCCTTTTTCTCCCCAAATCTGTCAAGAAGGGCTGCTCCCTCCCTTCTTGGTAGCAGGAGGCACGGTGGTGATGTGGCTCCTTTACCAGGTCTCTGAGTCTGCTGTGAGGGGACGGGACTGTGATTTCCCCGCTCCCGTCCTGCCCCATTGGTGGGAGCTCATCCATCCCGCTCCTGCAGAAGTTTCAGCAAGCGAAGGTGTCTTCAGGTGTCCAGCACGGGCCTTGATCAAGCAGTTGATTCGCACTCCAGCTGTCTACTTGCTTAGCCGTTATACATCACAAAACCTCTCTGAGCCTTAGTTTTATTATCTTTAAAATGGAATAGTTGTATCTGTTCAGAGATTTCTGAGAAGACTATATAGGATAACATATGTGAAACTCAAACTGTTTGTCTTGGCTTAAGATCTGTAGTTTCGGTTTGAAACATTTTACAATTCTTAACAAAAGTTTTCTTATTTTTGTACAGTTTCTCCTTCTCTGAGCAGTTATCTTAACTGATTATTTACAGAAGCATCAGAAGCAGTCCTGGGGTTTTCCCTGTCATCACATTGTTATGTTTTCAGCATTGCCGGTGAGACATTTTGTGGCAAGTTTGTATCTAATCTTTATCTTCCTCTTCTTTGGTCTCCAAATGAGGTTACTGATCCCTGGGTATAACAACTGCCAGCACAGAGCAGGCATTTCCTATGTGGTGGGTAGGCACTGGGCTAATTTAACACCATTCATTCAATACAAAAACCCAGGAGGATGGTGCATAGCTGCTGAGAGATGAAGCCCAGCTCACAAGAGGCTCCCTTTTGTGACCAGAAGTGTGGGATTCATAGGGGATGCAGGGATTGATTTCAATGGATTTGTCTATCCATACTAAATAATCTTGAAAATGTAAAATTTTATTACAGACTCTTCCCTTCCAACAAAATTTGAATGAATGCCTTTTGTGATATTCCAGGCACCATGGGATGGATTGAAGGGAGCTGGCACAATAAAGAAGCCCAGGGCTAAGGTTGGCTAAGTAAAGGGTGAATTATCTACCTGTTATTTTATAAGGCTGCATTTTTGTGTCCTTGCCTCCTGGGTTTCCTTAAAGTGTTTCACAGACGTAACCTCAGTGGTGGTCTCGCTCTCGCTCTAGCTCTAGCTCGCAGGGTGCGTGCCAGTCTCAGCATCGTGTGGACGGCTCCCCAGTGTGCACTGGTCATTGAAGAGCACTGCACCTGCTCCCATCCACCCTGCACGCAGCCCTGTCATGTGCCCTGTTGGAGGGAGGGGACCGTCCCTCTTCCTGGGTGTCTTTCGGCTTCTCTACTAGGTGATCATTTACTTCAGATTTCTAAGACTCTAAGAACTCAAACTGAAGATTAGTCATTTACTTCCAGATTGATGCAACTTTAAATGTAATTAACTGTTCTCTGAGTCCCAGTGCAGGTCTTTTTTTCTCCAAAAAACTTCCCCCAAAGTAGTTCATTGTCTTAATTATGTTAATGGGAGAAAAGGCAGTCCTTATCCATGGCGCCATAAATCTGCAGCAGTGATCGCAGGCCATTTGGATGCCATTGGTCTGAACAGCTGGGCCATCAGTCACCCTCTGTCGGAGGCAGACAGCCCAATTAGTACTGAGCATTTTTTGGCTCTGCATCCCCTGTGTCCACCGCCCAAGAAACAGATGATTAAGTGACTTACTTGCAAATGCACTGAGAAAAGGAGATAGGAGGGCCAGGAGATTGTATGAGAGAAAGAAATCTAAGCAGACTAGGAAGTCTGTTTCAGTGAGAAGAGTGGTATCTTGTTGAGAATGTTCAGGCACTACTTCGAAGCCAGTCTGGTATTGGAAGCCAGTGACCTATTCCAACAAGAGATGGAAGAGGAAATTCTCATTCCACCCAAGCCTGGTCTGCTCCCCCTCTCCAGGTAGTCTATTCTTTTCTAAGTCTGCCAAAGCCCCAGCATCATTTCATAGGTTGGGCTTGATGATAGCTGTGAGCCCGTTATACCCCAGTCTGCAGATGCAGGAGGGTTATCGGAAAATTGATGCTTTCTCAGGCATTGCATCCCTGACCCCAGTAGAGCCATTTTTCCTTTTTACTCTCACCAATCTACAGTAAAGAACTGTACAGTGCATTCCCATATAATTAATTGGCTAACCATAAACATTTTGCCCTTCTCTTCTTCCTTCTTTGCCAATCTCTCCTCTCCTGCCTTCTTCCAGTTCTTTCCCTAGTGCATTCTCATCCCTCACTATGGAGCCCAGGGCCTTGAGTGTGCCAGGCGAGCACACCTATAACCCTGCCCTTCTAGTGCTCACTCTGTCCTCCTCTGTCCTCCCACAACCTGCACATGTACACGTGTGTGTGCTTGTTGTCTGAAGAACCATTTGAGAGTACTTTGCAGAGATCATGACAGCTTTTCCCTAACCTTCCAGTGAGGGTCTGCCAGGGCAGTTCTCCTACAGAGCACATTTGTCACACCTGGGAAATGTAATATTGAAACAATACTATTTTGTGTACAGCCCACAGTCCAGTTTTCCCACAGTTTTTCCCAGTGATGCCCCTTGGAGTTATTTTTAAAATCAAAGATACAATCTAAAGTTTATTACATCTGTTTACGTGTCTCTTTAATTTTCCATACTCTAGAAAATTTCATCCTTTTTTCCCTCTCGTGGCAGTGAAGTTTCCGAAGACTCCCAAGTCATTTCTTTCTTTCTTTTTTTCATGCTCCTCAGTTTGGCTTTAGTTTTCTCCCCTTGTAGTTAAACAGTTTGGGCATTAATAACACACTGAGGCTACTGAGCAGGACCTTTTTCCCCCGATGGAGAGAAGCTGGCGATATCTTTAGACTAAGTACTGTGTTCCTTCTCAAGACCCTCTTCTGGAGTTCACTCAGCCTTCTCTTTTCTCCAAGGTGTCTCAGGAATCTCATCACCTGGGCTGGACCAGTTTTGAGTCCACTGATTCATTCGTCATTCAGGGAGCATTTTTGATGCCTTGGGTTCTATGGTTCATTGCCCTGGGAACCATACTGCTGAGATAACCAGGTCCCGTCTAGGCAGCCTTCAGTGTGCTCCCAGCCCTGACCTTCCTTGGAATGTGCCTGGATATTCTGGTGTTCCTGGAGAGAAGCAGCAACTGGAATCTTGGCCTGAAGTCATCTAGAGTGATGGAGGTGCCATGCAGGGGAACCTGCATGTGGAAATAGTGGGTGGTCACCTAACATGTCATAGAAAACGCATGTCTTTAAGGTGTTAGTCATTGGTTTGTCTTGTTTCATGGCAGGTATGAGGGACTCAGATCCTACAAAGAGTCTAGAAACGTGTGTAGTGGAGCAAAGCACACTGAGGACACTTTGATGGAGATGTGTGCGGGTGCTCTGGATGTGATGGGAGTTGTTGATTTGGCTTTAGGATCAGGAACTCAGAAAAAACTTCATAGAGGAGGTGATCCTGGAACTGAGTACCAGTAGCTTTTCATCACTAGGACAAAGCAGGAAAGAGGGAGGGGACAGAGACTGAGGTTTGGTGTGAGACTGGGAAGGTGGGGCCAAGCTGAACTACGTCTCTTTCAGAGATTTTAGGAAGTTGACTCTGGCTAGAGATGAAGGGCTCAAGGTCACACAGCAGGAGGCTGAAAGGCCAATTTGGAAGCTACAGAGAATGCCCAACCCTGTCCTTTCTCCCGAAGGTCTCTTTCCACCTGCAATATTAACAATGGTGTTTGGAATGGTAGGATTGTTTTGCCATGCTGGGGAACATAGAATAGCCTAGAAAGTGGGTTTATTCCCACTCTGTTCTTGCACTGACGCCTTCCCTACTTAATCAGTGGCAGCAGGTCCCTGGCCCAGCCATCCCAGCTCCTAGTCCGTCTCCTTAGGCCTCAGAGGAGAAGGAAATGTTCTTTTTAGGTGGAGACACCCTGTCATGATATGCCATAGGGGAGGACAGGAGGTGGGTGGCAGCTGGGAACCCTGGGCAACCTTAGTCCAGTATCTTCCTGCTCTCTTCCCCAGTCTCTTACCTAATTTGTGAGACCAGGGCATGAAACCACAGAAGCCAAAGGTCCTTTGGGTTCTGACATTCAGTGGTTTGGGATTCTGTGTGGAGTTATTTTCTTATTTTTTTTTTAATCCTTTAGCTTCTGAGTTTAGACATGCTGACTAAATTAGGGAAAATGCTGTAAATCCTGACCTTTTCAGAAGTACACAGAGAGAAAGCATTGTAGCTTGTTTTTCTGTTAGAATTTCAGTCTTGGACAGCAATGTGAGAATACCTTAGGAATGTGAGAATACCTGCTGGGGGCTGAGGGTCAGGGTGGGACATAGCTGGAAGAGCCTTGTTGCCATGGGGTGGGGAGAAGGACGCAACCCCGGGAGGTGGGAGTATCGTTGCTTGAAGTTAGATCCTCTTGGTGCATGATTCTGCCTGCCTCCTGCTGCCCTGTAGCTTGTGAGTCTAGAAAATGAGAGAGAAGGGAAAGGAGCCAGTTGGGATAGTAGGAAGGAGACATTTGTAGCTGCTTTTCCTTTGAAATTAATTTGGCCTCACTGGGGCCTTTCCAGCTGCCCTCAGTCTACAACCAGTGCTGCGGGTCTGGGTGGGGTTCAGAGGGAGCCCTTGAGTGCATCTGGGTTTGGGAGAGGAGAGGGGAGTACATTAGATTGGGTGGCTGCGTCTGTGTAGCTTGGTGAGAGATCACTGAAGCTCATCCCTGGGAGCCTCTTTGGTGGAGCAGACCCAAGAGGGAGCAGTGACAGCTGCTAGATGAGAACCTGTCCCTGTAGGAAAACACAGGCAGTGATGGAGGTGACATCTGAAAGCTGTGCTGCGCCACATGCTCTCTTCCTGGCCTAGTGACATCTTCGGCCATGACTCCCAATTCTGTCAAGTTGTGACTGAAAGACAATTAGGAAATCTCTGCTGGTTTGCATAGTTATAGTTTAATTAATGTCTCTTCTTCCTGTGTATTATTAAGGCAAAGCAGAAAGAGCTCAGGGAAAATTTTAAATCACTCTGTTCTGTTGTCTAGGGAGACACGTTGACATTTTGAGTCTTTTTTATGGATTTACTTGGATTTCATTACATGTTCAGTTTTATATCTTGCTTCTTTCTTAGCACAGATAGGAAAACATAGTTTTTAAATGAAAGATAAATAGCATTAAGAGGTGTCTACCAAACCTTACCTCTTGGATGAGCAGGGCAAAAGCCTCTGAAATCACTCTGCTTTTCTAAGTTTCTCTGAAGATGTCTTACTCCTAAAATATCCATGTTACTGCAAAGAAGGGTCTTCAGAAAGGGAGTCGGGAGTCACGGTTACGTATCTATAGGCCTGGGTGATGTTCTTGCTCAGTTATCATTGGCCTTCCCAAATATTTTCATGGGACTTGGGGACTGTGTAAAGGATGAGTGCAAGTGGTCATGTAAGGGAGGAAGTGAAGTGCCTTATGACACTGGGCATCCTGGGGGCTGCCCAGGAGGAGCCAGCAGGCCTGGACCAGCCTTCCAGCTTCACAATGCTGTGTAACTGTGGGAGGTGGAACAATGAGGTGGTCCAGGTTAAAGTTAGCTGTGTTTGGAAGCGAAGATGGTAGTGCACTAACTAGTAAAACCCCCCAACTAAGCTCCATTACTGTGACTCTTGGGCAGTGAGGAGTGAGCTCTCTCTGCTTTCCATAGCAGTAGTAAGTTACTTCCCGGATTCAGAATGTCCTTCGTTTGCTTTAAATGGCATAATCATTGGGTTATATATGCATTTGGAGTTGTGGAGCCCCTGGTTTCCCTTTGTCCCATGCAGACAACCATCCAGGTTGTACTTACCTTCAGTCACAATCCAATAGCAAACCTCTGTGTCACCTTTTTCCAGAAGATTTTGAATGTTGAGTACCACTTACTTTGTGTGACTTTTTACTTAAAAAATTTCTTTGGGTCTTGAATTATGGAGCAGCCTCCAAAGATGAGATCACAGTGACCCCTCTTACCATGGCAGCTCTGTGGCATCTGCCTGCTGAGAGGCCACCTCACAGGCCCCTGCCTCTGCCTCTGTTGCGTTAGGTTATATGCACAGGTCACCAGATAGACACCCTTGATCTAGGGTCTCCCTAGGCCCCCTTTGACTCATCGCCAACAAACCATAGTGTCTGTGTTTGTGGGAACAGACTGCACACCCCTCGTGATGGGGCCTGACTGCAGGAGGAATGGGGACAAGCTTTTCCAGGCTGGTTTCTTCACGTCTCTACCATCTGGAGAGTGAAGAGGGTTAGAGTAGATCTGGAGAATCATGGCATGGAGAGAGGCAGAGACTTGTTTTAGCCCAGTTAAGCAAAGAAGAGGATTGCTCAGAACAGTCTTGTCCACAAAGGTGGGTTGATATGGATGCTGTTCTCAATTCTCATTTCTTTGATGTAATTTCCCTTGATTTGTCACTGGTGCACAAATCAAAAACATCTGTTCCCAGGGTTGGGCCACTTTCAGTGCTTGATAGTGGCTGCAGCCTGCTTTTCCCCTGCTTTTCCCACGTAATCACAGGGCCTTCTGTCTGCTTTTGTGCCCCCCGAATGCAGGTGGTGCTCCCCACATTTATTCTGGAGAAGCGATCCTTGCTGGAGATGTATGCAGACTTTATGGCACACCCTGACCTGCTGCTGGCCATCACTGCTGGGGCCACACCTGAAGAGAGAGTCATTTGCTTCGTGGAGTATTATCTCACAGCCTTCCACGAGGGCCGAAAGGGGGCTTTGGCCAAAAAGCCCTACAACCCCATCATCGGCGAGACATTTCACTGCTCCTGGGAGGTTCCCAAGGACAGGGTCAAGCCAAAGAGGACTGCTCCACCCTCTTCTGCTGGCTGTCACAAACACTCGGTGGCCGATGACCCTTCCAAAAGCTACAAGCTACGGTTTGTAGCTGAGCAAGTGTCCCATCACCCTCCCATCTCCTGCTTTTATTGTGAGTGCAAGGAGAAGAGACTGTGCATCAACACTCATGTATGGACCAAAAGCAAGTTCATGGGCATGTCCGTGGGGGTCTCTATGATAGGGGAAGGTAAGTCACATTGTGTGTTGGCGCTTGGCTCTTACTCCAGTGATGTCTGTATTCCCAACTGATGATTGTTGATTTTGTGTGTGGAGTTTTTGGTTACTTTGTTTTAGAACTGGGGCATGAGTGGGGAAACAGGGATGGATTTTGGACCAGGTATGCTAGTTTCCCAGTGGGACCAAGGTGATGGGCTAGATAGGATGCAGCTGTTCGTCCAACCAGCTGCCCACCTGGATCTGTATGCTGTGCTTGCATAGGCACCATCTTGCATATACTTTTTTCATTCAGCTGTGTGTGAATATCAGAGTTGGCCCCAGATCTGTGAAAACACATTTTTATTCACCCTCACCAGTGTTCTGGATCAGAGACAATGAGGATAATAGTACTGTCTATTCAAAAGCTGCTCATAAAAATTCTCATGGCAAATCTTTTGACACTATGCTAGAAATTCTGAAGAAGAACACCGTATAATCACACCACTGGTAGATTGCATGTTCCTATTTTAGCAAATAGCTGTGAATGAAGTTTATTCATTTTTTGAAGAAACTAATAATAATCCTTGTTAAATTGAAGTGTCTGTGTTAGTGATTCAACTTTTTTTTCTAAGTCACAAATCCTTTTGAGATTCTAAAACCATGACTGTCTTCCTAGGAAAAATTAAAACCAAAAAACCCCAAAACTAACACAAAATTTGACTTTGAGCTTCAGAGTGTACATGGTTCCTTGGACCCATTCCCAAATCCCATGATATACCTCTCACTCACTGAGAGCACTTCTATTGAGCACCTACTTGTCTTAGGAGCTATAGATACTTGAGTAAATGAAATACACAAAAAACCTCTTTATCCTTAAGAAGCTTCTATTTTTATCTATTGATGAAATAAATCAGTCATGTGCTGTGTTGGAAGATGGTGAGTGCTATAGGCAAAAGTAAAGCAGGGCAGGGGCATGGAGAGAGGGCCAGGTGAGCTTTTTAGATGGGTTAGCTGGCCTAGAAGGCCTTGCCAAGGGAGTGACATTTGAACCGAGACCTAACGGGGGCAAAGAGAGGCCAGGCATATAACATTCAGGAGGAGATTGTAAGGAAGAAGGGACAAGACAGAGGCCCACAATCAGGATGGTCCCTGCATGCTGGCGGAAGACAGGAAGCCCATGTGGCTAGACCAGGGTGGAAGGGTGAGGTCAGAGAGGTGGATCATGTAGGGCCTGTGGGCAGTTGCTAGGGATGTTGATTCCTACACTGAGTGAGCTACAAAGCCACTGAAGGGGCGGGGCCATTGTCTGACATGGTTTAGCCTATTGGGCCACTGCTTGTTGAAAACAGATCATGAGGCAGGCAAAAGTGGAAGCAAGGAGACCAGTTGGGAGGTTATGAGAATAACCTAGGCAGGAGATGATAGTGCTTAGACCATGTGGTCTGGTGAAAGAAGTAAAACATGATAAAAGTCAGCTTTCTGTCTCTGTACAGAATACCTGTGAAAATCAACTTGAAAGGTGAAAGGATTATTTTGGCTCACTGTTTCAGAGGTTTCAGTCCATGGTTGCTTGGCTCTGTTGATTTGGGGCCTTTGGCGAGACAGAGCATCATGGTGAGGAGTGTGTGGTAGACCAAAGCTGCCCCCCTCAGGTTGTCCAACAAGCAGTGAGAGGGGGAGGAAGGGAGGAAGGAAGGAAGGAAAGGCAGGCAAGGGTCCCAACATCCCCAGTCACCTCACTTCCCTCCTCTGCGCCCGACCTCCTCAAGGTTCCATCACCTCGAAACAGCACCATAGCCCGGTGACTGGACCTTTAGTACAGGAACCTTTAGGGAACATTTAAGATCCAAACCGCAGCAGTCTAGATGTGTTCTGGAGCACAGAGCACCCAGAGGATCTGCCTCAGAATAGAGTGTGGGTCTGAGAGTAAGAGTTGTTGGCTGAGATGACCGTTTTCCTCTTTAAATGAAGCCCAGCAGCAGTGACATGCTCCCCTCACTCTTCTGTAAGATCAGCTTTGTGGCTTTTCCCACTCTGCACAAGCAGAGAGGGTGTCAGAAATGGTTTCTCTTCTTAAGGAGAAATTGTTACTACTGACAACAGATGGAACCTTGGAGCAGAAAGAGAATCTGCCCACCTAGAGCCACAGGGCTTCTGGCTGTGCCATGGAGAATCCCAGTGTTCCTCAGGGACCCTCAGGCCAGGAGGAGGGAAGGGCAGAAAGGTGAGGCTTCTGCTCCTGCAGCAGCTCCTCTGCCCCAGCACCAGCAGCCCCCTTTACCTGTTGTTCCCTGTAAGAGCTTCCAGCGAGGTGGGGTGCCGCACATCTACAGTCCCAACAGGTCTGGGAGGCTGAGGGAGGAGGATCACAAGTTCGCGCCTAGCTTCAACAATTTAGTGACTTAGTGAGATCTTGTCTATAACTTTTTGTTAAAAAACTTAGAAAGAGCTGGAGATATAGCTTAGTGTAATGGGTCTGGGTTCAATCCCTAGTGCAGGGGAAAATTTTCAGTTTCAAAGGGCCCAAATGTTTGAAAATGCATAGTATACCTCTGGTGAGCCCCGGCATCCCTTGTTTTACAGACAAGTAACTCGACGGAGGCAGCTTGCCCGGTGTCACACATAACACACACACAGGTGTCCGTTCTGCCTCACCACAAACCAGTGAGAGGGACACCTGGCAGGGGCTGGCAAGGGGAAGTTTCAGATTTACTCATTTCCCTTGGAAGATTCCATAATTTCCATCTATGAAATGAACTGACAGTAAATCAATAGGAAAAAATCATATCAAATTTTATTGATGAACATAAGCTCAGGAGACATACACAAAGTTAGAAGCCGAAAGCAGGATTAGAAGATTAGAATTTACCTAGGGCTAAAGAAAGGCTCGGGCTTGGTGCTGAGCAGAAGTTGCAGGGTGGGGAGGAACATGCACAGGGAGCAGGGCTCGTCTTGTGACACACTTGAAGTGTCCTGGGTAGCAGCCTGTCCACACCTCTGGTTCTGGGTCAGGGATCCATTTCAGCTTTCTGAGTAAAAGGTCTCTTCCAGGCAGATGGGAGGATCAATCAGAAAAGCCTCCATCCGCATTGCTGGCTGTAAATTTCTTTTCTCAAAAGGCCCGCTTTTCAGTGCCATCCTTGTGCCTACAGCTCCTCTGAGTAGCCACCTCGCATTATGCTAGGGAACTATATTGAAGGGGTGTCCTGTTTTGATCTCCTGAACTGGGGTCTCCTTGTGTCAGCACCTCTCTGATCTGTAGAGTAGGTTCCAGGAGTCACCCAAGGTCACAAGCCCAGGAATATGTGGAGGGGTGACTAGCAGGTAGAGCTCAAGGAAAGAATGGCATCTGGCCCTGGGGGCTTCAGGGCCCTTCCGAAGGTGTAGCCAGGACAACCGAGTACTGCCCCTCTGAACCAGGAAAACAAAGTTGATTGAGGTGAGATAGATCTTACATTTCCATTCATAGCTGTTCTGAACTCAGCTTTCTCCCCCCAGCCTGAGTGACAGCGAGCTGTCCTACCCAGCACTATTTGAGTTAAAGCCACATGACAGGACCCAGGTAGTGCTGTAGTCTAGCCTGTGGACGCCAGAAGACTACTAAAGACCCCTTGAGGGAGGTTTATGTTTGCATTTATTTGCAATCATGAGTTTGTCATAAGAAACAGGAGCAACGTTAATCTTGGTTTTGGCTTATCTGGGCCTCTGTGTTTGTATAGGTTGCTGGAGGTCTGCTTCGCCCTATAAGGTTTGTACCAGCAAAATCTTTCCATTTATTTAAAAACAAAAATTGATATTCAGGAGACGCTTATCATTCTATTCAGTTTTTTTATTCTACATTTCCCACATCATAAATTCTTTGAAGATGAAAGAGGTTTGTTTGCTAGAGAAGGTTAGAGAAGACTAGTCACTCCTTCAGTTTATATTTACATCTCATTTGTATAGGTGATTCCTGGCTGTTTTATCTACAACAGTGCTGGCTCAGATAATTCTGGGTTTCTCCATTCACTTGCAGAGTGGCTGGCACTGTCCTGGGGGCAGCAGGAGAGGCTCTGGCACACAGGAATCCTTGCCCTCATGGGCTCACACCCCAGTGAAGGACAGACAGAAGACAGGATGCCTGCATGAAAGCCACTGGCACTGACAGACAAAGCCGGGAAAGGCAGCAGAGTGGATGGGTATAGGATGTCTCAGTTTCCAGTAGAGGGGACCTTAACAAGAACGGAGGATTTGAGTGAGGGAGTAAGCCAGGCAGGAGGCTTCAGAAGAGGTGCTGCAGACAAAAAGGGCAGCAAGTGCCAAGGCCCCCAGACCAGCACACGTGACTGGGCTGTTGTAGGGACTTGAGTGGGCTACAGTGGCTGCAGCACAGGGGCAGGTGGAGGAGACAGTGGGCAGGCAGGGCCCAGAAGGGATTTTGGCTTTTATTCTGCATGAGCTGTGGGAGCCCCCGGACTGTGGAAATAATTCTAGCAGCATTACTGTATCTGCGGTGTGGAGGGAGAGTAAGGTGGGAGTAGGGATGTGCAGGTAGGAGGAGAGAGGCAAGTTCACACAGTTTAAATCTGTGACTGGTCGGGATGAGTGCTTGGTAAATATAATATCTCTTGATAAGCCAAATGCATTTTCTGCTATGTGGAAAACATTTATTCACCTTTCTTTCTGGAGATTTCCCTGCACTCAGAAGAAGTGCTTGCTGCTACTAATCAAGACATGGGAAGGGCAGATTCTTAAACTGAAGTGTACGCCTAAAGTAGATATCGCCCAGTCTACGAGACTGGAAGCAGGAATTCTTGGCATTAGACAAATACCTGGAAATTTTGGTAGAGGTAAGGAGTTGCAGATCCATTTTCACTGATTTTAAGAAATTTTTCAGTCAGAGATCCTCAGTCCCTCCCCAGCTTCCCAAGTGCCCTCTTGTCTTACCAAGCAGCACCCCCTGCTCCTCTCCCACCACCAGCCGTGGCCTCTGGCGAAGAGGGGCTGTGCAGCGACTGTGCCCCATGCAGCTGGGGTTTATGCCAGCTCTGGCTCCCTGGCACCATTGCTCTTTTCCCCAGTACCTCTGCCATCCTGTCACCTCTCCTGTGTCCCTAGGCCTTCTACTTAAGCCACCACCCCTGTAAGGCTCCTCTCTCTGCCCTACAGAACTCATGGCCTCTGGACCTGTCCTTGAGCAAGCCGCCAGGGGCTTTTCAGCCCTGCTTTGCCCCTCCATCTCCTGAAGTCAGCTGAGAGGCCTGTGACTTCTCAGGGTCTTGGCCACTCCCCTCCCCCTTTGTTGCCCTGGGCTGTAATTCAAGCATCCCTGGATGTCCTCTCCTCAGCCCTCAGTGCAGCCACCCTGAGGTAGAATTGAATTTGCAGCTCCTGCTTTTCTTTAGCTGCTTGAAAATTCTACTCAGAACATCAGAAGCACAGAGTTCAGAGATGATTCTGGAGAGATGCTCTGGCCCTCCTCCTGGCCAGGCTGTGTGTTCCTGCGTTTGTCGCCTGGGCAGGCCTGGGACTTGGGTCCATTCCCTGAGGCCTTTTTTCACACAAAATACTTGTAAGCATCCGGAGCCCCCTTTTGGGCAGGATGTACATGTGGAATATTTTCCTTTCTATCACATCTTCCATGAATTTGATTAGGTTTGAAGTAATGTTTTCTCCAAGCTCTCATTTTAAAAATGATACCTTAGATTGGTCCTCTTGAAATTTTGAATGTAAATATATGGCCTTACCTCTGAAATTAGTGCCTTTAGGCTGTGGCATATGAGGCTACAATGAAGTACCGTTATAAAGTTCTTCATTATTCTGTGAATTCACTTAGATTGCAGCTCACAGTCTACCCAACCCCATCCGCTTCCCAGCTCTGACATGAAAAGCCCCTAATTAAGACTGGTATCAGAGTTTAGGGCAAAATCTCTAGGTCCAGAGGTCCCGGCAGACTAGGCTCAGCCACCTATCCCATAACATCAGTCAAGCCAGGAATGGTGGTACATGTCTGTAATCCCCCACAATCAGTAAGCTGAGGCAGGAGGATTGTGAGTTCAAGGACTGCCAGGGCTCCATATGGAGACTCTGTCTCACAAAACAAAACAAAATAAAAATAGCAGAAACATCAGTCAAGGAGATCAACAGTGCTGAAGGGTAGGAAAGGAGCTTGTCAGTATAGCCCTGCTGGAAAGCCCAGAAAGGTTCAAGATCTGTCTTCAAGGGACTGCCAGAAGCTTTGGGGCCATTATAGAAAAGGGGAATAGTCTAGTTTTGGTCTGGAGCCTCAGTTCTCATGGAGTAACTGTTTCTGCTTGGGGGGGGGCATCTCATCATGGGGTGGTCTGCTAGGCTCTGCTTTTCCTGGAATCTGAGGTGGCTGCAAGTTTAGGACAATGAAGACTTCTAGGCATTGCTCAAGGGGGTCTGGAACTGGCTGTTGTAAAAGCCGGCAATTGGATGTCCCTACAAATCCTGAAAATGAGTTACTCTTATCTTGTGTCCTCAGTTTTTGTTGTTCTTTTTTTTTTTTCCTTTGGTACCAGGGATCAAACTCGGGACTTGGTGCTTGCGCGGTAGGCACCAGAACCACTGAGCTAAATCCCCGGCCCTGTGTCCTCAGTTTTGAAGGGGCTGAGACAGGCTAGGTAGATTTAGGGCTAAGAGACCTTATATTATAAGACATTCCTAAAGTGATTAACATGCCTACTGCAGAGCTGAGCAGGGATCTGACCCAAAATTTTAAGGTAATAATGGAAACAGAAAATGAAGGCAGAGATGCAAGTTTTATCTTGCTTTCAGTTACCCAGTGGGCATCTGCAGGCTTAACCTCTAGGTCCCTGTTACAACAGCGTTCAGAGAACCCAGAAGCCTCTGTTCTTCAGTCAGGACAGCTGTACAAACCCCCAACTGACCTCATGGCCAAGGAGCTGAGCTGCCTTCAGCTGCTCTCACAAGTGGCTTCCCCCCAACAACTAGAATGGATTCCTGGTGAAGTCCATGCTGGTGGTAGGAGGGGATGTGTCTGCCTGGGACTTAGGACCACCCTGGGCCCTGCACACACATTGCAGTATCCGGCCGGAATATTTTGGTTGCTGTGACTGCAGTTAGATATAAAATTATTTTAAATTTATCAGTTTGAAAATCTTAATGCTTTGCCTGATGTTCACTGGTAAATCAGTTTGTGGAACGTCACGTGAAAATCTCCCAGCTTGAGACTAAACACAGTATGATTGATTATTTGGTGTTTTTCAGCTTCTCTCAGCCCTTAGGCCAAGTGAAGAAATAACTTTCATTTGCAATCCTATTTGTAAGTCTAATTTTAATATAGCCATTTATTCTTGTTAAGGAAAGATTTTTTTTTTAACATTAGTCTGAGAAAGTACTGAGAAGGCATAATCACAGGTAGTTTAATGTATGAACACATATTGAGAGATCTTTCCGAAAAGAGCCAAAGGAATGTGATTTTGCCAGTGCCCTCAAAATAGTTTAGCTCTGGGGCTCACTGACTTTGAGGTTGTGAGAGAAATTTCTCCATGGTTTGGAAGAAAATTTTCTACATTGGAGCAGGAAGAGGATGCTATTTTTATGTGCAAAGCATTACATTTTTAAAAATCTCACTCATTCCCCCCATGCATAGTCCACCACCAGACTTTGAGATTTGCTCTTTATTGCCAAACGGCAATGCCATTGTTAAGAATCTCCAGGGCTGGGGATTTAGCTCCGTGGTTCCCTGGTACCAAAAAGAATCTCCCAGAGAGGAAGAAATAATTAGGATATAAACCTTCAGGGTCCTGGCACTGTGCCAGGTGGAGGCTTGGGCTCTTTTAGAATTCATAGGCTCTTTTAGAATCACTTTCTCTATCTTTACCATGGCCCTTGAGGCCCACACACCATTATCCGTGTGTCACGCATGAGGAAACTGAGGCACAGAGAAGTTAAAATTGCTAGGCTGATGAGTGACAGGACGTGGAATGATCCACCATGGTGTCATTCATGTCTGACACATTCTTTCACGAAAAAACATCGTAAGGAATCTCTCAAGAGTATGAAGTTTCTGTTTGTAAACAAGGCCGGCAGACTTGACATGCAGAGTTCCTGGCTGTGTGCACTGCTGCTCTGAAGACTGACAAGGTGTGCGAATAGGTAAGAGACCGCAGGTATTACAGTTCAGGACAGAAAGGGTAACCACTGAATAGGAACACGGGTGAGATTGTGGTGCTGGTGAGACTTAGTGGCCAGCTAGAAGAATGTTACCACCAAGTCAAGTCCATTAACACTGGGGAGGTGTCCTGTATCTCCGCTCTAGGCCTTGAAGGCGGGCTGACTGCTGGCCACCTCTAGAGTCCCAGGGTCCTCCCCTGCTGCCCCAGCAGCAGCAAGGATGTGGCTGGCACCTGAAGGTCCGGGGGCCTTGAGAATAGAACAAACGTAGAGAAGGACATCCTGGGTGATTTCTTTTAACTGCCTCTGGTGGTTCTTGGCTGTTGACCTCATGTCTGTGTGTGACATTGGCTACAGTTTTCCTGCCTATTTCAGCTCATCTTTTGAAGCAACCCAGTTTGAGGGAGTGAGAGGCAAAGCAGGCTTTGACACAAAAGGCTACATCAGACTTGACTGTTCTCCTGCCAGGGTTCTGATTTGGAGGCCATAGGATGGAAACCTTCCTGTGTGGTTCTCCTCACAAACACAGCAGGCCTCCCTACACACATGGTGAGGACTGGGCTTCAAGGGTCATCTGGGTCTTTCTGAGGTATTGGAGGAGGTTCAAGTGCCTAAGAGCATGAGATGGCCTGGAGCTTCCCTTTCAGGACAGTGGGTCAGTTGATTTATGAGAGCTGCGGTCATTTGCCTTGGGGATTGGGAGGCGGCTTGTTTGTTCTGATGTCAGTCTATCTGGTATAAGATGTCTTGGTCATTGTGTGTTTGCATAACATGCATTCAGTTATATTCCCAGTGACAGAGTACTCTTTTCCTCTGTACCTTTCCAAGTGCAGAGTGTCCCTTCCTCGTGATAGACTGCCTTTCCAGGCCAACCTGCTCATTGGAGGCCTCATTGTTCTATCGTTGATTAGCATCCACCACTCTCCTGTGCTCCCTGAGGGTAGAATTCAGGCCTGGTTCATGTTGTTGTCTCAGTGTCCTGTGCTTTGCCAGGCTGAGCACTCGTGGAGCTAAGAGTGTGTTATTTATGGTGGGGCTGTTCCAGTTCTGGTCTGAGTCTCCTGGTCCCACATCACCCTTTTCCTTTGTGTATGTGTGTGTGTCTGACTTTCCCTCTTCTCTCCCTGGAGGTGTGCTGAAGCTCCTGGAGCATGGGGAGGAGTACGTCTTCACCCTGCCCAGTGCCTATGCCCGGTCCATCCTCACCATTCCATGGGTGGAGCTCGGAGGAAAAGTCAGCATCAACTGCGCCAAGACTGGGTACTCAGCAACGGTGACGTTCCACACAAAGCCCTTCTATGGAGGGAAAGTCCACAGGTAGGGGAGGCCAGGGTGGTGCTGGCTTTGTCTTATCACAATGCCCTGGGTTTCCTTTCTTCACCAGAAGCTCCAGTTCTGTGGTGGAATAGTTGGAAATGAAAATAAAGTTAACAGGACCCCTTCTCAACTCCCCTGGAACTGGGGATTGAATCCAGGGCTTTGTGTTGAGCTACATTTCCAGGCCTTTTCTCACTTTTCATTTAGAGACATGGTCTTGCTTAGTTGCCCAGGCTGGGCTTGAACTAGCAATCCTCCTGCCTTAGCTTCCCAGAATCCTAGGATTACAGGTGTGTACCACCACACCCATCAGCAGGCCTTTTTCAAAAGAAGCATTTCATTTCCCCACTTCCCAGGGCAGTTTTTGGAGCTCTCTTTGCTCTTAATTTATGGGGAACTCTCTGGTGATGCATTCATGGGACACACCCCAGAAAATAAAAGGTGCTTCTCTTTGTTACAGTAAACTCCCTTCTGTGGCCACAGCCTGTTTCTTTGCTCTGACATGATTTGCTTTGTGAGCCTGGACATTGCTAGTGATTCCCCAGTTAACTCTTGGATCCTGTATCTTGTGTCCATGAGATGGGACCATTTCTTTCCTTTTAGAAGCTTAAACTGCAGGAGAGGTCTGCCATTTGAGGAAACAAGTTGTTTTCAGGCTCTAGCTATAGAAAGCCTGCTTTGGAGCAGTCCCACTGCATAAACAAGCCTCCATCTTTGCCCCTTTTCTTGGACTGCATTGGTATTAACAGTTGGAAACCAGAGGGTTCTGTCAGTGGCTGCTGGAGCCAGCATACTCTGCGCACAAGAGCTGGTTGTGTGTAGCTCTTCCAGGCTTCAGGCTCAGTGATGATATGTTGGTTGTTGAAATGCACAGAAGTTACCCAAAGGATAGAGATGTGGTGTTTCCATCAGGAGGGGCAGCTGTTGACCTTGCACCAGTACATCACTGCTACCTTCCACCTCAGGTACTCTCCTCCCTGCTGCTCAGGAGCAAGGTTGTCAGGCTCAGGGAGAAAGCTTCCAAGCCTGGATCTGCAAACTAAATCCAGGCTGAGTAGGGCCACAGTATAAAGAGGAGCTTAGTTCCTATCCTGGTCTGCTTTGGAGCAGCTTCGGATTTCTGTTCTGTTGCCCAAACTACACAGAAAGCACCAGGTGGGGAGCAGCTGGGCACCTGCTTACACTTAGCCAGGAGTAGAGACCTGGGGGAGACCCTCAGACAGGGCCAGGGAGAGAGAGGTCAAAAACATCCACCAAGGCCCTTTTAAAGAGAGGTTGAAGGTCAGCCCTCAGCCACTGCTGTGGTGTGAGGTTGCAGTCTGGGCATTGCTTAACCATCAGTGAGGGCACACGTGGATGGCCAGGTGTGAGCTCTTTCGGGATTGTGAGCAGCCCCATTTGACTCACATTCAAAATTGCTCTTGTTTAAGGATGGAAAACCTCTCCCTTCAATCCTCTATGCTCTCTTTGTGGTTAAAATGTAGCACCATTAAATATTATGTTTTCTTCAATACATGTTTGCAGCCCATGTTCACATTCCTTGCGTGGAGTGGGTACATGCACATAACACATCGTAACTATCTTTTGTCCCCTTCCTCTCCTTTCCTTCCCTCTTCCCTCCCTCACTCCATCCCCTTCCCATTTGAAAAAGACCATTTTGCTTTTTGTTTATATTTTGGGTTTCTCATGTGAGAGAAACCATGTGATATTTAAGCTTATGTGTCTGGTTTATTTCACTTACCATTGTGGTCTCAAGGTGCATCCATTTTTCTACAAATGACTCATTTATCTTTGTGCCAGAATAGTTCTCCATTGTGTATAAATATTGCATTTTCTTTACCCATTTATCTGTTGATGAACATATAGGCTGCTTCCAAGATTTAGCTATTATGAATTGTGCTGCTATAAACATAGATATACATGTATCACTGTGGTATGATGTCTTTAACTCTTTCAGGAAGATACTTAGAAGGGGCATAGTTGGGTCAAGTGGAATTTCTAATTTTAGTCTTTTGAAAAATCTCCATAGTGATTTTTGCAGTGGTTGTACTAGTTTACATTCTACCAGCAGAGTGTAGAAAGGTTTATTTTTTCCCTGCAGCCTCACCAGCATTTGTTGTTAAGGAATTCTTGATGATGACCATTCTTCCTGGGGTAAGATGGAATCTAAGTGTTGTTTTAATTTGCATTTCTTTATGGCCAGCAATGTACAATGTTTTTTCATTTATTGGCCCTTTGTACTTCTTCCTGTCACTTACCCATTTTTTTTAGTTGGGTCTTTTATTTTGGGGAGGGTGTCTGATTTTTTTTTAAAAGTTCTTTATGTATTCTAGATATTAGTCCTCTGAAGAATAGCTGGAAAAATTTTTTTCCCATTCTGTAGGTTGTCTCTTCACTCTGTTGGTTGTTTCCTTTACTGTGAAGAAGCTTTTAAATTTGATATGATCCCGTTTGTTGATTCTTGGTACTGTTTCATGTACAGCCAGGCTTCTGTTCAGAAAGTCCTTGCCCACATCTATGACTTCAAGGGTCTTACCTATTTTATCTTCCAGCAGGTTAAGTGTTTCTAACAGGTGTTTGATCTATTTTGATTTTAGTTTACTTAGTACATGGTGAGTTTTCCCAGTGCCATTTATGAGAGAGGCTAGCTTTCCTCCAGGGTATATGTTTGTCCTCTTTGTCAAAGATCAAATAGTTGAATGTGGCTGAGGTTGTTTCCACATCCTCTATTATGTTCCTTTGATCCTCATGTCTGTTTTTATGCCAGTACTGTGCTACTGAAGCTTTGTGATACAATTTCAAGTCTGGGATTGTGATGCCTCTCACTTTGTACTTGTTACCCAGGTTTGCTTTTGTTATTCTTGGTCTCTTCTGGTTCCACATAAATTTTAGAATTGTTTTCTCTAGTTCTGTGAAGAATGCTGTTGGTATTTGGATTGGAATTGCATTAAATGTATATATCAATTTTGGAAGTATGGTCATTTTGAGTATATTGGTTCTGCCTACCTAGGAACAAGGAATAGCTTTCCATTTTCTGATGTCCTCTTCAATTTCCTTTTTCAGAATACTGTAGTTTTCATTGTAGAGGTCCTTCACTTTCTTGGTTAGGTTAATTTCTAAGTATTTAATTTTTCTTGTTGCTTTTGTGAATGATCTTTTTTTCCTAATTTCATTCTCAGTGTTTCATTATTAGTGTAGAGGAACACTATTGATTTTTGTGTGTTGATTTTGTATCCTGCTACATTGCTGAATTTGGCTATTCTAGAAGTCTTTTGGTGGGTTTTTCAGGGTCTTCTATATAGGGAATCATGTCCCCTGCAAATAATAATTTGACTTCTTCCTTTCCTGTACATCTCCTTTTATTTCTTTTTCTTGCCTGATTGCTCTTGCTAATGTTTTAAGTACTATGTTGAACAGGACTGGTGATAGTTGGGGAAAAGAGAAGAGTATTTTTCATTTTTCCCGAATTGCTTGATTTCCATCACAGTGATAACATCTTACATAATCATTTGTGAACATTTTGAAAAATAAACATTGCTACATTACTATTAACTAATCTACAGACTTTATTTAGATTTCACCAATTTTCCCACTTTTTCTGCCTAAGGATATTAGATCATGTTTTAAAAGTTAGTCTTCAGGCTAAACTGCAAAAACAATCCCTCCATCCCAACCCCCCTAAAAAATTCTCTAAATATGAGTGCCCTTCTGAAGGCTTTTTTCTTTTGACTCATTCATTAATTCAGGGTCACAGCCGAAGTAAAGCACAATCCGACCAACACTATTGTCTGTAAAGCCCATGGGGAGTGGAACGGTATCTTGGAGTTCACCTATAGCAACGGAGAAACTAAAGTCATCGACACAACCACACTGCCCGTGTACCCGAAGAAGATCAGGCCTCTGGAGAAGCAAGGGCCCATGGAGTCCAGGTAGGAATTGGACTGTGTGCCTCCTCAGCTTTGCCCCTCAGCACTGGACTGAGGCTAGAGCAGGACCTTTGAAAGTGCAGCTACTGGACACGAGTGGGAATCACTTTCAAGCTTCTTTCACCATTTGAACCCCTACCTCCACCCCCAATCTCCCTTAGCAGTAGAGCCATTTAGCTGTCACTTGGGTTGTTCTGCAGTTTGGGGCAGACGGTGAAGATAGTCCATTGCAGACTTTTAATGGTCAAGCTAAAAAGTTGGTCAGCTCAGCTGATGAGTTGTTGATTGTAGAATTAACTGTGGAAAGTTGCTAGTAATCGAAGAACTCAGCTGTGAAGCAATGAAATATGTTTTTATTTCCTTACAAGATTAGGGTTATTTAAAACATAAACAAAAACAGCTCAGTGCTGGCAAAGGGTGTAGTACAATTGACTCTGTATCCCCTGTCCTCCCAGGAGGGGGTGGATGTAATTCACCTGCATGGGTCAGTAGCTTTAAATTTCTGAGTTCTTATATTTTACTTCTCGGAATCTATTCTCAGGGAAAATTCTTAAATTCATAGAAAATTTTAAACACAGTTTTTTTTCTTACAAAATAAAAAATCTAAACAACAAAGGAATGAGAAAGAAAACACCTAACTGCCCAGCATTTGGAATAGGTACCCTGTGAAATGAATTATTACACAACTACTCGATGTAACATTTTTTTTAAAGTGATGTTTATGCAGGTACACAAGCAGAATCTTCTTGGAATATACCATTTTGATTTTTCAGTCTATGCCATCATCCCATGGCTGATTTTGTAAATACAGTTTTTTGGGGGAGAGAGCCATCATCGTTGACAGCTGTTCGTGGTTTATGGGTGTCTTCCTGCTACAAGGATGAAGTAGTTGTAACTAAGACCATATGTCCTGCAAAACCTAAAATGTTTAAAATCTGGCCCTTTGCAAAGAAGGTTCGCCAACCCCTGCTGCAATCTAAAAGTTATGCTGCTCTTTACAATGTTATGTAGGATTCAAATAAGTCTATGAAAGGGTTTGCTATTACTAGAAGAGTTTACAACCAAATGGAAGAAGTGCTTATTAAGAGGAAACAAAACAGGCGCACAACAGCTCATATGAATAATACATTATCACTGAGTTTATTAAAAACAGAGCTTCAGCATCCCTGGAAGCTTAGCTTTGTTGTAGGATTAGTATGCTCTTTCTTGTCATTTATTCAAGGACAGTGAGTGTAACTTCTGTGTCCAAATGGAGGCCACAAACTTCCGACTGTCTTTTTTTTAATCCCAGTGTATTGGGTGGTGGTAGCAGGAAAAGCAAAAGGTGCCAATAAGGAAAGAAACCCATCCCTGGCAATACTGCCTCTGATAAGCTTTCCCAGATCCAGGAACCCCGTGGTTCCCATTGTGCCGTGGCTTGTTTCCTGGCTGGCCATTGAGAACAAAACTCTGAGGACTGCCACTGTTCTTGCAAGGATATTACAGTAGCTTAGCTGCTGCCTCAGCCCATGGGAACTCAGAATTCAGTCCAGAGCAGGGATGGGGTCAGGTTCCAGACCAAGAGAGGAGGGGTGTTGCCTCTTTTGTCTGTGTGTACTTTGTAGAACAGTGGAGCCGAACTGTAGAGAGATGGAGCCAAGCCACCCTGCTTGCTGTGAAGGACACACCCTTAAGGGAGAGGGGCTGGTCCCAGGGCTCCTTTGCTGCTCAGAACGCTTGCACCCACTGTCTGCTCTGGGTACCCTGGACCTTAACCATAGGGCCAAAGGAGGGACCATCAACTTGGCTGAGTGGACTGGTGCTTAGACCAGTTCTCTTGGTCATCACGGTGCTGCCAGCCCTGGTGAGGCTTCCAGTCTCCAGGTAGTTCCCCGGGAGGGGAACCACTCCTGTTAGGGATGGACTGAAGATGTTTCACTACACACTTGTATGTGTCTGTTCTTGATCCCTAGAATGTGGTCTGAGCAGAGGTCCTGCCTTGGCCAGGGCCCTCAGGGCTGCAGAGGTAAAAGGCAGAGCAGGCAGCCATGCCCTGCCTCTGCCACCTTCCTACCCTTCACCATGTTGGCGCTCTGCTTATCGAGGACTCCCTTGGGCTCCTTTTGTTTTTCCTCCTCATCTTCTCTCTTCCTTCCCTCCCTGAAGCCTTCTTACTGTTCTGCCTTTTAGCTCAGTGTTTAGAGCTATCCCCAGGTCAGTCCTTCCGCACTCCCCATCCTCCTCACACTCAGGTGACTTAGTTGGGTCCTTGTGTTTGTCTGGGTAGAGTCCTTTGTCTGTAGGGCAGGTCTTGCTCTACTGTCCTTGGGGGTCTCTGCACTCTAAACTTGGGACACCATTCTGTCATGGGACTTTATGAAAGTCCTCCCCCGACAGAATGCCTACCTTGGCTGCCCTTGTGGCCCCCTGTCCCTCAGCATGAGGGGTATGAGAAGGACTGGGTTTGAACCAAAACCCATCCCCTTTTTGATTCCTTTCCTTACCTCACTTCACTATTTTGGGTAGTCTGTCCATCTGTCCTTCCTTCCCCCCTTCTTCCTCCTCCCTTCCCCTCCCTTTCTCCCCAGCCCACCCCTTCCCTCCTCCCATAGGGTTAGTCCTCATGCATGCCAGGTCAGCTACATTCCCAGTCCAATTCCTTTGCATTATTGTATATATTTATGGGGTACAGTGTGATCATTCAGTTCATATATATATATATATATATATATATATATATATATATATATATATATACACACACACACATACACACACACACACACACATACACAACATGTAATGATCAAATTAGGGTAATTAGCCTTTCCAGAAATCTTCTTAAACAACTATAATTTCTTTGTGTTTGGAACCTTTGGAGTTTTCTAGGCCTTTATAAAATATATAATAAATTGCAAATCATATCACTCTACTGTGCCATAGAATGTTAGGACATATTCATCCTATTAAACGATATTTTGGTACCCATTATCCAACTCCCTCTGCCCCCGACCACTTCCCAGCCTCTGATGACCACTATTCTACTCTCTCCTTCTATGAATTCAACATTTTACACTTCCACATATGAAAGAGAACACGCATTACTTATCTTTCTGTGTCTGGCTCATTTGGCATAACATAATGTCCTCCAGGTCCATTCATATTGTTGCAGATGACAGGATTTCATTCTTCTGTGCCTGAAGAGTATTGCATTGTGGATGTGTGCTTCATTTTCTTTATCCATTCATCTGTGGATAGAGTCTTTCCTCCTACATCAGGTACTAGGACGTAAACAGAAATAGCAAGATCTGTGAGGTCAGTCACACCTGGTTTTATATACCAGTTCCACAGTATTGTGCTCCTTTGGTCTCTCCCTGATGGGAGATGAGCTGGGGCTGGTGGGAAGGTAAGTTCACAGCCAGAGCTTGGCCCTCAGCATCAACTCTCCTCCAGCTCTCTGCTTGCTGTCCCTGCTTTGCTGGAGACCCACTGCCCTTCCTTGGCCCCAAGGGGCCGCAGCACTCCAGCCTCACCACTATGCTAAGCCCTCACTGTTGAAAGGGACCAGAGCATCCCACGGAGGAGGTGGAGCTAATGAGCCTTTCCTTGACCTGGGTGCAGAGCATCATTTCCTGCCAACCAGGCAGGGAACCTGCTCCATTGAAAATTCTGATAGTTCCTTTGGTGTGAAATCATGGCCTCTGGTGTACTCAAGTGAAGAAGCAGATGGCTGATAGTGTCCTGCTTTACCATTGTTTTTCCTCACCCCCTAGAACAGGGTGTTCCTCTGAGTCCAGGTGGTTCCCTGGGAAGTCCAGAGGAGAAAAACTGCCAAGCTACATGGTAGTTGCAAGCCAGTCTTGACTGCCTCTTTGCTGAGGGAACAAGACAGAGAAGTAGCTCTTTGTGTACACGTTGAGGGGAGAAATGACAAGTCCTGCACCATAGCCCCCCCACACCCAGGCATGCACCAGAGTCAGTCTTTTTCTTTAGTTCCAGGTTCCTTTGTGGGAAAGTGGGTGTTGTTCATATTTACCAGCTCCATCACTTAAGCTTATAAGGATGTTAACTCTCTCTGTAAAATGGGGATGGTAATATATCATCTCTATCACTGGCTTGTGAGGATTAAATGAACTTTTGTAGGTGAAATGCTTAGAAAAGTGTATGGTAAACACCATGTAAATTCCTGCTGTCACTGCTGGTGGTGGTAGTAGTAGTATATCACCTTATATCGTTAGGGGAGATTTGATCTTCAGGAGCTCAGAGCCCTGAAAAATGTATGCTTCTTGGGACATATAGAAAGTATGGGCAGGTGCCCTGGGTCCAAATGCTCTTGAGGCTTTGAGTTACCCCAGAGAAAGCTTGTCTGGATGCCCCTTACTTGCTCTGGCCACTCCGTCACCCTCCAGCCACTGGCCCTGCCTGATCATTTCTACTCTGCATTCTCAGGAATCTCTGGCAGGAGGTGACCCGATACTTGTGCCTAGGGGACATCGATGCAGCCACTGAGCAGAAGCGACAGCTGGAAGAGAAGCAGCGGATAGAGGAACGGAAGCGGGAGAGCCTCCACACACCGTGGCAACCGAAATATTTTATCCAGGAGGTAATCTCCATACCTGTTATTGGGCTCTTGCCCTCAAAAGGAGTTTGTACCAAGTGAGGGGCAGACAGGTTTTAACCAAGCAGTTTGGATAAATGGGGACAGGCAGGACAAGGAAGGTCCTGGGATGGATTGGGGACAGCTTGGGTCTGGCTCCAGCTTTGGACAGAATTCATGACAACTTTTCTGCCATATTTGTGATAATGTCTTGAGGCCTAAAACTACCTCGAGGGCAGAACTGAGCAACTGACACTTCCCCTCTGTACCCTGCCACCAGAAAGTCCCATTAGCCTGTCAAGGAGGGACAGGAATGGGACTGTAGACCTGGATACTGTTCCATTTAGGAATGCCACAATCCCTATTTACCATCCATACAAATTAGTTGAGAAGCACTTCATGCTTGCCTCTGCACCTGGGTGGGCTGAGACCCTCATGCTGGAGAATTATTTCCCAGGGCTTTGTCTCTTCTGGGCCACATAGGCTGGACATCTGAAGGCAGACCAGTGTGGGTCCCTTGCCTGAAATGCAACTGTCACCTAGTAAAGTGATATTGGAAGGCAGAAATGATATCCATATGAGCTTCTCCACTGGCTAAGTGGGCCAGGCACTGTGTACCCAGTGAAGACTCTCATGCCCTTGAAATTGCTGGTGGAGTAACTGGGAAGCATATTGGGGACAGGCACAAAAATGTAGGCCCACAGTTTTTAAGGTAGGCCCTCAGGAACTCCATAATGCAGAGAAGCAGGCCAGTGAGGAATGAAGCAGACTCTCTAGTCTTTAATACCAGGAGCCAAGCAAAATGTACCCATGGGACTTTGTTTAGCTCAGGTGCTGCTAATCTCTGCTTTCTGCTACAAGGAGGGATCTTTCTGCCTAGATCAGTGAAGGTGAACCTTTTAGAACTTTCAATGGTAACAAACAGCCAGCTGCAGCACACATGCATAGGTTTGCCACCACTGATATAAGTCTGTGGGCGAGTTGGGCAACAAGGTACTTTGTAGGTGGACTTATGATTAGGAGCAGGAAGCTGATGATGTTCTCCCAAGTAAGGACCCTTTGAGGCTGGACTCTGGTTCCAACAGGAAGGCCACTTGGGGAGACTCTGTCTTTAAGTAAGGGTCACTATGTAGGAACCCTATGAGAGACCCTTGTTCAAGTGAGGTAAACCCTTGAAGGATCCTTTTGTGAGATGGTTCCTATCTCTTGGGAATAGCTAGTGTGCTTCACTTTTGAGGGAAGTTGTGCATTAAAGGATAACAAAAAACAATTCTTTACCTTAGGTTTAATAAAAGCCAGTAGTTCATTTAACAGAAGGCTTGGGGTCATGTAAAGACTTAAAATTATCCCAACACTACACTGGTTACTACTTAATATATCCCTTGCTGGTTTTAGCACCAGGTTGTATATACCATTTTGATTCTTGGCTTTTTTTTACTTGATGATTGATGGGTGGTGGTCTTTTGTGTGCTGATCTTTTTGTGACTACTGCCT
The DNA here is from genome assembly GCF_000247695.1 of Heterocephalus glaber. The sequence continues at coordinate 9,742,141 of NW_004624788.1, read as the reverse complement.
GCTAAAGAGTCTTAGGTGGGTGTTCCCTCCAGGTTGGTGAGCTGTTAAGTTCCTGATTTGGGCACATACAACACATGTGCTCCCTCATCTTTCCTTTCTCCTGTCCAGTCAGTCACTCTTTCTCTTGTCCAACTGTCTCAGTGCTTTTTTGCCAAGAAGCCTTGATGTAAATCAACAAAACTCCCTTTTGTTTTGGCCATTTCATGGGATTTCTTCCTGAAATGCTAAGATAGATCATATGGGCTCTGAAAACAGCCAGGCAGAGGAAGGGTAATGAAACTACTGGCTTGGCTTTGGTAGAGCACAGTGGGAACAAGGCAGATGCACACAGATCAGTGGAAGTCCTGAGTGTCCACTGTATTACCTTGGTACATCAGAGGCTGGGGGACCTGTCCTGACTTCTTGTTCTCCCTGCTGGTGTTTCCTGTAATGCCTTTTTCCTTTTTCAGGGTGATGGCTGGGTATACTTCAACCCCCTCTGGAAGGCACACTGATGGCGTGATGGTGCGGAGCTTTCCCAAAGAGCCCTGTTTTTGTAGGAATTAAAGTGGTACAGTATCAAGATTCTGTTGGAATTTAGCGAGAATTCCTGTTAGCATCTAAGAAATGGTTTCAGAGAAATTACATACTGTGAAAAATGGACCCCAAACTCTGCTAGAGGATTGAATTTATTCAAGAGCCATTTGGGGCACGTGTGATATTGTGTATGTTCACATGTGCACTATGTACACATCTGTTGAGTACTACTATACATGTAAATACTGCATTCACCAAGGTTTAAGGGGATAATCATGAGCTCCTTTTTATCAATGAGGTTTGAAGTTTTCTATTTTTCACTTTGCCAAAAAATGTTTTGCACTTAAAAGATGTTTTCACTTAGTCTAGTCCTGTCAAGATAAGGATTGAATTGGCATGGCTCAGTTGACTTCCCTGTAGCAGAAAGTGGCTCACTGCTGGTAGAAGTGTGGCTGGCAATAATTTCATAATTATTTTGATTTTCACCTCCCTCTCCATTTTGGTGTTTTGTTTGTCTACACCTAAGAAAGGTAAACTCGTCTCCTGTTGAATGACAAGGATGGGTAGGAAGCTGATGGAGATTAGTGCCAGAGCCTTCCAGGATGGAACTCCCCTAGGAGAACCTAGAGTCAAGCTCCGCTGGGACTTTTCTTCCACCTTTCTGATGATTTCTCATGCACAAAGCACCAGTCACACATTTTTCAAAAGCTGCTTCCTTTACAGCAGAAAACAAAATCATATAGTGATTTCACTACTTTTATGATAAGAAAAAGGGCTTTAGAAATTAAATACACGCATGCATATAAAACATGCACAACCAGCACCTCAGTCTTGTATTTAGTTTGGGGAAAGGAAATTTCCTGTGGATTTTTGTTCTTAAGTGCACCTCTGTGGTTTGACCCAAACTCTGCAAGAAAGCCACTGTGATTGAAACATAACATCATTCCTGCATAAGTGCTCTATGGTTTCAGTTGAATTTCAGCCCTCAGCCTTCACAAATGAGGTCAAAGACATGACCAAAACAAATAATAAGGAAAAAATTATTTGGTTTTTGCTGAATGCTTAATTTATTTTTTATTATGCCACTCCAATGGTATTTATAAAATCCAGTAGCATGAATGCTTCTCTGTAGTAATACTAATTTTGTGCCTTCTGTCTGCTTTCTTAAGACCAGTTGTTCACACTTTGTAGATATTAGACAAATATATTTCGATTAAATACTATACCTATCTGTGTGTCTGTGTTTTATTCAAAAGTTCTGATATATTGGCTATAGGTGAGCTTAAATTTTTTTAGATATTATTGATGTGAATATTCTATGTATATCCAAATGTGATCTAAGCACATTTAAAAATCTGCCAGATATTATTTCTGGGTAGTTTTTGATAAGTTCATAACACTTATTTAGTGAGTATTTCATGAGCAGAGTTTACTACCAGAAGTTATAATGTAAGCCTGTTCAGGACCATAGTCTTACAACATCTGAGTTTAGTCAGGCCTGGTGGCACACACCTATAATCCCAGTACTCTGAGAGGCTGAGGCAGGAGAATCAAAAGTCTGAGCCCAGTCTGGGCAACTTAAGTGACTTAGTAAGACCCTGTTTTAAAACATAAGGGTTGGGGATGAAGATTAATGGGTGCAAAGGCCCTGGGTTCTATCCCCAGTATAACAGAAAAAACATTTGTGTGAATAAAGTGTTTGGAATCATTTTATTTTTAGGTGAGTGGAGCAAATACTATTCTATGAGGAGAGGGGTAATCATCAATATGAAAACTAGCCCACTGTGGTGTTCTAGTCTTATTATGAAACACAAATCACCTGGGAAGTAAAACATGGAAAAGTCTCACTTTTCTTTTCAGGTGTGGCAGGGTTTATTTTGCTTTATTAAATTGTGAAGTATCACATATTAGGATATTTATATTAAGTATAAAACCCCAAGAATAACTGAACATACACAAACCATTGCTTACATATGAAACCTAAAGGTGCACTACCTTAAGAATTATTCCCCTACATGGTTGTATTCCCTCCTTGTCGCCCTTCAGTAACTGTCCCTTTGTTTTCTTTTGGCTCTACATACTATGTATCTCTAAGCATGCTTGGCTTTCTGTACTTTTTGATGTTGTACAAATGGTCATACCATATCATAGTATAGTTTGCTTATTGAAGCCAACATTTTGTTTGCAGGTCAATCAGTGTTGTTATGAATCATTCTTTTAATTTATTCACTTCTGAGCTTTCATAATTTAACTGTAAAATATATACCATAATTTACTGTATTAACATTTTAATGACATTTTATTTGTATTACTGTATAGCCATCACCACTATTGACCTCTAGAACTCTTATATCGTCCCTAAAATTGTGTACAGAGTAACTGCACCCTCTTATCCTCCATCTCAACCACAATTCTGCTGTCTCTATGAATTTGACAAGTACCTCCTACATGTGTGATTATACTTGTGCTTCTGGCTTACCTCACTTAGCATGAGGTTCATCTATGTAGTAGCATGTGTCAGAATCTAAGGCTGAATAATACCCATAGTTTGTTTATCCATTTACTCATTAGGGAGCGTAAGTATCTGTTCGAATCTTTGCTTTCAGTTCTCAGGCATATACTCAGAAGTAGAATCACTGGATTATGTAAGTTTTGAAGAACTGCCATACTGTTTCTCAAGCAGGTCACTGCAGTTTTGCAGTCACCCCTCCCATCCCCAAGAAGGCACAAGGATCCAATATTTCCACACCCTAACACTTATTATTTTTAAAATTATTTCAAAAAATAACCTAATGGCTATGAAGTGGTATTTCATGTTGAGTTGGGGTTTTTTTCCTTTTTTTTTTTTGGTACCGGCGATCGAACTCGGGACCTTGCACTTTCGAGGAAGGCGCCGGAGCCACTGAGCTAAATCCCCAGCTCTCTCATGTTGGTTTTGATTTGCATTTCCTTGATGATTAGTCCTTTGCCCATTGTTAAGATTTTTGTTGAATTTTTGAACATATAAATTATGGTTATTAATCAAATGTATGGTTTGTAAATATTTTGTTTCATTCCATGGGTTGCATTTTGGCTGTCAACAGTGTCTTTTGATGCACAAAATGTTTTTTGTTTTGAAACTAAGGACCTCACACACAAAAGACAAGTGCTCCACCATTCATCTATGTCCCTAGTCCTTTCTAAATTTTTAAAATTTTGAGCCAGAGTATTGGTAAATTGTCCAAGTTAGACTCAAAACTTGTGAGTCTCCTGTGTCAGCCTCCTGAGTAGCATGTACCACTGTGCCTGGCAAAAAAGTATTTCATTTTGATGGTCTAATTTTTTTCTTTTGTCACCTATGTTTCTGATATCTCATTCAAGAAATCATTACTAACTCCAGTGTCATAAAGCTTTTGCCTTATATTTTCTTCTGAATTTGTTTTACACGGAAGTCTTTGATCCATTTTCAGTTACTTTTTATATTGTGTTAACCCAGTGTCATTCTTTCATATGTTGATATCTTTTTGCCAGCAGCATTTATCAAAGTAGCCATCTTAAATAATTATTAGTATGTGTTTGTAGTACATGTATACATTCATCTTAGGGACTATGTACTTAACATATCTTAATTCTTTGTATTTCCTTTCCCTTCTCCATCTCTCCATCCCCTTCCCATTTACAAATGATTTATTTCCTATTGTCTTTAAAAATTCTCTATACTTTGGGTTTCTCATGAGGTTATGTGATATTTAAGCTTGTGTCTGATTTACTTCACTTAACATTATGGTCTTAAGGTACATCTATTTTGTCATAAATGACTCACATTTATCCTTCTTTATAGCAGAGTAGCATTCCTTTGTGTGTAAATACATTTTCTTTATTCATTCATCTGTTGATGGCCCCTCCCAAGCTTTAGTCATTATGAGTTGCTATAAACATGGGTATGCATGTATCATCGTAATTGGATGTCTTTAGCTTTTTTGGGAATATATTTAGAACGCGAACAGCTGGGTCAAATGGAAATTCTAGTTTTTTGAGGAATTGTCATAATGATTTCTGTAGTGGCTGTACCAGTTTACATTCCCAACCACAATGTAAAAGGGTGCCTTTTCCCCTACAGCCTTGCCAGCATTTTTTTTTTAATGACAGCCATTCTTTTTTGAATAAGGTGGAATCTGAGTTTCATTTCTCTGATGGCTAGAGATGTTGAGCATTTTTTCATGTGTTTATTGGCCATTGGTACTTCGGAGAAGTATGTACTCATTTTAGTTGCCCAATTTTTGATTGGGGTTTGCCTTTTTCCAAGTGGATCTTAACATCTTTGGTGAAAATCATTGGGCCATATACACTAGAGTTTCTGGGTTCACTATTCTATTCTATGGGCTCTATTTATGCCATTATCACAATGTTCTAATTGCTGTAGCTTTCTATTAAGTTATGAAATTAGGAAGTGTGACATTTTTAACACTTCTCTCCTCTTTCAAGATTAGTTTAGCTATTCAGAGCCCCCTTGAGATCCCATATGAATTTTAGGATGGAATTTACTTCTGAGAAGTATTATTGGGGTTTGTTAGGAATTGCAGTGACTCTGTAGATTGTTTGGGGTTGTATTTTGAACTGAACAATATTAAGTCTTCCAACCCATAGCCACAAGATGTCTTTACATTTATGCCTGCCTGAATTTCTTTTAGCAGTGTTTTTTGGTTTCCAGTGTATAAGCCATCTACCTCCTTGGTTAAGCTTATTTCTTAACATTTTACTCTTTCTGGTACTAAGTGGAATTTTCTGTTTCCTTTATGGTTGTTCAATAAAACCACCACTGCTTTGTATTGATTTTTGTATCTTGCAACTTCACAGGATTCTAATATTTGCATGTGTGGGCACACATGCATGCAGAATTTAGGATTTCCTAGATGTTATCTGCCAGAAGAGAATTATACTGTTTCCTTTCTAGTTTGAATATCTTTTTTGTCCTTGCCTAATTGATCTGGCTAGAACTTCCAGTACTGTAAAATAGAAGTGGCAAAAGCAAGTATTCTTTTGTTCCTAAACTTAGTGGAAAAGCTTTTAGCCTTTCACCATGTTTCATTTGGATTTTTTATATCTCGACTTTATTGTTGATGGAGCTTCTATTTCTTCTAATCATGAAAGGGTGTTGAATTTTGTCATGTTTTTTTCTGCATGAGTTGAAATGTATCTTTTTCTCTTTTTTTTTGGTACTAGGGATCAAACTCAGGACCTTGCACTTTTGAGGCAGGTGGCAGCACCACTGAGCTAAATCCTCGACCCTTTTTTTCTCCTTTATTTGGTTAATGTGTGGTATGTTACATTTATTGTCATATATTGAAACCCTACCATTGCAGGAATAAATTGTACTTTGCCATTGTGTAAAATCCTTTTAATATGCTGTTGAATATGTGTTGCTAGTATTCTGTTAAGGACATTTGAACTAGTCTTCTGGCTTTGATATTGTCATTACAGGATGAATAAGGAATTTAGAGTTTGGGGAAGGACTGATAATTCTTTAAACGTTTGACAGAGCTCATCGATGAAGGCATTTGGTTGTTTTGATTTTATGCAGGGGTACTTTTAAATTACTGATCCATTGTCATTACTATTAGAGATCTGTTCAGATTTTCAGTCTTGGTAGGTTGTTTCCAGGAATTTGTTCATTTCATGCAGACTATTCAATTTGTTGGGAAACACTCACTTTATTAGGCCAGTCCCAAATATGGCACTCTTATAATCCTGTTTACTTTTTCAGAATTGGTAGTAACAGTCCCACTTTCATTTGAGGTTATAACCTAAAGATTTGTCAAATTTTGCTGTTCTTTTTGAGGTTAACTTTTTTTGGGAGGAGCAGTACTGGGGATTGAATCCAAAGCCTTAACACTGGCCTCTGTGGCTTTCATCATTATCCTTGCTTTTGACAGTTTTAGTATAAATCCCTTTTATCTTACCTGGAATTCCCTGAAGCTCTTCAATTTGTAGATTTATATCTTTCCTTAAATTTGATTAATTTTGTCATTACTTCCTTAATCTCACTGCTCCTTTTGAAACTCTTTTGAGGCACACGTTGGTCTGCCTGTTGGTATCCCTAATGTCCCTTAGACTTTGTTCACATTTCTTAATCCTTTTTCTCAGACTAGATTTCAAATGACTTTGTGATTATTTCTCCATTTTGAGTCTGTAACTTAAATCAGTTTTTCAGCTTTCAAATGTACTTTTAAAAATATGCTCTAAGAACTAAAGTCTTTATCCACTACATCTGATGCTTGTGTTGAGGGATGTTTTCTTCTTTGAATGGATGTTTTTCTTTGTATGCTGCTTTCATTCAAAGATGGACATTTGAGAAAAGCCTTTTGATACTAGCTCCATGGCAAAGAATACCTTCACTAATCAGCCCAGGATAGTGGCTTAAGGATCTCAGAACTTTGTTTGGCATGTCTTCTCTGGGGCCGTGTTTGCGCTGTTTGTGATTTCCCTTTTACAACACTGCCTTTAAATGTTATTTCCCAGAAGTCTCCCTCCTGGTTGTTCTCAGGGCCCTTGATATTCTGCTGTAATCTATGTATAATTTCTTGACCCACATGTTTGGGTCTACAGAATCTCTGCATTTTTTTGTAAACACTATTTGCTCCTCGGCACAGCTTTTCCCAGCCTGACTTTTGAGACATTACTTTCCCTTGTCTAAACCTTAGGTTAGGCAAAGTGGAGCTGAACTCCCCCAGAAAGGCTATAATGTTGTCCCATACTATGGAGGTGAGAAAAGAGTGAATCTTATTTGGGCATTTGCTTGTTCCTATAGAACTCTGGCTATTTTCTAGAGCTCACACAGGTGTCTCTAATGTTTCCAGTGGATTGAGGGCCTGGAGCTTTCTAGTCTGCCATCTTTTCATTTCCCTTTCTCTTTAAATAGACCAAGCCCAGTGCAGAAATGGATAGCGTAACAAATTTTAAAGCCGACACAAGTAACTACCACTTAAACAAAACATTACCATAACTCCTTTCCTTACTAACCCACTTGTAACCAATGGCTCCATTACTCCTGTGCTCCCTTTCCAAAGCTGGCCTCTATTCCTCTTCTAACCTTTTGTATAGGCATGTTCTTCCTTTGCATGTAACGCTAAACAAAATGTACTAGTTTTGCCTATGTTTGGACTGCATATAAATGGAAACCTCTATGTATCAGTGATGGCAAACCTTTGAGCTTTCAATGATACAAGTAGCCCACTGCAGTACATGTGCCATAGGTTCATTAATATTTGTAAGATCACAATATTTACAAATTATCAATATTTTTCCTTATAAAGGAGAATTTTCCCCTTAATATACTGTTTCATTATACACACTTAAAATAAAATTTTAAGTCCTTGGAGCTGATCCTAGGCTATGTGTATTTTCAGTTCTTCTTCTGCCAGTTTTCCACAATAGTCTTAACTGTTTAAATTCTCATCAGTAATATATCAGTTAATTTTTGCCCATTTTCTTCAGTACTTACATGTACAATGTTCATATGCTTGACATTTGGAAGTGTCTTCCTAATTTCTTCTGGATCTGACTTTTCTTAGATAATGGATGCAATTTTAGTACCTGTTTACATTCTTTTTGGGAAGTTGTTACATATGTATAACACATCTGTATAACACATCTTAATTCCTTTTTTCATCCCCTTTCCCTTCTCTCTCTCCCATCTCTTAATACCAGTTTTGGGGGTGCACGTGCAGCATGTTTACCCTATGTAGAGATGGCATATGTACATAATACATGGTCTTTTTCCCATCCTCTTTCCCTCCCCTTCCATCTCTCGATGCCATTAAGATCTCCCTATTTTTATTTTGCTCTTCATATTTTGGGTTTCTCAAGAGAACCCATACAATATTTAAGCTTGCACATCTGATTTATTCCACCTAACATGATCTCAAGATATTTCCCTGCAAAATAACTCACTTATCCTTTGTGATAGAATAGTACTCTATTGTATACAAATACTACCCTTCTTTTATCCATTCATCTACTGATGTATGTACAGACTTCCAAAATTTAACTACTGTGAACTGTGCTGCTATAAACATGGGCATGGATCATTGGATTAGGCTGTTTTTTAACTCTCTTGGGAAGATAACCTAGAAGGGGAATAGCTGGGTCAATTGCAATTTTTGGTTTTTTGAGGGACATCTCCATAGTGGTTATACCAGTTTACACTGTCACCAGCACTGTAGAAAGACTTCCTTTTCCCCACAGCCTCCTCAGGATTTGTTACTGATTTCTTGATGATGGCCATTCTCTCTGGGTAAGATGGAATCTGAGTGTTTTAATTTGAATCATTTTGGGGGTGGTGGTACTGGGGATCTAACTCAGGACCTTGCTCTTGCAAGGCAGGTGCAGTGCCACTGAGCTAACGAATTAGAATTTCTTTATGCCCATCAATGTACAATGATTTTTCATTCATTAGCCCTTTTCTTCCTGTCACTTGCCCATTTTTTTAGTTGGGTCTCTTATTGTGGGGGCAGTATTTTTTTGGAAGTTCTTTATTCTAGATTAGTCCTCTAAGGAATAGCTTGCAAAAAATTTTTTGTTCTGCAGGTTGTCTCTTCACTCTGTTTGTTGTTCCTTTTACTGTGAAGAAGCTTTTGAATTTGATATACCATTTGTTGATTCTCGGTACTATTTCTTGTGCCACTAGTGGAGTTCTCAGGAAGCCCTTGCACACATTCATGTCTTGCAGAATTTTATCTACTTTATGTTCCAGCAGTGGCTATGAGTTCCTTAGTTACAGGTTAGATAATGCATTTTTGTTTTCTCATCTACTGCATGCCTAGGGTCTCAGGTAATTATTAAAAGGGCATTGAGGAATTGTATTACCTAACTTCAAGACCACACTGTAAAGCTACAATCAAGATGATGTATTTAAGGACACATGAATTATCAATGGAATAGAGAAATACAAAAATATATTGACTTAATTTTTAGTTTTCTACAAAGGTGCCAATTAAATTGGAGAAACACCTCAAGTCATATTCAAAAATAATTTCAAAATAACAGTACAGACTCCTTATACAAACAAGGTACAAACTGGAAGAATCCGCCCATCGGCAGGTTTATATTAATCTCACTTTTTTACATTCCCTAAGGGGAAAGAAAAAACACAAGCTTGACTAGCATTCATCTTCTGCAGTGCCTTCTAATGCTTTTTTTCCTCCATTAATGGAGACATAAAATCACTGTAAAAACATTTCCTTAGCTGGAAACCAGCACGAGCTCGAATCCATGTTAATCTTACTTTGTTGAAAGAGGAATACATATGATTCATATACAGTAGCTTTTTTTTTTTAAACAAGATAAATGGATTCTCTTGTAACTTCAGTATGCTATTAGTCACTATGGCTGACATGATGGTCCATAACTTTTCAATCTTATTTGGTCCCATATTTCACCAAAGCCAATTTCAGAAAAGCAGAATTTGATAGTTTAAAGACAGAAATACCATGTTTTTTCTAAGTAAATAAAATACTGTGCCTCTACCTTTAGAAGGCATAAAATTAGGATTGGTAGTGTCTACCAAACAGTGGGACAGTAATTTTGTTTCTAATATTCCACTTCTGGCAGTAGCACACTAAGGGGTTTGGACCAACTGTCTAGCTAAAGAAAAACTGTGCCAAAAACAGTTGCTTTAAGACTTCATAGAACCAAAATACAGTCCTATAAATCACCAGGCCAGAATCAATCTAGATGTGTTAATTCTCTCCAAATTATGTCCAAATAGCCTGGCCCTTGGGGCCATTTTACCCTGAGAAATTGGCAGAGGCCAAACAGTAATTTTAGTTGCTTTGTAGGCCTAGGAAGACAAATGGTCTCATTCATAATCTGCTGGGGTACAGCCCTTGGATAATTTCACATCTTTGCAAGCATAGTGGACTAGCTTTGTATACAACATCCATCCCTTAAACTGGATTAAGATGATTTGGGCTTAATTTCCCTAGGTATCAGGCAGACACAATATCTTTTGAAAAGCAAGTAACATTTGCCCTTACAATTTCTTAAATCACAAAAAACAACTGGCAAAAAGCCACACTGCTTTCAGAAATGTGGAAATATATATGCAGTATTTTAAAATGTATTTCCATATGACCCTGAAATCAATGTTATATCTTAATGAGGCATATCCTATTTTATTTGTATGAATGAACTAACCATTTGGCCACAGAGCAAGTCTCAACAAATTTGAAAGGACTAGTATCAGTATCTTGACTATAATTCAATAAAGATAGAAGTTAGTAAAATACATTATTAGAAAACTACCATTATTTGGAAATCAAGGTATACACACTGAAATGACCCACAGTTTAAAGTAGTACAATGGAACTTAAATATACACCAAAACAAATGACATCAAAACGTGTGAGAATGGAGCTTAAAGTATGGTTGGAATAAATTTGCAACTTTAAAATCTTCCCCCGGCCAAGAAAACTGTACAAATTATAGTACCAACACTTTCTTATTAACTGAAAATTTAGATAAAGTGGGTGAATTCCTTGAAAAGCAGAACAAAATTGAAATGAAAAAAACCTCAATCCTGTGTCTGTAATTTTAAAAGTTTGTACAAAAACCTCCAGGAACAAATGATTTCACTAGTTACTTCTACCTAGCAAGAGACTATTCCACCATAGTAACAATAAAATTCAGAATCATTTCAATAGGGGGAAAAAAAACTTGAGAAAACCCATTTATGATTAAAAATAGAAAACGATTATAGTTTGAGCAGAGATCTACAGCAAATATAAAGGTGAACTATCAATCTTTCCCTATGTGACAAAACAAAAGGATGGGGCTTTTGCAGTACTATACTGGATATATGTCTTAGGGCAGCAAAGCAAGAAAATTATATAATCATTATAAAAATTGTCATTACTTCCAAGTTATGGTCTATGTTCACAATAAATCTTTAAACATAATTTCATTATAAACTCATACTGATTAGAAATTATTTTATAATATTTATCAAAAAACATTCCTTGTAATAAGTTATGAAAACATGTAAGTCCTTCAAAAGCTATAAAACAAATTCTTAAAATGCATATAAATTCAAGGATATGCCTTGCTTATGTCTTTTAAATGTGTTCTCTCCAAATTATATACACACTCCATCAAAAGCCTAATGTTATTTTTCTTTTGGTGGAACATAACTTGATTCTAAAACTTACATGAAAAAGCAAAAGTCTTATGAATAGCCAAGAGAAGTTTAAAGAGCAAGTTGAGAACTCTACTTTCTTAGTTATCTTAGTTATGTATTAAGTCAACACAAAGATAAGCACTATAGAATAAAACATCTAAGGAATTTGATTAACAAAATGGGTATATCTAGAGCTGTAGGAGAAGGATTTTTCCTTCCAGTAAGTGATGTGGACTGTCATGTGTGGCCTGTAATACAAGCTACTCAGGAGGCTGAGGCAAGCAGGTCCCAAAATTTCAGGCCATCCTGATCCTGTTTCAAAGTAGAAAAAGTAGTGGGGATGTAGCTTAGTGATATGAGTGCTTGTCTACCATGTGCAAGGGCCTGGGTTCAACTTCCAGTCTCCATCTCTCTCCCACACAAACATGCACAAGGTGCTGGGACAATTAAGATATACATATGTCAACAACAAAAATTCAACCAATTCACCAGGTGGACTGGACTATAAAAAGCTACATAGATGCAAGGAAGGTAAACTTTCCTGAAAAACAACCTAGAAGACTATCTTCATGGTTTCAGGTTAGAAGGCACAGAAAGTCATACACACATAAAAGACTGAATTACAACACAATACTGATGGCATTACAGTGGACCCTTGACTTAGGGAAGCAGTTCATTCGTGAGGGCTGGTTTTAACTTAAGCTGGTCAATTAAAGGTTCAGGCTCGACACAGCCTTCAAAGTCTCTCTCTTGTATACAGGCAGATTTCAGTGTTCTTAGACATTGGCCCAGGATTTCTCAAACCCATAGAGGAAAGGATGTTGTAATGCTCCTTCTAGAACTCTGAGGGTTAAATCTGTATCTGAGACCATCTGGAGGCACAAGCGGCCAGCATTCAGGTTGTAACTCAAGACTTTGTTCATAAGTTAAAACCAAAATGTGGTTGTAACCCAAGTTGTTCATCTGTCAGGCTGGTCGTAACTCAAGGGGCCACTGTATGTATAAGGTATATAAAGAACTTCTAATAAAAGAAGAAAAATATGGGGCCTGGGATTTAGCTCAGTGGTTCCGCTGCCTGCTTTGAAAGCGCAAGGTCCCAAGTTCGATCCCTGGTACCAAAAAAAAAAGGAAAAATATGCACTAGAACCAATACCTTAGAAAAAGGGGATTTTTCACTGGTAACCTCAGCTGGAAAAGGCAAACTACACAGAAAAATCATTTACCTCCAGAAAGGCAAAATTAATTAGAATGACAAGGACTTACTAGAATGTGAAAGCAACAAAAACTTTTATAATCTATCAGCAATTCCATTTTTAGGCAAATAACCACAAAAATGCAGGCATATGTAAAAGAATATTCTATAACATTACTGTATTTGTAATATCCTCAAACTGGAAACTACAAGTGTCTATCAACTATATAATGGATATGTGAGTGTGAGCTACAGAGACACAAGGGAACTCTATCAATGAAAATAAAGTTGCTTCCAACAACCTGGATAAATCTCACAAATAACTCACCAAAAGAATCTAAACACGAAAAATATATACCCTATTATTCCATTTACATAGTTTAAAGAGCAGGTGCACTTAAACATACTGAAAAATACTTACATCGTAAAAGCACAAACCAAAGTAATTACTACCAGAAAAGCTAGGACTGATTTACCTTCTGGGATGCTAAGGGAGACAGGATAGTGCCTGGGAGGGGCTGAGGGCACTTCTGGAACACTGGCAGTTCTGCTCTCTCCATTTGAGTCATGGTTACGAAGTTGCCTACTTTAGTAATTCACTAAGGTGTACACTTCTACGTCTGTTGTATTTCGTAATAAAAATCAGACTTCTGCTTTCAAACTATCACAACTACAGACCATTGTTGAGCTCTGTATTTACCTATTTCTCAATCTCAGTTGATTATGCACAAGGCAGATATCTGACAAAGCCCACATTAAACCATAGTAACTCCAGTAAGATGAAGAGTTCTAAAGTGTATTCAACAATGTAAATATTAACTAGTACATACTTAAAAATGGTTAAACTGACAAATTTTGTTATGTGCGTTTTAGATAAAAAAAATTTTTGTAGTGCTGGTGATTAATGAGCCCAGGTTGCACATGCTAGGTAAGCATTCTTACCACTGAGCTACAGCCCTGTAAATTTATGATCTTAAGGCCCCTTGGCTATGGAAACAGTAAGACTCTATAGGACACTTATACTATCTAGTCTTTTGGCCTCATGGCTTAGGGACTCAATTGAACTCTACCACTGCAAACCCAATACATTAATAATGTACAAAGGGTGATCCAAAGATACCATGAATAAGTATAAATTTAAAAAAAAAACTTGTTACAGTAAGAGACATTGTCAAGAACAATGGGGTGAATTTGAAGCAAAGGGAATGGAATATTTTGATGGGGATTAATGGCAATGTGCCTTATACTGTCATAATTTAAAAAAATTTAAACATTTACTGTATTTTATGATCATCCCTTGTAAGTCTGAAAGCTGAATTTTGTCTTTGGACTTGCTGCCTTGACACTGTATTTACATTACAAAAAGACCACATTCTAAAAGTTGCTTTGCAGTCTCAACTTTCAGAGGACATAATCTTTACATTCTAATGTGATACACAGTGTTAGTGATCACATACACAAAAAATGTAGATAGAATATTCTAAGTCAATTTACAGTAAAACATTGGTTTGCAAGTGTATTTGTTTTGGAAACATGCTTGTAATCCAAAACACTTGTTACATCAAAGCAAATTTCTTCATAAGAAATAATGGAAACTCAGGTGATTATTTCGACAGCCCCAAAAATTCATATAAAAATGATTATACTACTGTAATATACAAAATAAAGAAAATACAAAATATAAATAAAAACCTGCACTTACCTTTGAAAATCTTCATGGCTGCTGTGAGGGAAATGAGAGAGGAGGCTTATTGTGTACAACAACTTTCAGCAATGGAATCTCTTGGCTCAATGGAATCTTTCTTTTCATGCAACTTTAACAAGGAACCTATTCAATGAAAACTTGCTTTTGTCTCTTTTTGAGGATTTTGCAGAAATGTGACATTGCACACAATCCCACAGTAAGAAAACTGTTGGCTCAGTTGTGATCATGTGATCACAAGACATCATTTAGTTTATCCAATTAAAATTTATTAGAAATGTTTGCTCCTCTTGTGGAACACTTGCAGAACAAGTTACTGGCAATCCAAGGTTTTACTGCATCCTATATATTTCTATGTAGTCAGCTACTACATTTTCACTTGCTACTACATAAAACTACAGTTCTTAACAAGTTACAATATAGCATTTTGCTGACAAGATACAACAAACCCAAACATTATTTCCTAAAACCGAGAAAGGTGAGGGGGTCTTTCCTGTGCATAAGAAAATTCTGCACTGAACACTTTTCTAACTACACAACAGAAGTTTATGGAGCAGAGATTGTTAAATTCCTATCCTTATTTAAATAGAAATAAAACGTCTCTTTGACTAGGTTTCTTCTCTCTTCCCTACAAGAAAAACCAAAATAAGATTTTCATTCTGGGTTAAAAGGAAGCCAAAATTTAAAAAAGTTTAATTTCTCCACAAATATTCTCTAAAACCTTCGTGAAAGTGAAGCAGGAAGGAGGTAAGTGTTCAGTACTCTGTAACTCCTTTTTGAAAACAAAGATTTGTAAAAGACAACACTTAACACAAAATTTGAATTAACTTTATTTCTCCTACAGTCAACAACTTCTCTGCATTGAATTTTAAAGCAACAAAGTAAAATAAAATCCCCCAAATGACAAGGTATCAGAAATTCAGATTTAGTTACACTTTGTGAAAAATGTTTAGCCATTTTATTGGTCTGTAAAAGAACTATCATCTGGGTCAAAAATGAATTCTATAAATCAAAGAATATTCTACACCTTGAAAAAGAAAATCAGCAGTAACATTCTCACTGAACATTGTAAATTACATTTTTCTTCATAAAAGGTACATACTAGTCTGTACTTTTCCACCAAAAGCAGTGGTGTGTTATGCTATTTAAAAAAAAGTTTTATCCATATCCTGTGGCAGGAAAAACCCTCTCACTTTTACTAAACTGGAGAAAATTTTCAAGTCTGTATAAAGTTGCCTAAGAGCTGGAAAGTGAACGTGTTCAATCTCCATTTATATTTTAGTGCATTTTTCAACAACTGTCACATTTTTAATAAAAGAAAATCCATATAAGCACTAAAGAGTGTTTCATCAAATGCTTAAGGTATTATAATATGGAGCAGAGATCAAAAATCATTGTGATGAATGAAACTGTTATAAAATGAGAACATTCCAGGCAAAGTTTACAAATCCTTTGTCATTCCAAAGAGTCACAGAAAATGAACTTTGGATACCTATATATTTTACAGGGTTTTTCCTTAACATTTGCATGTAAACATAGTCCCACCCTCAGTTCTGAAGTACCAAACCCCAATCCTGGTAAGCAACTTTCCTTGCAGTTGCCATCATTTCCAAAGGATAGAAATTTAGCCCTTAAATGAACAATGTATGAAATGTGTTCTATAAGTACCTGTGAAAACAACCGCTAATAGCAGTAATAATGTATCAACGTAAAAATCTTTTTGAATCAATTAGCTACTCAGAGGTCCATATTTGAAACAGCAGCTTCTTACAGCAAACAATGAGACAGAATATGTACATTTGATGAAACATTCTTTGCACTGGAGAAACAAGAAAATAAATATATTTCAAGAATGTATAATTTCCTTTCTAATACCTTTTCTTTAGACCTGTACTAGTTTTACTGGTTCAAGAAGCTCTCATCAGTTTTTGTCATTTGTATTACATATTGCTATTTAGGTAATTCAAATAAAATGCAGGTCCTGTAAAAGAATAAAAACATTGACAAGTATGCATGTGCAAGGGACCAAATTAGAAGGTTCTTTGGTGCAATTAGTCCAAATTCTCAGATCTGAAGTATAATATGTACCAATAAAAAAAATCTGCTGCTAGACATTTGCAGCAGTGCTCTGTCTTGCTTCACATTACAAATCAAAAACAGTTCTTCTCAATAAACCAATTTTATTTTTCAAAATCGGGCATTGCCAGAAAATTGTATACATTAACCTGGACCAGTGATAGTTCTGTACCCTCTGATGCTGTGAAACATGACATGAGCTAAAGGCAAAGACCGGTTCTCACAAGGACAACTGCTTCAAGTCAGGAACCAGAACAGTGTGTTTAAACAGTCTTCTTAGATATTTTCTTGCCTTTCTTAAAAACTAGCTTATTTTTAATGTAGCCACGCTTCCTTTTGGTAGTCTAAAAAGAAAATGGAATACATGGTATTAGTGCAGGTTTCTAACAGATTAAAATACCTATACACACATGAAGACTATCTTAAGTGCTTAGCCCTTCCTATGACTGGATTCCCTGAACAGTCAATGTGTACAACTGTTTTATGCTGAGCATACTGAGAAACTTGAGATAAACAGGACTAGGCCTCTAGAAAGGATTCCTCAAATGCATCCCTCACCATCAAGTGAATGAATCCCCACCTCCCCTCTGAGCTACTAAATGCTTAGCTGTAATAATTACTCAAAGTCCCAGGTGTGATAGAATATAACACTAGATGAAGAAATCAGAAAATGGTAATGGTACTATTAGTTTAGCCTCCAAAGAATTTATTATGTGTCAGAAATACAAGTTAACTTAGTAACTTTTAGAGCTCCAGTTTTGTAATCTGCAAAATAAGGGTGATTTCATCTACAACACTGAAAGACAAATCATTTGGCACATTTTGTAATAATCTTTTATGAAGGAAAATAAGCATTTAAAAATGAAAAGGTATTCCTTGAGTTTCATAGCTCTTTTAAGAATAAAACTTTTTTGGGTCCGGGGATCTAGCTCAGTGGTTTTGCCGCCTGCTGCGCAAGCACAAGGACCCAAGTTTGATCCCCGGTACCAAAAAAAAAAAAGAATAAAACTTTTTTTAAAAAAAATTTAAGAATTGAGCATCCTACTAAAATCTTTTCAACCAATTTTTTTTGGTATAAGAATTAACTTTCTAAACTAGGCCTGGTGGTGCATGCCTATAATCCCAGCACTCTGGAAGGTGAAGGCAGGAGGACTGCTAAGTGCAAGTCCACCTTGGCAACTTAGTGACATAGCAAGACCCCGTTTCAGGGTGGGGTGCTGGGGGGTGGTGTTAATAGTTCAGTGTGAAGACCCTGGGTTCAATCCTCACTTTAAAAAAATAATAAAATAATCAAATTTTTGCAAATGTGTTAGTAGAAAACACTGCAACAATGTTTGCTATGTTAGAACTCTACAGGTTAAATCACAGGCGCATGCCAATGTGATATACATGTATAGATACTGACTGAAGCAGCTATTTTTGTGAAATATAATTTAATGCACCATCGAAGCAGAGTTAATGAGGCTGAAAACTTGAGAGACCTAACCACTCCATTCAATTTTTACATTTAAACTTAAGAGATTTTAGAAGCTGAGGGTAAATGTAACATTGTTTCTTCTATTCCCAATATTCACTTCAAAATAATTTATTCTAACAGAGACAACACAAAGAAAAACGCAATCTGCTAAGGTTACAAAACTTAGCTACCATTAATTTGTTAAGCACATAATATATTATCAACTTATTAAGGTGAATGTAAAAAGCTTTGGATCGTGTATGTTTTTAGTATATGTGCTACTGAAGTGAGCACTGGATAGCGTACTTTTTAAAAACAAATCTGGTTAAGAATGTGGTTCCTCTGTTATCATTATCTAGTTATCAAACATAAATCATTCCTTTCCAACAAGGAGGGAGAACCTATGACATGCTTGCCGCAGGGGGCACACAAAGCCCTCTAGCTCAGGGTACAAGCCAAGTTGCCCCAGCAGCCTAGTATCGAATAACAGTTGTTTTCTCTACACTAAAAAACCTCAGTATTCAGGTTAATTGCAGTGTTAGCATTTTATAATAAGTGGGTTTTGGGTTGCAGTTTTGGCACTCCGTCTGTAAAAGTTTCGCCACCACTGCTCTATAGTGTTAGTATAAACAGAATATAAAGCCATGGAACACAAATTCAAAATCCATGTTACTGGTTACTAGAATGTGTCATGAGCACACCAGAGAGATGAATTTTTATTTATCCGCTACCACTTGCTTATTTTGGGGGAAATGACGGACAGAAGACAAGAGGCCAGATTAAGAAAATATACTGCCTTTGGAATTTCTGTCATCAGATATAAGGTTCAACAGCCCTCTTTTAAAAAAAATTAACTAGGGTTGGACAACTTTTAATCTAGCAGCATTTGTTTTGACTTTTATATTGTATGACTCATCAGTTTCTCCTACCTAATGCCTATAAGAAACCAAATCATTTGAATTCTTTGTCATCTGAGCTAAAGACTGGTAAGTGAACTTAATATGATTAATCTGTGTCAGCTCTATGTGACAACTTTAAATATATTAGTCGAGATAGGTAATTTATATCTGGCAAAGAAAGCAGTCACATAAAAAGTTTATATTTAAATATATAGCTAATATTCAGGATTTTTATAGTATACACTGAAATAATCTATATTCTGAATATATTTGGTGTATATTTTAAGTAACAAAGGGATAAGACAGTTTCCTCAATGGCTTAAAATACCTTATCTGAGTTATGGAATCCAAGTGCCTTTTTAAAAATTAAGACTGATAATCAGTCTAATAATAAACAGTATTATAAGAATAGTACCTTATAATACAACTTTAATATTTTACTTGACAGCTCATTATTTCCCATCTTGCATAGCTGGGCAACCTACACAAATATTTATTTTTAGTAATCTTTTATGACAAAGATCAGAGATCTATTTGGCTTAAATAAGCAATAATGGACCCAATAAAATACTTCTTCTTTGGGGGTGGGGGGGTGGGAGGAGGGTAGTGGGGCTCGAACTCAGGACCTTGTGCTTGCAAGGCAGGTAGCAGAACCACTGAGCTAAATCCCTGGCCCTGAAATATTTCATTTTATTAAATATTAGAAAAGAACTGCCACAGTCTCATAATTTCTACCTATAAACTTTGTCATAATAATTACCTTGAAAATAATTATGTTAAGACAGATGCTTCAGGACTCACCAAAGTAAAGCCTATTATTCAATGAACAATATAGTAACGTCATACTATAAATGAAACATGATGATTCAATATATATTTGCTTTGACCAAAAGATGAGGAACTAATCACAACTCCATTAAGCACCTGGCATTTTTACGTTCACATAGGTCTGGAAAATAATGGTCAGATACATTTACAAATAAATCTAATATGAGTGGCACAAACTCAAACCAGAATACCTTTAAAAAAATCTTAGCCACCATGCTATTTAGGAAAAGCTGCTGCTAGAGATAGCTGAAGTGCTCAGTTTGAAAAGAATTTTCCTAGTAGGTTAGCCAGACATTCACTTTATGTATATGTCAGTCTTGTCTGGAAAACGAGTATTTGTTAGCAAATTTCCAGTAATTCTTTCTCATACAAGCCAATCAAGTTTGAATTACCCTCTCGTAGAAATGACTTCACTTGGCACTCACCTTCTTTGACAAATACTTCTGTTTTGGGAAAATGTTGGTGACTCGTGGTTTGTGATCTAACGTCTCCCTATTATCGGGTGCTTTCACTTTATATATCCTAACAAGCCAATGTTCTGATGTAAAGGCTTCCTCCAAATGCTTGAATTTAATGTCCTTATTTCCAATTTCAGCATTACGTGTTCGGTCAAAACCTGGGGGAGTACGAAAATCCAGCTGCAAAAGTAACATCAATTATGTTAACCATACTGGAGAACATTCAATGTTATAAAGAAGTAAATGCTTCATTAGAGTACAACTCCCCCCTTTTAAAATTAAGAACAGAACTGAATAATGTATCTTATCAGTTTTCATACACTGCTAACTAGACAGTAAGAAATAAGGAAAAGAAAATAAATGCATCTGGGTAACAATTTCACAGAATCCTTAAGAGTGGATAGCAAGCCTGTAGGCATTAGAAAAACATAATATCAAAATGACATCCATCAAAACCTTTTTATAGGTATACAGAGATAAACACAGAGAAGGTGGGGTTTTTTCCCCCTGCTTTATAACTATGTTTTCTTTGCCCGATATGGCAGAGATTCAGTACTTTTGCACTGTGGCTTTTTATCCTTTGCATTCAGCTAAATATCACCTCTTTGGAGAAATGTTTTTTGGAGACTGGTAGTTGACAAGCTTTTATTTTTCCTTAACAGAACCCTGTTCTTTTCCTCTACAGAACATGTCATTTTTATTTTTATTTATTTTAAAAATTATCTATATTCTCCACTAGCACAATGACTTTATCTTATCCACAGTGTACCTGTAGCAATGCTACCACACCCTGAAAGTGGGAACCACAAAGAGGCCAAGCAAGCCAAACTCTGCAGGATTTATGAAGAATCTGAGGAAGTGTGGAGGGGAGGCTGACATTTTTTTTTCCCTCAGAATGCAGTATATTTATGTAGAAACACAAAACTAACACAGGTGAAGCCAACTTATAAAAACAAATCTATTCCCAACAGTGAATAATTTGTTCTTGCTTCTCTACTTTTAACTATGTATCATTTGTGAGTAGAGTGGAAATCAAAATCATGAATAAACTTAAGGGGTGTTCTTCAATGTAATCATTAGTGAACAGAGAAAACTAATCATTTTCCCTAGAAAAAGCATTAAGTAACTAATTATTATGGCCAAGTACTTCTTTCTTGGCATGAATTTAGAGACTAGGTAATGGCCTTTGAAAGAAACAAAAACAAAAACTTAAATATAGATTATCAGTCTTGAGTTTTCTGTCTTTAAAGCCACCTGCAGTGGTTCCAGGTGGATAAAGATGAAGCAAATAACTGGTTGTGCAAATCTATTTTGAAACAACACAATCAGCAGGCAAACAGTGATATGCAAAAACTCTTCTAAAAACAGTGTCCTAGCCTATTTCACCCTTACTTGTATCTTACAAAAAGATAAAATTTGTTTCATAAAGAAGCCCAAACAAAATCAGCTTGGAGAGTTACCCTGATCCCCAGTGACAGTGTAAGATTAAACAAATAACTTTCCCTCTGCTTTCTAGGGTATCTACTTCACCAGAAATCAATATGGAATTTTTTTTTTTTTTGGTATCAGAGATCGAACTTGTGACCTTGCGCTTGCGAGGCAGGCGGTGGAACCACTGAGCTAAATCCCCAGTCCCTCAATATGGAATTTTCACTGAGATCTCAGTATGAAGGTTCTAACTTGATAGCATACTCTTAGAATCTAAGAACTATAAAATTTTAGCAATAGAAAATAATAGAAAAAACTTGACTTCTCTCATGAATTCTTAGCTGGGATGGACTGATGTAATGACACATTAACAAGAGAAAAATAAGTTTATTAACACAGGTAGCACACATTATACAGGAAAAATATCAGTGAAAAGTAACTCAAAGCAATGGCTTAGAACTCTGGCTTATATACTATGTTCAAAAAAGAACAGTAAATTTGAGGAGAAATTGCAAGTGGCTTTAGGCTTCTAAGGTGGGAAAGTATGAGACAGTAAAAATACAGGAGAAAATAACAGAGTAGTAAGGTTTGTTTGCAGATTCCCCTGGTGCCTTCTTTGGGCTGACAAAGAATCTAGAGTTGTAATTTGCTGCTTCTTAGTTGCTTCCAGTTCAAAAATAATTTTTGTCACAGAAGCATATTTTGGGGTGACATATTCTGGTTTCCCTCAAAATCTAGTCGTCAGACCAACTGCCATTATTTACAAAAAAGAAAAAAACCAAGAGTCTAGGGAGGAAACAACTAGTTTGCAGGTTACAAGACTTGACAGCTTGATCTAAAGCACAGATATGACGACAAAGTCCATTGTTCCTTCTTTCATGACAAAATCTTGTTGTACATTCACTCATTTTGCAGTCCTTAAAGTGTTTGTTCCTCATCATTCTAATGAACTAGGGAACTCTGACTTAGTTCTGGCTATTTGTGATAATGGAGAAGTGGAACAGAGTGAACACATAATTATAATTTAGCTCTGAGGCTTTTCTCCACCAGACAGCAAAGTGACCTACCTAAGATTACAGTTTCCTAGCTGGGAGACTTCTCTTCCTGGAGAAAAATGCCTTCCAAAAGCATAAGATCAAAAGGTAGGATGATGGCAAGCAAAGGCTGAATGTGAGATAGTGTTAAAAAATATTCTGGAAAGAAGTCCTTGATCTAAAAACTTTTTCTAATTTTTCAGAGAAATTTCAGAAATCTAAATTTAATGGATAAAAGAATCTTTAGATAAACACATTTTTCTTTATATAAAGCACAATAAAAACATTGTTTTCTAGAGGCAAAAAAGATTATGTTTTTGATAAAGATTGTAGAAAAACTGATTTTAACTAACCTGCATTTCTCCAAATCTGTAATATGACATTTTATACATAAGGCAATTCAACAAAGTAGGGGATCCTGCTTTGTCTACACGAAATTCTCCCTGTGGGGTAAAATAGTCACTTTCCTATAAGAAAGAAATCAGAAATTTCTATGTCAGCTTCAACTTAACAAATCCAAAGTTACAGGTTTTCTTTTATTTCCCCTTAAGAACCAGATTTTGAGGCATCTTCATAAAGCTATATTAATTTATATCCCTTACCCCCAAAATTAATTCCATCAGTTTTAAACTACATTATAAGGTCTTAGTAATGTAAAAAGAATGGTATCAATACCATGGTTCAATACCAGTTAGGGCCAGTTCTTTCTAACTACCTTTATCTTCATTACTTCTCTTCAGCTTTCTCCTAAATTTTCCAATATGAATTCTAAAATCAGCTCCTTTCATTGTATAGGATTGTTTAGAAAACAATTAATGGTATGTAGTACTATTTTCCACTGGTCAATTTACAAATTAACCTCTACCAGGAACTTTGTACTCAGAAACTCCGTGTCTAGGAACTTACTCTACTGTATATATATACATACTGGCAAAATAATGAATATAGAAAATTGTACCACTCTTTGAAACTAAAAAATTGAAAATTACCTACATCAATAGATAGGTTAAATAAATCAGGTATACAAACACTACAAATATTAAAAAAAGGATGAAGGACTCCCTAGTCTGACATGGGAAGACTCTTGAGACAAATTACGAAGTAAATGGACTGTATACCTTGTTCCTAGTTATCTGCTTGACTAAGAATCATAAAAAATAATACTGATTACCAGGGACTTTAAATCTATGTTTTAGACTGACAAATAAAATTGTACAAATTTTGGTGTACGAATGATTTGAAATATGTAGATGTTGTCGAATAGCCAGACTGACCTATTATAGTGAGAATATTTCCCACAGTGAGAATATTGCAAAATCTACTCTCAGCAATTTATAAGTATATAATATGTTTTCATTAACTATAGAGAGACTTCTTTTTTATGGAGGGTAAACTTTTACTACAAATCCTTTTCAACTATTTTTGAACCACGTGAATTTATCATCTAGTCACTAAGTTTTAAAACGAGGAATTTTAAAAGCACAGATTTAAGCTTTCAATATATAAGG
Source organism: Heterocephalus glaber (assembly GCF_000247695.1). The sequence goes on along the minus strand of NW_004624788.1, from coordinate 9,717,892 downwards.
GTTCAAAGCATCCATCTGGAAACAGTCTATCATATGTCACAATTTTAACATTACTAAAACAAATTCACAAATGGAAATCACAAATGGGAGAATTAAGTTTTAGTAGATCCATTTAATACAAGGAAATAATGCTTATTCATCAGTTAAGGGAAAGTCACAGCATTTATATTTGACCAGGAAATCTGCTGCTTTACTTTAGCCCCATCACATGACACACATGCATATAATTTCCTCAAATGATTCTTTTGTTTCAGTCACAAATCTTATTCTCAAATTTTGTGCCTTTTTCATGTACAGCACAATTCTGGATGCCCATCCTCCAGGAGCTCACAACTGAGAGGGAAAGAGAAGATACAATCAATCTAACTACAAAACAGTTATGTGAGAGTTGATGATAAATATGGACATGATACACCAAAAAAGGGCTTCAGGAGAGATGACAAGTATGTGGAAGGTATTCGAAGAAAGGGAACAGTAAAAGCATATGTCACATAAAATGAAAAAAAGAAACGACAGGTAAGTTTCTGGGGACAGAATAGATTGGCAGAGTAGAAACCAGCAAATGAAAATGAAAGAAAAAGAGGCTTATTTCACATGCCCATTTTTGGATTGGGCATGTGAAATAAATTTGAGAGGTCTGATTTGTTTAAGTTCTTTATATATTCTAGACAGTAGACCTTTGTCTGAGGAACAGCTGTTAAAAATTTTTTCCCACATTGTGGATTGTCTCTTCACTCTGTTGGTGGTTTCTCTTGCTACGCAGAAGCTCTTTAATAAGATGAGTTCTCAGGTGTTGATTCTTTGTGCTAGTTCACATGTGACAGAGGTTTTGTTAATGAAATCTTTTCCTACGCCAATGTCTTCAAGAGTGCTACCTAACTTCTCTTCCAGCCGGTTTAGTGTTTCTGTTTTAATACTTAGATCTTTGATCCATTTCAATTTTAATTTAGTGTAGGTGAGAGATATAGGTCTAGTTTTAATCTTTGGCACGTTGAAACCCAATTTTTCCAGCACCATTTATTAAAAAGGCTATCTTTCCTCCAGTGAGGGTGTTTGGCTCCTTTGTCAAGCTGGCAGGGCTACACAGAAATAGAAACCCTTGTCCATTGTTGGTGGGAGTGTAGACTGGTGCAACCACTGTGGAAATCAGTATGGAGATACCTCAAAAAACTAGGATTAGAGGTCCCATTTGACTCAGCTATTTCCCTGCAGGGTATCTTCCCAAAAGAATTAAAAGGATGATGCCACAGCAATATTTGCACACCCATGTTTATAGCGGCACAGCTTGTAATAGCTAAAATTTGGAAACAGCACAATTGCCCATCAACTGGAGACTGGATAAAGAAGATGTGTTTTTTATAAAATGGGGTAATATTCAGCCATAAAGAATGAGAAACTAGGGCCAGGGATTTGGCTCAGTGGTTTCA